>CM060954.1:48873694-49216194 GCA_030765055.1 Mantis religiosa
AAGTCCTTAACAATTGTAAATAGTCAAAATGGCGAGCATGAACTCAGCTGTTGGTGCCGATTTGCTATATTTAAGACCATTTAAATGGCATTCGTAATAGAGTACGACCTATGAGGAGAAATTATTTTGAGGAGCTATCAGAAGAAAATTTTCTATAGGGGTATAGACTATCGAAACAAGTAATTATGAAGGCTACTGCGGAAGTACAAGAGAGGTTAGAACATGCAATGAAAAGAATGTGCTGATCTCGCCATTGCTTCAAGTATTAATAACTGCGATTTTATAAATCAGTGAATTATGTGGATAATACACTGTCCACCTCCCGTCTTGAAACATTCAAGTCACTCGGTCTTCTTCGCTCCTCGTTTTAAATTTACGTAATACTGAGTTGGAACATGAATGGAAAGGAATATGCCGATCTCGCCTTTGCTTCAAGTATTAATAACTGCGATTTTATAAATCACTGAATTATGTGGATAATACACTGTCCACCTCCCGTCTTGAAACGTTTAAGTCACTCGTCCTTCTTCGCACCTCGTTTTAAATTTACTTAATACTGACGAAGCTGTTTCATGCTTGTAGTAGTGACACATGCATTTGAATTAAAATCGTTTCCAATATTTTCCCACGTGACATCTTTCTCTTTTACATTCACCGCATCCTTCCTCTCATTTTCCACGATATCCTTACACTTCGTCACCAATTCAATTAACAATTCTTTCTCCATTGATGAGAAATTTGTCTCACGGCTTTTGTTTACGATTTGTTCACCCGTCATTTGTTCAGTTGTGTGTAGATGAAAATGAAAACAAAAGCGTATCGCAGTACACTCAGAAAATAATATGACTCATCCATTGCCTTCTATAGCTGTAATATTTACAAGTATCTTAGCGTTAACACGTGTTTGTTAACATTTTCAGAAAACAAGTTGCTGAAATGCCAGAAATTTAACAGTAGTGTTAGCGTTTTGACAATTGTTACGTTACATTTTTAACGGTGATTTTAACATCTGTTGGTGAAATCGGGCATTACAGAACCAAAGTTTGCAAGCGAGTTATTTGAATTTTCATCGCACCTTAGGTACATATAAAAAGTGTAGTTACAAAATGTGATGCATATATGTTAAGTAATTGTTAAAACATGTAGTTTTAAAATAGCAATATCACCTATGTGACAGACCGTATCTTTAGCTTTGGTGTTATCTTGTCTGCCTCACATTAAAGAGGTCAAGTATTCGAAACTCGGTCTATGCAATTTATATAGTTAATTTTTTCCTTATCCTAAAAGATGAATGTCGGGTAACTTTAAGCCCCATGGACCCAAGGCTCACTTGAGCATCATATCATCAATTCATTCATGTTCCGATATGACTTAATGTTAGAGGAAGTTAATTTAAAAACAAGCAATTTGAAAGAAGAAAGTGCTTTTTACAGTACAAAACCTGCACCCAGATTTATATTCCATACTAAACTGAAAAATATGTTTGCCAATAAATGTCAAGTGGTGGTCTACATACAACAGATCGAGACAGAAGAAAGTGGAGTCCATGGGCGACAAAATACAAGTGTAAGCTTCGGAGTAGGCGAATGCGAGTGCAAGTGAATAAGTGTGAATAGGAACAAGAGAAAAGCGACAGAAACCCAACTCAGAATAGCCCATCAAAGTTGTCAACACAGCTACCCTAAGTACAGGAGGCCCTTGTTCTTCACGAGACATAATAGACTGTCTTTAATTTCTAATAAATGTTATTGTAAGTTAATTAAATATTCTTTCTTCAGTTGTGTGCTTTGAAAATTTTATATGTACCTATGTTAGGTAACCTTGGAAAGTTGGGTAAGCTTGCTGACATAAAATATTTGCCTTATGTTAGTAACTGCATAGTAGTTTTCAGTTAGGACACGTTGAGAAAGCATTTTCCAAACTTTCACACTTACGAGGGCTGTTCAATAAAGAAATATCACAATTTTTTAACAGCGTATCTTTACTCATCCTCATAATTTTGATGGTTCTTCTCAAAATAGTCTCCCCTGAATGCGACGCACCTGTCCCAGTGTTTCTGCCAGTCTTCAAAGATATGCTGGAAACCATTTTTAGAGATCCTTCAAAATCGTCTCCGCAGCCTTCACCACTGCTTTTGGTGATGGATAATGCTTCCCAAGAAGGCGTTTCTTCAAGCTAGGGAACAGAAAAATCACATGGGGCTAAATCCAGACTATAGGGAGGGTGATGGATGTACTTCAAGTTGCTTTTTGCAATATATTCAGCAACGACATTGGCAATATGCGGCCGCACATTATCGAGGTGCAGCATCCAGCCTGTTTCACGGAAATGTGGTCTTTTGGGTCTAATATGGACTTTCAATGTTTTCAGTACATCCCTGTAGTCCAGTTACTGATGTGTGTGCAGGTACAACATGCTGATAAACTATTCCATAAATATCAGAGAATGAGATGACCATAACTTTCCCAGCAAAAGAACCACTTTTGCTTTTTTGGGGGTAGATGATGAAGGTGATTTCCACACTGAGCTTTGTTGTTTGCTCTCAGGATCAAAATGATGTAGCCAAGTTTCATCAGCAGTGATTACGTTTGAAATAAACTCTGGATCATCCTCTAACACCAACTTTAACTGCATGCAGACCTGCATGCGAATGTCCTTTTGTTCGGGAATCAACAATCTTGGAACCCATCGTGCACAAACACGTCTCGTGTGTAATGTTTCTGCCACCATTTGCATTGATTGGCACCCAATGAAATGTTCAATATTTCAGAAAGTGATCTTAAGGTAATTCGTCGATCCTCTCTCACAATGGCAGCAGCAGTGTTATTGATGTTCTCTTCCGTAAGAGCAGTAACTGAAGCACCGGTTCCACCTTCCTTTGACATTGATTGTCACCCCTCTTTAAACATTTTAAATCACCCTCGAGCTAAGCTGTAGGGAAGAATAGACCCTCCATAGGTGTCCTGTAACATTGTATAGGCCTCAAATGAATATTTGTTGAGACGAAAGCAGAATTACAAAGCCACATTTTGTTCCTCGCGTGTTACCTCCATTGCAGCGTTAGGCGATACTGAACATGTCTGAACTTGCTTGGTTCTCAGAGGCGGGAACCAAGAGTACCAGCAACAGAATATAATAAGTTTGAATTTTAGTGCGAAAAATTATAACCGTAAAAAGATTATGATCATTCTTTACTGAGCAGCCGTCGTATAATTAAACATTGCGTCTTAAGGTACATTTTAAATATCTAACAGATTTTAACCAGTAAAATTTCTCAATAATAAGGCGCCTGAAATTCTGTCTATGTACTTTTATCAGATAGCGTATAGTTTTATTTAAATCACATAGTTTAGAGGCTAACTAACACATGTGCACAAGTTCTGTAAATATATAGCTACAACGTTTGTAAAACATGTGAAAAATATCAAAGAAATCATCAAATCTGCAAACACCCTCTACTCAGGATTCTTAAATCATTTACCGCCATCGTGTTGATTCCAACAACAAAACTACTTATAGAAAAACTCTGCTAGAATGCAGGATATAGTCATATATTAAAACCATAAATAGTAATTTTTTATCACTATTGAGTAATCGAAATCAAGCCAGTCCCTTGAGCAGCTGTACGATAATTTATGGGGACCACAAGAACAAACGGAAGTCCTGATCTCATATTAAGTGATTTTACTGAAAGAAACACGCTGCATTTATGAATTACAGAGATATATAAAAGCACCTTACCCAAGAATGTCTGCTCAGATCAATTGCCAACAAATCACACCGCTGATTAGAAACACACACCTTTGCTATACCGTAGCCATAAGATACTTCTTACCAGCTGTGATTTAAGTTCTTGGAACAAGGCACAAGACGAATAGCGTGATCAAAATGCGCGAACCTGATTAATTTAAGAGCACTGCAGAGATTAGAAGATTAAGGCTACGGTATCTCCGATCAATGTCGGTCAGAGGAATCCCTCGTTCTGAGGTTTTATCTAGGGTCCTTGTGGTCACATTACAAAATAGCTCTTGATTCTAGGTATGAATACCTCCCAACTTACGTTACGTCACTCGTTAACCCTACTAAGAACAAACAATCAAATCCAAAAATATTGTCGCGAGGCGCATGCTATTTGGCGAGAGAGAGAGAGAGAGAGAGAGAGAGAGAGAGAGAGAGAGAGAGAGAGAGAGAGAGAGAGAAGCGGGGAGTGCCACGCCCGCCCACTTACTAGCGCTGAACACTTGCCGAGGAGAGACGGGGCGAGGAGAGAAAGAGCCGAAGAGATGTCTTGACAGTTCCCCCTCCTTCGCCTGCCGCCTGGAAAAATCATGCGGCTTCGTCAACCTTCGAGAAATAGCGGCTCGTATATAAATAAGGGATAAGGAGGCTTAGAGGCAGTCAGTGAATGTAATTGAAGTGTACAGCGAGAGCTGCTAGAGAGCTGCCAATGGTCAGTTTACGTGCAGTGTGTGTCTGTGTCCAGTTGCGACCCCGTAGGGGAAGGGATCCGTCCCCTTCAGCTGCCGTGGTGCGGGCGCTGCGGACCCTTAGCACTCGTGGTACCTCTGACGTCACTAGAGGAACCTCGGGCTGAACTGCCGAGCCCCTTCCGTCGGGAAGTTGTTCGGATTGGGTTGGACTCGAGGGGGCAGTGCGTTCCTGACACCCACGGGGAATTGGGTACCTCCGGCCAGGCTACTGCCACCCGGAGGGGGTAGAGGGTTGCCTAATAAGTCCCAGGTACTAGCCTGCAGAGCCAGTAGAAGGTGTGCTAGATAACCAGGCGGCCCTACCGAGGTTTTCGGTAGTCTTCCCTGCGGGGTTGACGCGCGTAAGTGGCGTATCCACTTCCATCCCCTCTTGATGTTGTGCTCAGCGGGAGGAGGTGCTCTTTAAAACATCAGGTATTGCCCTATGGAAAGAGCCCCGGAGTATCCATCGCTCCCGGGTAGAAGGAGGCCCGGGTCCTTGGTCCTACGGGTCCAGGACTAATGGGAGTGGAACGTCTGCACTTAACTAACTATATCCAGTTGCGAGTTTAGAACTGATAAACATGTAGTGATTTGAAAGTAAATTCTTTTGTTTGTTTACGTGTCGTGAAGTCACAAACAGACTGTGTTGGCATATCTTACGTCATTCTGCTGCCAAGGGCTGTAGGAGTAAACAAACGGGGAGAATTTCAAAAAATGTAGCAAGTACTGTAAGATAAGCTGGAGTAACCCTTTTCGCTTCTAAGTAACCGTTGGGAGGAAGGGATCACTCCAAGGAAGACCAGATACGGATGCCTTAAGTGCTCTCACAAGGAACGGGATCCCTAACGATTCCAGGTGGTGCCGACTGGCCGCATCTTAACCCAAGTCTCCATGTTAAAGACTCGCACCCATAAAGGTGATCCTATTAGGCCATCCAAAAGCGGGAAGTAACTTTCCAGAGCACACAATCTTCCTTCTTACTTCAACACTGAACACCACTGCCTGATTCTTCAACAACTAAACAAATGAAAGGAAGTGATGAGGAGAGAGAATTCGTGGCAGAAGAGGCACCATTCCATGTTTGAACTACCGATCAGGTGAAACCACAAAAATACTGTGACTTTGTGGGTTCGTAGGATCAAAAGTCCAATTTGCCGAAATTCTAAATGTTCTTCATTCCCGTAGCAATTCTCGCGTAACAATATTACATCACATATACAACACGATCTTCCAAGGTCGATGACAAAACAAACAGCGTTCAGTTTACAACATCAGCTCTCGTTACAACACTCTCAGCTGTTCTATGCTTACCTCTCCCGCGACTGTTTTATAACTGTTTACTACTACTGCTTACCACTCTGATAATTTCTAGAATGATCTACAGTAAACCAGAAACCGAATAACCTCTATCAGTCAAGAAGTCGCCAGAAATTTCCCTTTATCTCAGTTTGTTTGCTTCGGCAGACCCCTATCTGCGTGCTATCTTTATCTGAGGCTATTTGTGTACACACTGCCCGCCTATCAGTTCCTTTTGTGTAAACAAGCCTCGCGATCGTAGATACGGGTTCGCGACAATACTCTAAATTAGACCAAACTCTGTTTCATATAACCTTGCCCCGCTGAAATGTATCACTCCGCGTTCAACTACCTCCTCCCTCACTAATTGGCTTATGCTTTCGCGCTATAGGCCATAGGTGGTGCCTTCCCGTCACATTTAAACCTGCCGTAAACGTCGTAATAATTGCCAGAACGATAGATAAAATCATACAATTAAGAATACGAAGGCATGTAAAAATACAAGTGTATAATGAAACTGAGCAAGTTGAAACTGAATGACTTAGCAATGAAACTGAAAGAGTTTATGACAGGCCTTTGGCCTTTTCCACTGGGATTCTTTAAACCAGCACACATACCTTGCAAAAATGCTTGTCTTTCAGTCTTAAAAGTCGTGTCACGCCATACCTTACTTTTCGTGTGTTCTTCGTGCATATTTTGCGATTTGTATCTCGATACAGTCTGGTTGTTCTTAAATAACGTCTTCGCCACACAGAAATATCGCCTCTGTCTTTTAGAACATTTTTCTTGCCCTTTTTTCATTCCAAAACCCCAGCTGTATAAGCAATCTGCTGAAATTTGGTAAATCTTCATCCTCATTTACAGCAGACGAAATGTTACTTATGTTAGGGAGTTCGTTTCTAAAGAAAAAATTATGCACATGACGACGCACAACACTTTTCACGTATTTACTCCGAGCACGCACTTTTGTTTATTCCTGCTTTTGCATGGAGTGTAAGTTTTCGTGTTTTCTCAATTTCACATCGCGATGTTCCTACGGATCTAACACTCACACCTGTAAGTTCAGAGCACAGCTGTTCGACTTCTCGCACTGACAAAGACGGATTCTTCTCTGCGAGTGCATTAAACAGGTGCACCACAATTCTTTTTCGCCTGTTTGTAAAAATTTTCCCTTGCGATGCTTCAGCGAAAAACTGGCAGTACACTCTGCCATTATACATATAAGTACACGCGCAATAAACGATCAATAAAATAATTTAGCTCTCGCACTCGGCACAACACACCTTCGAATGGCGATATATGACTAATCCAGTTCAAAACAAGGTCAGTGATAAAAGTCATATAAACAAATATGTCATCACTACCGCTAAATCACGTGCTATCATGCCATGTGCTTGAGAGCAAAGGAACCTCCTCTTTACTTCGTTTAAGAATTAACATGCATTTCAAATAAATCAACTCTGTTGCGTAATATATTTAATTAAAACAGTCACGAAAATATAAATTTCACAATTCTCTTTCAACATATGATATATCACCATGTTAAATAACGAACTAATTTTTACCGCACGACAGTCATTACCACAACAGCAGCCAATGAGAGATGATTAGGTCACGTGACCGTTAAGAGATACGGGGCAAGCTTATGTGAAACAAGGATTAGTCGATTGCCCACCTCGGTAGCTAGATGGTAGAATGTCTGCCTCACGTTCAAGAGGTCCCGATTTCGATTCTCGGTTAGGGTGAGTTACCTGGATAAGGTTTTTTCCGGGGTTGTCCCTTATTCTTCAAGACGAATGTCGGGTAACTCTAAGCTCCATGTACCCTGGACTCATTTGATCATCATTTCACCGAATTCATTCACCGTCCGATATGACAACGTTGGAGGACGTAAATTACAACAAAAGAGACTAGTCGATCCGACAGGAATAAAACCCGGAACCTACAAAATGCTATCCTCACATATTGTCAGAGCCATCTCGTTCTGTGGAGAGAGAAAGACGTATTTAATGAATTTGTATACACTTACCTCCATTTTGTTAGACCGGTTGCTCTCTCTCTCCTAATAAATTAAATTCAATAACGTAAACGTACCTGCGAAGTGTATAGAAGATCAATATTAATTTGCAGTAACTATTTATGCAATAGGATTATTCAATGCATGTCTCCTAGAGTTTGTAAACACACACACACACACACAACGGCAGTTAATGACCTGTCACGAACATGCTCTTTTACTCATAATGCTACAACCTCGTCACATTCATCTATAATTGGAACGTCTTTGTTCTTCGTACCGAACATATGTGCTCCTGATGTGTCAAATAATGTATACTGCATTCTCTAATTATTCTGTAGCCGTACTGCAGTGTTCACATAAAAGTCCCCTAGCATTTCCATTACGCCCAGTAATACTAACAATAACAATAATTCTAAGAAAGAGGACTACAATAAAGTTTCTACTGCAGTAAATTTAGTATTGTGAATACTTCAAATTATATAGTTAAATAATTACTGCTCTATTAGAAAGAATATTAGAATCAGTACTTTCGAAAAGTAGCACTCATCTAGTTGTCTAATTATCTCGTGAAACCAACAAGGTTATTTCACTTATTATTTTATATGATATATTTATTATGCATATTCCAAAATTTTACAATTTACAACTTCTGGCTACATCTATTTGTCCTTACCTTGCTACCTTGGCGTGCATGACACCCTGGTCGTTTGCTCTCCCAGGTAGCTCTTAACCTCCACACCACCTTGGTTATTTAATTAGTCCCTTTCCTCCCCCTCCTCTTCCTTTCTTACATTTTTTACATTTCTGGCCCATTTTTCTTTTAATTTCTGCAAGAACTCACCAATACTTCTTACCTTCTTTTCCTCCCTGCCCGTTAACATGTTTATAGCTACTATCCTCTTCTCTACTTTCTCCCATTTTTCTGCCCAAACCTTTTTTCTTCATATTGCAACCTCCTCGCTTTCTGTTACATAGTGTTCTATGCTTTCTCTTCCCCCACACAATTCACAAATTCCCGTTTCCCTAACTCTTATCCCTCTTAGAAATATTATTCCTGTTCACATCCATGCTAACCCTTCTCTCTCTTGCCTATTGCAGTAATCTACATATGCTTCTCGTCCCCAATTTATTTTTATTTGCTTGTGAAATTGTAATGATTTCATATTTTCTAGACTTACCCATATTTGCTGTCTTACTATATCTTCTATTCTGTATTTTGCTAATTTACCCACTTCCCATGTATTCCTTTCCTCTAATCTCCATATATCTCCCATTCCTATTTTTTCCATAATTTCTCCTATCTCTGCCCACCAACTATTTGAGTTCTCTAATCTTTTTTGCTGTCTCGTGCATAATTTCATAACTTCCCCTTGTTCTTTAACCAAACACCTATACTAAAATTTTATTATTATTTCCATTATTATTCCATTTCTTCTTGTCTTTCCTAATTTTACTAAAGCTACTTCCCTGGGTGCTGACCTAGGTAAGCCTAGTAGCTCTTTACAAAACCTTCTGTAGTTTTGGTCCACCGTTTGGTTTACCTCTGTGCCCCCCCCCCCCCCCCCCACATCTCCACTGAATACAACATTTTGGATTCAACTAGTGCTTCCTACATTCTTTCTAACCTTTGGGTTGTCATTTCTAGTTTATATTTGCATATTCTTATTCCATTTATTGCCGCCCTTCCTTTTGCTTCAATTTTTTTGTCCTGTGTGCCCCCACTTTCAATTGTTATTCAACCTTACTCCTAAGTATTCAAATTCATTGACTGCTTCTACCCTTTTGTCATTTAGTACCCACTTTTCATCTCTGTTTAGTTTAACTCCCTTCTTGGGAACCATAACTTTCGACTTATTTATGTTTACTTTTATTCCCTACTTTTCACAAAATTTCTGGATTTCATTTATTGCCTTCGGCAATTCTACCATCGTTATAGATCCTACCATTAAGTCATCCGCATATAACAGTCCAGGAATTTCTTTGTTTGCTAGTCCTCATTACCACATGTTCAATATTGAAGTATTTTAATCTATAATCTTCTAGTTCACCATGTAATAAGAGATAACATAATATTCCATCGTTGATAGTTCGAAACGCATTTGAAAATGTCATCAAATTTCAAAACTTCCATGGCCCGTTCTCAAACCACGCACATGGTTCGGAGTGCAAGATTGAATATGAAAAGCCTGAGATTTTAAATTTTATTAAATTTTGCGAGAAAAGTTAAGTTTCGTAAATTTCTTTTTTGGATCTGAATTATGTTTGCTTTCTTATTACACATCCACGCCGCTGCTATGCTGACATATGCAAGGCAGTTTAATACAGTATGTTTCTTTTTGTTGCGGGAAGGCTATGATCTCATTGAAGAGCCTCCAAGGTGACTGTTTATTTTAGTCTTTCATTTTCTCTTTCCTTGTATCCTTTTCTAAGTTGTGTAATATAAGTTTGGCATTTCAAGTTCGCAGGGACAGTATGCATGTGCCAAGTTAAATAGACAGGCATCAAAGGATTGGATTGGGTTGGGTTGGATTGGACTGATGGAGAGGATTCTAGCGTGTATTACTGTTAGTAGATTTCCATAGCTATACACCTCAAACTTCTAATAAAATAATAAAAACGTCACCACAGTAGGACTGTTCGGTAAGTTTTCAATTCTTATACCAGCTTCAACCATTACACTGAACAAAGTTTGACATTTTTAAAATAGCTTAAGGCATTTTCAAACCTTTTAAGCTTTGCAAGTGTGTTACTTTTGTTACTGTAATATTTATTATTACTGTTAAGTGTGACATCCTTTTGGTTAAAAATTTTCAAAATATGTCCTGTTAAAGTGCGTAGGTGGCTCAGTGTTTTAGTATCCATTATTTATTTGCCAATTCTCTTCTCTCACCAGAAGATGCTGCGCTGTCGAGTTAATAATTCACACTCCCAAAGAAAGTGACTTAGCGTCTGTTCCGCGTCACCGCAGAGACATATTTTTTAACTGATTGAAATCCTATATATGGATGAAAAAACATGTGAGCATCTGAAAATTGTGTTAATATAAATTCATTCCGAAGTAAAATCCCTAGCATTGTGGGAAACATGCAAAAAATATCGGAGTACGCAAAGAAAAAATAATGTAAGCACTAGAAACAAATATTGCTAGTGTGAAAACCATAAAACGTAAAACTGTATAAGCATTTAAAAACCTTTCCAAAGGACTTAGAAATAAAGCGTTTATGCTAAAGAATTTCCCAAAAAGGATTATGTATGGGATGAATTACGTATAGAATTTTTTTTCTTTATATTCTTCTGAAGCAAACATTCCTAGATTTTCTTGTTAAATAGCGGCAATAGCATTAAGGGGGGACGTATGCAAATATTCAGGGTCTTACATAAATAGACATAACATCCACAGTGTTCAAGTTAGAGAAGTGAAACTTAGTATACGCATTTAGGATAATACAGTTAATATGCATAATGTTTTTCATAATTTTCCATTGTTTATAACTAATGCTACATATTTTTTCTATATGCAGAGATATTTACAAACTAAAACCCATTTTTTTTTCAAAATTCACATATGCTATCTTTCTGAAATGTATGTTATTTTAAAACAGACTAAAACTGAATTTGTTGGATTTAGATTTCTTATTGGAGCTGTATAGAATTTTTAAAAAAATGTTAATCATATGCATCCTTTAAAAATTAAAATAATTTCATATTTTTGTATCATCACATTCGATCTGGAGCTTAATACTAAATTCTAGAACCAACAAAATGTTCATTGTGGCATAAGAAAGCTATGTGCTAAATTGCATCACTGTAGACGAAGTACTCTGAGTGAAAAATGGGTTGAAGTTGTAGAAAATGCAAGTTACGGGGAAAGGCAATTAAAAATACAATAAGTATTATTCAGTTTGTCTTTTAATTTTTAGTCAGAACTTCCCATATCCATAGTCTGTTACCTCATTCTGGTATTCAACCTTTCTTTTTAAATTCCTCTTCTGTCTTGCTTCTTTCTGCTTTAATTTCATAGCTCTTTCTGCACCAGCGATGCGAATGTTGTCGATACTCTGCAAAATTGTTTCCACAAACACACCAGGTTGATACCCTAACTGATGCATAACTTTCTTTCTGCCAACATTCCCATCATTAAACACTATTGCAGCATCAAATGTAGCAATTTTCACCACTATGGAAGACACAAATGATGTTTTGGGACACCTTTTCCATATCAAACTGTTGAGGCTTTCATTTGGGTTTTGTGTCTCTCCATAGAGACATTATTTTAGCAAGTCTGGGTGTGCTAAGAATTGGTATGTGTGCTTTATAGATTCCAAGACAACTGATGGAAGACTATGTGTTGCTACTATGCTACTATGCAACACTAGGGTATTTAATTTTTTAAAGGTACATACAGACCACGTACAGTCATAATATGTCGGTTTTTGATAGCTAACACTATATACTATTTTACAAAACAATAAACAAATTATATTTTTTGAATATTTTCTCGTACGTCCCCCCTTAAGCCTCTGGAAAATTTGGTCCTATGCGAAAGATCACATTTAAAGCACTGTTCAATAGTTTTCTCGTCACACTTGCAGTCTTGAAGGTTTTATTTGAATCATTCCTTGAATAAGGGCTTATCTTGGGGCAATAAATGCCCTTGTATCCATAAATATACCGTCATTTTGGCCCATTCTAATATGTTCTCTTGATTTGCACTTAAAAGAACTATTACTGCATTACCACACCGCTACGCATCTGAAAATTTTAGATACGAAATCCATGTACACCAAAACTCTGCTGCGGAATAGAACCGCAACCTTCGAAACTTAAGCCTGGAAAGTGCCACATGCGACTACTGGAAAGTACTGTCCAGCAACGCAAAGAAGGTCCCTGAAGTGATGTGGTGTGTGTAGTGTTTAACGCCCTAGTGTTTAACACACTGTCTCCTCGAGACCAACCCAATCTAAATAACTCTCATTCGGAATATTCGGCCCGAGGTTCCTCTGGTAACGTCAGAGGTACCACGAGTGCTAGGGGTCCGCAGCGTTTGCAACACAGCAGCAGAAGCGGGCGGATCTTCTTCCCAATGGCTAAGTCCAATGTTGGGAAGCTATTTGGGACAATTTCGGATGAATTGATGCGATTCTGCCTCCTGTTAAGGCGATTTTTGCGACCTGTTCAATGAGTTGGTATGCTGCTGTCCCGCAGTAGATGTAGCTGCGTCCTGTCCTCGGGGATGGTGACGATATTTCGGGTCACGCAGTGTCTCAATCTGAGCTTTTGCTCAGATCTGGAGTCTCAGGATGAGTGATTCCTTTAGATGTTGTACACGGCTGCTGCAATCGAAGCATGAACACCCCTTACCTAGGATTTGGTCCAGAACGGGGATTGTAAGTAGTTTACTAAATGAACTGAATAATAGTTCAACATCTTGTTAAATATTCCTATTTTTAATGCAGTATTAAGTTAACAAAAATGCGTTGAAAAATAAATTAATAAATAACCTTATAAACGTCGGTTTCCTTCACAATATTAACTTGAAATTTAGTTCCCTCTCAGTGATAAGGTTTTCTTCTTAATTCGACGACGTCCAAACACAAAATGACGCTAACTGTGGCTAATCTAAAACTATTGAATTTACCTTTGCCATGGAAATTAAATAATTACTCATTGATTCACGTCATCTTTCACAACCCACTTTTCATTACAATATTAGGTAACAATATTTTGTTTACATCGTATTTAAATAATTTAACATTCAAATGACATTGTTTTGTACTTTTAGGCTACTAATGTCGTCTTTAAACACATTAATAGTATTATTTTTCCTTCGTTTCCACCTATACCATCAAAAGTTTACCTTCAATTGTTTCTTAATCTCGTTCACCTTCCACTTTCACCGATTTCTTCTTGAATATTAATATTTTAAACTCTAAATAATATAATTAAATAAATAATATTGATTTTTCGAGACCAAATTAAAACAACTGTTAGACACACTAATTTCCATCGGTTACTGCTATCGGAACAAACTGACGTCGGCAGAAGCGACGCTTGCCAACAGTTGTTGGAGCAATGTCAGGAGCTGAAGCAATCAAAAGACAGTAGTGCTCACTGCATCAAACGATTAATTCAAAGCTGACTCAATGATATTATCATAGAGATGCGATGTTGGCTTCAACCTGATACAATTGCATGGATGTTTCAGAGCATCATTTGGGCTAATTCCTTACGCCGAATGTATTTACTCTAGCAAAATCGAATACACAGCAGAATACTTTCGAATATTCTAAGGCGTCAGTAACGTATGTGAGAAGTCACACTTCTCCATTGCGTTATCCTCCGACAATCTGCAAGTTACTAGCTTTAAACATGATTTTCTCTTTCCTCTAGCATTTTTAGAGGGTATACCTATAAGCTATTCTCGTTAAAGCTTGTTGAAACACCACCAATGCTACTAATATTACTACCGTCACGCCAGCATTTTTGTCTTGGTTTATTTCACCTTATGCCCCCAAGTGGGGCATCCTTAGGAGGAAGGATGAGGTGAGAGGAGAGAGAGGTTGGCCATCCCAGAAAGCCATTAAGGTGCAGAGGGCAGGGACCCAACATTTTATTCAGATGGAAACCTCCTCCGGCAGGTGAGGACAACGGACATTCCCCGGTACTGTGGTTTGAGGACAGTTAATTGACAGTTAATGTCAGAGGTTCTACTCCCATTAGTCCTGGACCCGTAGGACAAAGGACCCGGGCCTCCTTCGACCAGGGAGTTACCAAGCTGTCCCAAAAAGGGCGCCCGGTGCCTCCGAGGAGGCTTTCCATAGGGCAAGATCTAGAGACTAACAAGCCCACCCATCTGGTCCTGTGGACTCAAGACGCGATGGAAGTGGATACGCCACTTACGCGCCAACTCCAAAATGGGAAGGCTACCGACAAGACCTCGGTGGGGCCGCCTGGTGATCTAGCACACCTTCTACCAGCTATGCTGGCTAGTACGCGGGAATATTAATGGCTTCCCTCAACCCCGTCCGGAGACGTACCCGATCTCCCACGGGTATCGGGAACCACTGCCCCCTCGAGTCCAACCCAATCCGAACAACTATCAGGGAGGGGCTCGAATGTTCGTCCCGAGGTTCCTCTAGTAACGTCAGGCGTCCCAGCAGTCGGTTCGGAGACCGGCAACCAACCTCCCGGAGGAGGAAGTGGTTCACGCATAGCATATCATCCTGCCATGCACCGCCGAGACTCCTACTGACTCCTCTACCCTGAAAGAGACCACCAGATGAGAGATGTTATAAGATGATAATGAAGATGAAATGTAGAGACAGGAAATTCGGGGGATATAATTAACCTACTCAGCATTCGCCTAGCGAACCGGGAAAACCCCGAAAAAAACATTTTTGAGGTAGGTCGGACGCGGGAATCGAACCGGTACCTCCTTAAGCCATTTATATCGTATTAAAAACACACCAATAATTTGTCTGGTGTAATAGTGCAAAAATATTCTAAAAACATATTGCCCCCTTTTTAGGAAATCCACAAGCTCAAAGGACATATTCTCTGTATAAAACGGGGTATTGAATTTTTCGACACAACAATACTTTTCCGTGCCTCTTTCACATAATCAGGTAATACGATTTTAAAATTTCTTAAATGATATTCCTCAATAAACTGTATTTTTCTAGGTTTGTAGCATAAACAATGCAATGCTTTTCCGTTTTTTATTCTTGTTCACGTTTGTTTGACGTTCTAATTTATTTTAAACATGTCAGGCACCTGGTGAAAATAATATTTTAATTCATTTATATGAATGTATAACTCCTATAACTCTTACATTCATATCAGGAGGTTAGAATTATCAAACTACTGACGCTAGCTTTTACTCACTTTAATTGTAAATTTCGCTACACTGGTTTTGTGTCCATTTTACACTCATATACACTATCATTTGCTGTTACATTATAGCTCTAGAGAAAAGGTTGTTGAACTTAATCTGAACTTTTTGACATTTTCCATTTACATCCCGTGTTTTCCCAAATGTGGAATCATTAGCTTATGGACTTAGCACGTAGGAGTACAAATTGGACGCAAGAGTGCTTGAAATGAATCGCTCTATTTAATAATTTGTAGCTTGTCGTAAGCTATGATTTATTGGATGTGATTGGATGTAGCATGCCTTGTGATTATATAACTCTTCCATCTAGCAACAGTTTGCAATTTCACGGTGGATGGCGTCTCGTCGTCCCAAAGATTGGATAAGTACCCAAGGGATCAATTCCAGCTTCCCTTGAGAAATTTCCTGCCACAGTGATTACTCTTCTGGCTTCGTGTTTGACAATACCAATCTTTCATCATTGTACAAATACTTGTAATATATTGATGTGAACCCCTCGATTCATTAGCATAACAATGAACTCTAACGTTGCAAATTATATATATTTGTACTACATGCACAATTAGTACCCAAATTAACAATATCACTCGCATCCTAATAGGTTAAGGGAAATTCAAACTTAGTGCTGTAGTAATTACCTAGCATTTAAAAGCGTGCCATAATTACATTTTCATTTTAATGAACGATTAATTACATATCTGCTTAAACTACGTGAATTGACCACATCTCAGCCTGATACGCTGAAGATACAGATGTATTATTTTATCTTGACAGGAATCCTGCGCGGTAGGGATGAGTAGCAACTGTGGTGGGGATAGTGTACCTATCGCCACAATGCGTCACACGCGTAAGATTACATGAGGGGAGGGCGGTGCATAAGGTGTCTAAAAACAAATTTCATTCTCGAAGTCAGTTTTGCAGCTCTTATAAACTAAGTTGTAATTCTTACTATGGTAGTAATCTCCACCCTTTTGTTGGATCTTAAATAGTATATAGGCATTTGGAACAAAACCCTGTTCTCCTCCAGCAGGCATGATAAACAACTGTCGGCCTTTCAATATCGCTGCAGAGTCCCTGTAACGTATTTCACTCCAGGCATATGGTCCAGTATGTGCTGTATTTGTATGTTTCATCCATATAAACTATATAAACTTCACTTCGATATCTCCGAATATTTCGTAAATACTTAAGCCTTTTTGCACGTATGGTGCGATGTTCGATTAAAATATGTCTGTCACGCTTAGTGTTTTTTTTTTTTTTCAAATAATCCTAGCTTCAAAAGAACTCTTCTTAATGTTCAGACACTGCCTTGGAAGTCAGTAGAATTTTTAGCTTCATAAGCACTTTCTTCAAAGTTGGTATTTGTTTTTCTGTGCTTTAAAAATTATTCATAGTTCGCCTAACTACTTCTGAATTAAAACATCCAAATTAGATATTGTGCATGTTCTTAATCTTTGTTTACTGGGCATAGAGAAGGACGTTGTTGCACTAGCACCAATGGCTTTTCTTTCCTTAATAACTCTCCTAAAATGATCTAAAATGCTTTCAGACACAACTGTTGCCTCAGATACCCTTCACCAGATTTGTATAGCTGACCCAGACCATTGTTCCTTTTTTATAAATCTATGGATATTGGTTATTACTTCTCGTGTTTTTAAATGTAGCACTTTATTTGCTAATGTGCTGCTAGGAGGCGTCACTTATAAATGCCCTCTTGGAACCAGGAGACAAGCACATTTTGAAACAAGCTGTAGTGTTACCAAGTAGCTCTGCACGTGTTTAGTTGCTCGCAACTGGTACGCTACTGACCTGCCCTCCCCTCCAGTTGCAACCGTTCTGAGGTGGACTCCTCCAGATACCACTGCGCATCGCTCTGCACTTTTCAAGATAAAAACATACATCTGTACTTCTTAGGACACTGATCGATATCTGTTACGTTTGTGACGAAAAGCCGGTTCCGAGCAAAGGACCATGCAGAGCGAAAGGTAGAGCCATATCCTCATACATACTAATGCCATACTGGTATACAATGGCGTAGTAGTAAAGGTGGAATCGTAACAATACACAATACTAAAGCTCGGGTATGGTTTATGGTAGACACAAATGTTTAGTAGTGAAAGATCATCAGTTCTCACAGTTGTCTACAGTATATCACCTGTTACCGATATAACTATGTACAAATATTATAAGACCTACACTACTCCCGAAAATTTTCCGGAAAAACCTCTAATAAAGTCTCATACAGTATTCATACCTGTTTCAGTGGAGAGTCAATGCTAATTTGATTTAAAATTGAAAAAAAGACATTTTAACTGATCAGAATAGATATTTACATAGCTGCCAATTAGAAATCTTAATAAAGATCTACTTAAACAGATAGAATTCTGCACTCTGATACTATGGTCATCATTTTTTTTAATTTACGTCCTCCAACCTTAAGTCATATCGGACGATGAATGGGTGAAAACATGCTCAAATGAATCCGGGGTCCATGGAGCTCAGAGTTAACTGACATTCGTCTTTCAGGATAAGGGAAAACCAGTATGGCCATGAGACCAGAGTGTTTGGGACCATTTCTGTGCTTCTTAACGTTTGTGACTGGCAGAGTGAATTGTGTTTCGTTCCTGTAGCAGTTTTCTTTGTGTAGTGGAGTGAGAACACCAGTTAGTGCAGCGTAACAATGGGCAAACAGAAGAACGAATTAGACGTAGAGAAACGAGCTGTAATCGTCACACTAAGAAAAGAAGGGTACACTATTAGACAAATAAGTAAAAAAGCGAAATTTCCTAGGTCTACAGTGTATGATGAAGAAACAAGCCAAAACACAACCCTGACACGTTCGGAAAGCCATTGGGTGACTTCAGAACAAGAGGATAAATACATTATATTGACCTCTAAGTGGATCAGGATGAAAAAAGTCCCTAAAATTAATTGAGGTTGAATGAAATGCGTCCTATATCTGTGAATAATGAAAGTATACGATTTCGCCATACTAAAAAACCACTCCGTGTCTGTGTTGCTACAAAAAATTGCACCCTTAAAATAATAAGAAAAGCTGCATTTGGACAAAAGAGCACGCAAAGTTGGGATTAGGGAGATGGAAACGCGTTTTGCTTACTCATAAGTCTCAGTTTGGACATTTTTGTCACAAACGTCATTAGATTGTAAAGTGTTCCAAAGTAGAGAGATTGCCGACCTCAATGTGTAGTGCCAACCGTCAAATATGGAGGTGCAAGTATGATGGTTTGGAGTGTTTTGGTAATAAAGGAGGAGTGCCATGAGATCTTATGCAAAGATAGCATCCCCTGTGGAAAAAGACTAGTAAACAGAGGATTTGTCTTGCAACAGGTTAATGAACGTAGGCATGGTTCTAAGTTTTTACGTGAATATTTAGAAATATGGAGTCCAGAAAGGAATTAGCTAATACACTTTGGCCCTCACAGTCACCTGATCTCAATCCTACTGTGTTAGTTTGGTATGAGTTGGATCTAGTAAATAGGACCAGTCAAATGAGTGTCTGGAGATTTTGCAAAAGAATGGGAAAAGCATGTCTACGAGGATGTCAGCAGTAGGATAGGCATTATTGACGTGGCTTCACGGGCGCAGCAACTGAAATGGAGATAGAGAACGCACGTCACCAGAATTCATTACCTCCGATGGACCCAACGAATGATAATGTGGGACCCCAGAATAGGACGTCGCACGCAGGAAGACCAAAGATGCGATGGGCAGAGAGCTTCAAAAAGATAGGAGGGGAACAGTGGTCAACACAAGCTAAGAACAGAGATACATGGAGGACACTGGAAGTAGCTATCCAGCTGCTATAAACTAAAAGTGTGTGTGTGTATATCATAAATAAATCTGTACAACAATGGTGTATGCGTTGTGTGAACTAAATAATGACAGTGCTAAGGACACGAAAGTACGCCGTTACTGGAGTGCAGCAACATCACAAGGCTCTTAGGAGTTAGGTCCTAATGAGCGTACCAGTTGTGAAGAAGGAAGCCTATGCCCTGAAGGGATTTATAGGCTTTTCATTTCCATTCATTTTATGTAATATTAAAAACACGAAATTCATAGCATAAGACGAATTTCATTAGTAAACGGCGCTGACATTCTCTGTAAGGATACGTAATTTATATTAACGCTCTCAATTTTAACGAAAACGCTGCTTAAGATATCCACTGTTTAGTTTGATTTAATCACTACTTAATTATTCGTGCTGATTATACACATTGACCCATAGATATATTGCAAATACCTTAGGTAGGTTTAAAATACTTTTAGTTATTCCAGTATTAATTTCCAAGGCAATGGCAGCTCCACTGGTGTGTCGGAAATTTATCACTCAGGAATGTTTTACATGCCATTAAATCTATTTACATGAGGCTCTCGCTATTAAGCACACTTAAAAACTATCGGTCTGGATCGGGTTTGAACCCACAACTGTGGGATCGGTACGCCAACTGAGTCACCCAGACCAACATAAAGGTGTTATTTGTCAAAGGGCACCACCATCATTTCCAAGTATTGTATTGTATTTATTTCATCCTTTGGAACATAATACATATGTTATAGGACACATCAGTTCAAGATACAAAGATAAATATAAAAAGTTACATAAGACTAAAAACTGTAACAGATACAGGATCCAACAAAAGTCTAAAGTAGAAAAAGCAAATAAATATTGTCAACACATTGTTGGTTACAATTTCTGACATAGTCAATTTTTCATCATTAATACTAATTGGACATAGTCAATTCTACAACATTAGAATCCAATTTACAGAATCTACTTTACATAGTCAATTACAGCATTAGAAACTGATTACAGCATTAGAAACTAATTACAGCATTAGAAACTAATTTTACACATGATCCCTTAATCAGCTTAATGCATTTATCACTTTCAAGTATAATTAAAGCTGTAACGTCATAATTCATTTAAGTTATATAAACATTTATTTATGAGGAAAGCCTTTAACTTCCATTTAAACTGCTGCTTTGAGATGCTAGCTATTGATTTAATATCAGATGGCAGTTTATTGTAAAGCTTAATTCCTAGTATATGTACATCCTTTTGAGAGACAGTTTTAATTGCACTATCTCTATAGTAGTTCATATTGGTTCTGCTGTTATGTTCATGTTCCTGACTGTTTTTAACTGGATTACACTTGTCCACAATAAACGTTATAGCTGTATAAGCATACAGAGAGTAGATGGTGATTATTTTTTTATTTATAAAGGTATCCCTGCAAGATTCTCTTGCTTTTAGATTATACATGACCCTAACACATTTTTTTGCTAAATAAGCAGTTCCAAGTAAGTTATTGCATTATAAATGACAGATCAGACACATCTGATTAACTTTTTATTTACCGTTAATAAATACTAAAGGTGTCAAAATGCATTTTCCAAACAAACATTATCTCAGCGGCGTAAAGCTACCTGCGGGCCGTCGGGGTTAGTGCATGCCTGGGCCTAGGAGCACTTAAGGTTTGGCACACCTCAGAAAAATAGCCATTGTGTGCCACTTTACCGCTCCAGGGTATTTGTTCTGGCAGTATTGAGTAGGTTCCTTTGAACAAATGGCTTTGTATTTAGAGTTGACTATCGCCTGGAAGGGACAGCAGTCAGATAACAGTTGAATTCAGAAAACGCTGTCGAGTGCAGTTCAAATGTTAATTGTGATTCAGTACTTCAGTAGTGATTCGATCCGAGATCATTTGTTTTGTTCCAAGTGAATACAACATTTGTGTTGGTCTAAGCGCGTAACAAAGTGTGTTAAACAACTGGTGTTTTCATTTGTTACAGTATGTACAAAATTGTTTACAAATTCCCCAGATAGCAACGGTGTTTTCATTCTCTTTGTAAGGTAGCTAGCTACACACGCGTGACACACATTTTGTCTCGCTCAATGTTGAGGTAACTCGTCGGAAATAAACGGCTAATCAATGGCCAATTTAGGGGAACGGGAAGGAATGCTGTGATTAAGGGGAATTTGGCCGATGCATTTTCGGGATAGCCCGTTAAGGATATGGGGATGGTGCTGGCAGTGGTACAGGGGTTCAAAATGAAGGATTTGTGATATTTACTGGCAAGACTGGTTTTCAAGCTGTCGATGAGTTAAGTTTTTCTTACTTTGCTAAGAATAATTCACGATTAAAATGTATTAATAAACTAATTGTGGTAGTACTTCAATTGGTTGAAGCAAATGATAAAATAAGCCATAAAATGTAGTCACTGCAGCTATGGATTCAAAATACTTTAAATTAAATATACCGTTGTATGTTGTAAAATTGTTACAATATTTTACGTTTACTTTCTCATGTTACTTGTCCAGTTATAACATTCTACTAAGTTGGTGTTTGATTTTCAGATATTCATGTGGGTACTGAAGTCGGATTATTTCTTTTATTCCTAGTTTCGCTGTCACTGGAAGCATTCCAAATAAGTGCAAAGCAGTACAAAAGTGAATCGAGAAGATATTGACACATTGCTTCACTCGCACTGTTTATTCACAGGACATGTTTCAAGAGCTTTTGCTCCTATCATCAGCTGATACTCGACTAGTGCAAGTTGTAGTGGTTTCCTCTTTCTCCGTTTTGTCAATAGATGGCGTGATGTACTTGTCAAAGATGTCCGGTGGTGGAGTTTCAAAATTCATGACTCTATGACGATTTTTGTTGATGAAGATTTTTTCCCATACGGAAAGGTCTATGGAGTGATTAACATATTTTATTAGAGATGTTTCCAAGTTGATGTCATGTCTAGTATTCAAAAAATGAAAAGCCACTGCTGAATTTTCTGTTTCACCATTTTTAATGTTTCTTAGATGTTCTTTAGTTCTGATGTTAATATTTCTTTTTGTTTTTCCTATATAATTTTTAGGGTAAGTTTCACATTTGATCTCATAGATTCCTGGTTTTTCTTTGGTAGTGATTAAATTTTTGGGATGGCCTTTTAACAAATTTCTGATATTAAACCTATTTTGAGGTGCAAGAGCTATGTTGTGTTTTGAGAAGATTTTTTGGAATTTGTTATAGGCTGATGGGTGGAAGGTGAATTTTTTAAAAAAAGTTTTTTCTCTTTTTCCCTGTAGGTTCCAGGGTGGTGGTTTCCTTTATTTTCTTAGCTTTGTTGAGTCTGTTAACAGTTTTGTCTACTAAATTTGGGTTGAAATCGTTGGATATAGCTACTTTTTTATGTGTAGGTATTCTTCTTGATAATCTTCTCTGTTTAGTGGAAAGTTGATCATCCGAAAGATTAAACTGTTGAAAATGGCATGTTGGTGTTTTGGGTTTAAACTGTTGTTCTTGATGTAATTATCTGTGTGTGTCGGTTTCCTGTAAATACCAAAGGTGAGTTTGTTGTTCATTTTTTTTATCTTGATGTCCAAAAAGGGTAGCACACCATCCTCTTCTGTTTCCAATGTAAATTTTATAGCTGGATTTTGTATTTTCATATTTTGTATATTCATATATTTTGTATATTCATATGAATAAACAGTGTGAGTGAAGCAATGTGTCAATATCTTCTCGATTCACTTTTGTACTAATTTGTGCTTCGCTGTCCCTACGCTTCTTCCAAGTTTATACTTTAAGTGCAAAGCAATTCATCCTTATGCACATATTTTCGTATGAAATGCTTCATTTATGACTAAAGTAACTCCGATATACTCCAGAAGCATAATTTGAACCGCTGAATAGCTAAGGTACTTCGCCACCGCCAAAACATTGCCGAACTGCTAATGGGTATATTACATGGTTTAGCAAAACACACACACACACACACACACACACACACACACACACACACACACACACACACACACACACACACACACACAAATATAATACATCATGCAACCTTTGTCTCCATATCGTTACAAAAGCTGTCATATAAATGGTGTAGCTTCAGTTTTAACCATACGGGCATACTGGTCATTTATTGGTTCATATTCGTAGCTTTGAGTATTTTTCAAGTCAGTCACGTCAAGTACTAATATCGGACTGGGTGGAGTCAAACGTTACAGAGGAAAAAACATCTTTATGATTTTGAAGAATGGACCACTTTTTATTCACCTTAGTGTCCAATGTTAGCTTTTTGCGTGCTGCTGGCTGACTGAGCTGTAGAGGAAATTGCCCTAAAACCGTATGACAGCCCTAAACTTTCGAAAGACATATTCGTCAGAATGTATACTAAAATAATAGTTGTACGTGGTTGAGATGTTACCATTGTTTCCCTCAGACGGCGTCCACATCACTATCCCCTGTTCAAATATTGTTAGGGCAATAAAAATATAACTTTCATAATACAACCCTTCTGTTCTCATGAAAAAAGCACTGACTTTTAAATAAGCTTGCATAAGCTTGTATATGATTGCATTTTACGCAAAATTATTATAAAAAGGAATTAATTTACTACAAATAAGAAAATATTTACTTCATTTCTTTCTGCTAATAAATAAAAGAAACTTGATTTTATAAAAATATCATGCACGCAAATTAGTTTTACCACACCATACCAACCTCAATATTTTTTCATGTATCAAAATATTAATGTCGGAGTTGATATTTTAAAATTATAACATAAAAATACTTTAACGATACATCAACAATCGATTTCATTATCTTTGTATTTCATAGTAAATGCATTCATAAACAATAAGCTGTAATAACTCTTGCCCAGTCATGAAAAGATCAGAAAATACTAAAAATATGAAGTAACGAAGTATAGTTCACCAATGTGGAGTTCAATAATCCTCATTAAATGTAAGAACGTGACAAATAAATGTGTTTAGTTAATAAGAAACCTAACAAAGAATATTTCTCTGTAAACGCGGCAAAAGTTGTTGAAAAAAAGTGATGCATTCGCTAACGTCAACTATAAATTCCTTCTAATTTTTTCGTGTTCTGGAAACAGGGTAGCCAGAAACTTTTCCATTATTCTTTGGACAGAATTTTCTAGCAAACTTCATGTTGGTAATAATTCGAAACCCATTTTACCTCACTAATGCAGAAAATAGAATTAGAGTGCCTTAACATTTCTATTTGTATAAGAATTTACGATTATGTTCTAAATTAAGTGATCAAGCTTCATTATGTTCTGTTTTGTTATCCTTCAAGGTAATTACATAATTACGTATCTGTCTGTCTATAAGAATGTAGCATGCATGTTCTTTTATATGCTAATGTATAATTTCCAAAGCCCTGACCAAATTTTGCAAACACATTCTTTGGCCAAGTATGAAAATACGTTGGAGGTGATAAAGCCTAAGCCCAAACAGTAGAAAATGTGGCAGAAGGATAGAGTGAACTATTTCCTTCAAGTACCTGGACGTTCAACTTGATAGAGGCCTAACTTTCCGCGGACACATCAGGGAACTATCGGCACGGGTACAGGGGGCTATTGCCTCTCTGTACCCAATGCTGGGTTCAGGCCTGATGCCAGTCCGCTTAAAGCTACACCTCTTTCGAGCGCTGATAATCCCACTCACGTTGTACGCCTGTGAAATCGGGGGCATGGCTGCAGATAGCTGGATAGCATACCTTCAGCGTGCACAGAATAGAGGACTCCGATCCATCTATTCTGTGGGTCGTTCTTTCCCCGTGAGGTTGCTTCACGAAGCTTCTCTTCTCCCATACGTGGAGGACAAATTTAGGCACCGGGCGACAAAATTTTACGCTCAAATTCCAGCTCACAGAAGCGCCCTGGTTCGGTCTCTAGGAGATTACGGCGCTACGAGACGCCGCTTCAGGCTTTACCAGGTACCCCGTATGGCATGCGGGCACCCGAGGTAACAAAGGAGTTAATCCATACAGCAGCATAAGCTGAATTCAAAATCTCCAAATGAGCTGTTTGGCTACAAAATTTACCCCACTTTAATAAAACAAAACACCAGGGTGTAAACAAAACAGCTGTTTGGCATCCTGTACAAAATTAAAGAGGAGCAAAAAGATACCTCAATAAATTTCCTCAATAAAAAATCCCACATCATCCTGTAACCCTCTAAATAAACAACCTGCGGTCAGACCCAAAACCTGGGTGGGTACGCAGCAAAAACCTTCTGGCTGTTAACAGCCTGTCAGTACTTGACTTGGACTTGGAGTAGAAAATGTCTGTCTCGGGAGTGGTGAATTTCAAGATGTACATAGAAATTGTCTCTTTTCTCGATAATAAAAGACATAAATGTTTTTCTATTCCATTGTTTTTGGTTGCGGAACTAGGGAAGGAGTTGAAATAGTGTTGAATGGAAGAGGTTTAGGGGATATTAGAAAGATAAATTTGGCACAATGAAGGCGAAGTGAAGTGATAAATTAAAGCAATTGCCAGCAAAATTGCAATTGCTTTAAATCATTTAGTAAGTAAACAAATATTTGGGAAGATTAGTTAGAGTCAACATGAAAAATTCAATGCCATGGCCGGGATTTGAACCACGGATCTCCTGGTATCCGTCCAGTCACTCTAACCTATTGAGCTACCATGGCCAACTTGCCGTCATGACCTTACATTCTCCATTTGACTCATATATTTGCCCGATATACCACTAGGGGCTCTCGCATTCGAGATTCACCGTTTGTGGCGACTTACTATCGTAAGTACTTGAGTCCCAGGCTTTATCTTTCATGTTGACTCTATCAAAAACCTTAGCCTATGTACGGCTAGTGTGAAGAAATGATTAATTGCCATCAACTAACTAAAATCATAAGAGTGAAATGATGAAGCCTGGGACTCAAGTACTTACGATAGTAAGTCGCCAAAAACGGTGGCGAATGCGAGAGCCCCTAGTGGCCTACCACGGAAATATACGAGTAAAATGGAGAATTTAATGTTATGATGGCAAGTTGGCCATGGTAGCTCAATGGGTTAGAGCTACTGCACGGAAACCAGGAGATCCTTGGTTTAAATCCCGGCCATGACAAATTTTTCATGTTGATTATCTATAAAAACCTTAGCCTTGTACGGCTAGTGTGAAGAAATGATTAATTTCTATCAATTAAGTAAAATATTTGTGAAGTTGATGTATACAATCATCAATTTTCCAGTCAGTTAGGACATTTCTGCTAGTTGTTAGCTAATTTTAAACAATTTACAACTTCAAATAAAGAAATTATAAATATAATATAAATATTAAATATGTTATAAATATATGTTCAAATTAAGATTACATATTTAAAAGAACTTGTAGTTTTGCGTCGCTTAAAGCTATTACAAGTTCGTTTATAAAACTCAGACAAGCTCGTCTGTTGAAATGGTTACCAAAGAATTGTTAATCTCTTTATCAGAAGAAACTTCAACTTTTTGACTTCAGATAACATTTCTGGTGTTTCTTATAGTATTATTTTATTGTTGCAGCGGTACGGCGAGCCATCAGCTGTCGGCCACAGCACTGTTGCCGTCGCCCGATGGCTCACGGCATCCGCTGGACGTCTATGAGTTTGCAGAGGAAGATCTTCCAGGTAGTCCTCGACGTCGTACTTCCCGAGGGCTTTGGGAATGCCTCATTGGCTGCAGACATAAAGTCGATCAGCAGCTTGCCAGGAGAAGGGTAACGTACTCATTTTCACTGACGCACTATATCTGTGGTCCCTCGTGAATTGGGGTCATAAGAGCCCGACTGTTTAAAATAAGTCTAAACATTTAAGAGATGATGGCGCGCAACAAAATAACACAAGTGCATATGTATAATAAATAGTGGCATGGTAACAGGCCTAAAAGTTTCGGCACAAATAAGAAAACAGTCGGCGGATAAAGTTTCATAGTAACAATGAGTCTTGCTAAGCAGTTAATGATAGCGCGGCTATTGTAAACAAGCGCCGGCAAGCAAAAGATAACTGAGGTAAAGGACTTGCCAGCATAGATTAAGTTACGCTTCTGGAATGTGATAGAATGTTTGGCTTCTTTATTCTTCAGGAAATTTCTGGAACAATCTAGAATTACGAATTAGGTATTTAAGGACGTGACGACTCGCAAAGTTAGTTGTAAAACAGTGAATAGCTGTAAAGAGAGTGAGTAAGCAGAGAGAACAGCTGAGAGTGTTGTAAAGACAGTTGTGAAACAGTGTTGTGAACGAGAGACAGCTGGAAGTGTTATTGTAACAAGAGCTAACGATGTAATCTGCTGTCACTGTTTACTATCGTCTTCGACCTTGGTAGACTGATGGTGTACGTAACGTAATGCTGCTGTAATCTACAAGAGTATTTCTACGAAAATAAAGGAGATTTTTAATTTCTGCAACTCGGCCTTTTAAATCTACGATCCCAATTAATCATAGTTACCTTACCGTGACTTTACACTTAGAAAAGCACAACTCTTAAATGAAATTCCTGGAACAAACAACCAATATTTTATCGACCCGCCGCGCAAATGTAAGTTAAAACTTCAAGAAGTGAATGATAATTTGAGAATATCCTGTGTATACAGTACCTATATGTAAACTGTTCATGGGCAGAGAAAGCAGTAAGTATATAGATTGACATAATTGTCCAAGTGGGTGGTGTGTCTATTTGATAGCAAGTTCAGTCTGACTAAATCCAACTGACCAATAACTATACTTTTACCTTGTAAGCGAGAACTAGTTTCCAAGGTACTTGGCCACATTTCACCTCAAAAATTCCACTCTTATTATAATGAGATAGACCCATGGGACGTTATGCGCTGTAAGATCTATGTTTTATATACATTATAGTTTTCTAGCCATCAACAGATCCTTTGCTGCAGTTTTAGCCTGTTCCAATTTTCCTTCTTTTCAACCTTAATTTCCCTAAGCGGCAGCTCTTCTTCCTTCATCGAAATTGGAAATTTTCTTTCATCCTCTGATACCTCGTTTCATTTTTAGAGCCAAGATGTCTGGACTATTCCATATCTCATACCTTGTATAACACAGGTTATACATTCATTTCATATTTTCGGTGTTCCTTTCTCCCCGTTATTTCATTTGTTTTCATATTGCATTAGTCAACGTAGCATCAAATTTGTTTCTTCTTTGTGACATCTAGACATTTACTTACAGTGTACTAAATCGTATATTCCGTTTTCTTTTCTCTAGAGACTGTCATCTACATTTCCGTTTCACATCTTTTTTCTGGCATTATACATTTCTTTTATTTGGCTATGAGGAGAACTGATAGCGTAACTTGCTGTTTGAATGACACCAAGTGACAGTTTCGAATTAATACTGCATCTCAACTTGTATTGCGGGTAGATTAAACTTGCGTCTTACCTATAAAACAAATTTCTGGCTACGTTCTCTATTTATCATTTTAAGGAACACTATATAGGTAGCCCACCTCTGTTGTGTGGGCGTAGCGTGTCTGTCTTGTATTCAAGAGGCTCCGAATTTGAATCTCCGTTAGTATGAGTTAGCTCGAAGGTATTTTCCAGCATTTTCCCGGGATGAGAAACCTTCCATTATTCATTTACCGACCAGTGAAAACTATGAAAAATCCAAGGTTAGAGTCAAAACCTGAATGCAACCTTCATTTGTTACTATGTAGCCCTCTCACTCGATAATTCTTCTTCTTCTTCTTCTTCTTCTTCTTCTTCTTCTTCTTCTTCTTCTTCTTCTTCTTCTTCTTTCTCTAACTCCTTGGTGCTGTTAAGCGTGGAGTACAAGCCTCTTCTACCCATTTCCTCCACTTTTCTCGGTCCATCATCATTCTCTTCATTTCTGTCGTGGTTTTCCCTCTATCCTTCCCCAACTTCTCAATGTATTCCTGATACAACATGCGTGGCCTTCCCCTAATTCTTTTACCTTCTGGTCTTGCTTCTAAATATTGTTTGGGTTTTCTTTCTTCTAACATGCGGAGTACATGTTCATACCATTTAAGTTGTCTTTTTTCCAATATTTCTTTAACGGAGTGTGCACCCAACTCTTCCCTTATTGTTACATTTCTAATCATATCTCTTCTTGTCTTCCCCACAGCTCGTCTTAAATATCTCATTTCCATAGCTGTTATTTTGCTTTCTTGTTTCTGTAGGAGAGTCCAGCTCTCTGCTCCATATAATAGAATTGGTAGTATTATTATTTTAAATACTATAATTTTTGTATCTTTTGTTATTTCCTTTTTTCCCACAATAGTACTATTAATCTGATAGTAGACTGAATTGGCATTTCTTATTCTGTTTAAAATTTCCTGCTCTATTTTTCCATCCTTATTTATAATTGTACCCAGGTATTCATAACTGTCTACCTGTTCTAAGATTTCATCATTACATTTAATTTTAACTTCTTCTTATTTCCTTCCTATATACATGGTTTTTCTTTTGGGTATGTTTAATTCTAAACCTTTTCTAGTTAATTCTTCTTTTCATTCATTTAGCGCTAATTCTAAATTATTATTACTATTCGCTATTAATATGATGTCATCAGCATATATCAACGATTGTGCCCAAACTGGTCTTAAATCTCTATATCCTATCATAGTTCTTGCTGTTCTTCTTTTGCAAATTTTCCATATTTCATCCATCACAATAATAAATAAGAGTGGGCTGAGGCTATCTCCTTGTTTAACTCCTTTATTCATCAGAAATGGTTCTGATTCTTGTCCATCGAATCTTATTATCCCTTTTGGTTCTTGATAAACTGATTGTATTGCTTCAATAAAATTCATAGGTACTTTTTTGTTCTTTATAGCTCTCCAAATTTCTTCCCTAGGTAATGAATCAAATGCTGCTTTCAAATCTATAAATCCTAAATAAATACCCTTTCCTCTATCTATAGCTTTCTCTATTATCATCACTCGATAATTCATTGGTTGCAAGTATCTAATAAAAATAATCTCTAAAACACAGATTATGCTTTCTTTAAAAAATAAACATGGCCATTTTCCTTTTATTTAAACGGCAAAGTGTAGCTATATGTATGGAATATCTCAATTGTCATCTTTCTCAACTTAGCTCATTTCCCCTTTCATGAGAGTTCTTTCCATTTTTAGGACGCTCTGTATATTTGTGACAATGTGGGCTATTTTTTTTATCTAGAAACGTCCATTCTTAAAATGTGCTTATACCATTTGTTAACAGCTTTGTATATTTTTATTTAAATTAAATGTCGCAAAATTCTGTCCTAATTGTGTTACGAAAGGGTTAGAGGGCTGGCCCCGTAGCTCAGTCGGTAGAGCACCTGCCTGCCGTGCGAGGGGTCCGTCCCGGGTTCGATTCTCGGCTGGCGATGAGGTTTTTTCTCCAACCAAGATGATTAATCATCTTCCCCAGAGTCTGGAAGTATGAATGAGAGTGTGAATGTGTGTGTGATCTAATGATTAAAACCCAACGAATACGAGTTAACACCTTCGATAGGTTCCAAAGAAGAACGGCCACGGATATGACAATTGGAGTTAAAGGCACCAAATAAAGGCATAAATGGAACAATTAAAAAGTGGGTTAGGTTATAAGATATACTTATAAAATATTTGAGCAGCTTCATTTCTACCTATTCTACTACTTTCTATCAAGATGAAAGTAAAACTAGGTTGAAGAACACAGCATCTGTCAAGAGTTCCAAGTGGATTTCAGAAACAAGAAAAAAAATCGGCTGGTAATATATTTATTATAAAAGCATTCATAGATACATATCTAACACTTGAAGATGAAACTGCACATTACCTTTGTAGACTTAGGGAAAGCATTTGAAAAGAGTTGCAACTACTCCATATCTATGGAACAAAGATCTGAGGAACCATATGACTACACGTGCACACACTGCAGGCCAATTCTTTCCGTTTTTGTTAATTTCAGGATTCTGTGCACTTCCCTGAGATGAACCACAATTTGGTCCTTGTTACGAAGAAGGCATATTGTTGCGTATGCTTTGGTGAAGTAAAGGAACTTGATTTATTTTAGGAATTTATTTGAAATTTTAATAGCATGAGGTTTCTTTATACAACTGAAAGTATTAATTTATGGAAGTAAAGATGTAGAAACCTCATAGCGGAGTATTAGACGACAAACCTGTAATTTGCATATTTTCGGAGCATTAACCAAGTAAGAATGCCAAACGCAGCAACTCTAGACGTTGAATCCGGTAGTTGGTAATGGATGATCAGCAGGTCGTTGGACTTAAACCAACATGGTGGACGGAATGTTGCAGAATCTGTTCTGCTGATCAAAGGGAAAACGTCCGTAAGTTTAAAGTGTGTTGGCCCCCTCTTTTTGGGCTTGGCCATTAATATAGATACTTATAGCGGTGATTATCGAGGCGCGCGGGAGACTAAAGTGTATTGTTGCGGCCGGAGGCTACGCCAAATCTTCACTTACCACGCACCGACATTTCCTCGAAGGTAAGCACGACTGGGTCTTAATGTACTAATGTAGATATCAACACTATTCCACCCATAGTCTCTTCAAGACTTCCGGGTTGACTAGCATTGTAGAAATTCATGATGTTATAGTAAACTGGCATTTCGTAGAAAGTTGTGCTATTTCTATCTATCTTTAACCTGACTAAAAATTCCCTTTACCATTTACCTCTACCATCTAACCCCCTATCCTTTCAGCTACGCTCGCAGTTGCAAAGTAAATTGTAAACCCTTATGGTAAAACACCTTTAGGTATACACAACCCTATCCACAACTTGTAGTCTAAAATCATCCCGATTCATAATCTATAATGCGTCAATATTTTCACCTTTTGCGGTCTAATGTAATGGCATTATTGTACATATTTATGTTGAAGAAACGGACTTGCCAGGGTTGACTTTAAAAAGTCCTTCTATACTCATAATGAATACACATTGAAATTTAGTACTAACATAGAAAGACTTTTTTCATTTCCATCTGTTTTATTTGATAAGAATTCATAAAATGTATTCAGCTACAGTACTAACAACGTCCACGCATGTCAAACGCCTTTTGTTTACGTGGGCCCAACCCATTTTACAAAGTATTTGAAATCCCGACTAGTGACTTTCATTGCTGGGTTACAAATCATAGGTTAAAACAAGTTGAGGTATGTCATATACCATTAGGCTTAAGAGACCGATTTATACCGGAATTAAATTAGCCCTGAAAGGGTTAAACTGAATGAAATCTAATAAAATGGTTGAAAACATACAAGCATTACAAAAGATTTGGATATATCTAAAGCTAAACAAAAACTTCTAGCAATGTGCATAACGTGTAAAAATTTTCGAAAATACACACAGTGTGAAAACCAGCTGTAAAAGGCTAAACATTTTAAACCTGTAGAAAATTATTTTTAAAACTTCGACAATGCTTTCAAAATATAGTTATCAGTTTCACAAAATATCTGCAGTATATTAAGATAGAGCGAAAGTTAACATAATAGCAATATTTGCGCTTTACTAACTTCTCAATTGTTTCCGAATGCTAGTGTCCCATCCCTGAAGCCGGGATAATATCTGATGTGTGTTGCCTAAGCAAGCAGGCGTAATAATACGCGGGCTGTTCAATAAAGAATGATCATAATTTTTTACGGTCCTAATTTGTCACACTAAAATTCAATCTTGTTATATTCTGTTAGCTTAATGTGAAACAAAGACGCCGTAGTAATTTCATTATTGGTACTCCTGGTTCCCGCCTGTGAGAACCAGGCAAGTTCAAACATGTTTAGTATCGCCTACCGCTGCAATGGAGGTGACATGCAGTTAAAGTTGATGTTAGAGGAGGATTCAGAGTTTTTTTCAAACATAATCACTGCTTATGAGACTTGGCTACATCATTTTGATCCTGAGAGCAAACAGCAAAGCTCAGTGTAGAAATCTCCTTCATCACCAACCCCCCAAAAAACAAAAGTGGTTGCTTCTGCTGGGAAAGTTATGGTCATCTCATTCTTTGATATTCATGGAATAGTTTATCAGCATGTTGTACCTGCACACACATCAGTAACTCGACAATACTACAGGGATGTCCTGAAAACATTGCAAGTCCATATTAGGCGCCAAAGACCATATTTCCGTGAAGCAGGCTGGATGCTGCACCAAGATAATGCGCGGATGCATATTGCCAATGTTTTTGCTGAATTTCTTGCAAAAATCAACGTGAAGTGCATCCCTCACCCTCCCTATAGTCCAGATTTAGCCCCATGTGACTTTTTTCTATTCCCTAACTTGAAGAAACGCCTTCGTGGGAGGCATTATCCCTCATCAGAGGTACTGGTGAAGTCTACAGAGGCGATTTTTAAGGATCTCTCAATAAATGGTTTCCAGCATGTCTTTGAAGCCTGGCAGAAACGCTGGGACAAGTGCATCGCATTTGGCGGAGACTATTTTGAGAAGCACCATCAAAATTATGAGGATGAGCAAGGTACGTTGTCAAAAAAAAAGTGATCATTCTTTATTGAACAGCCCTCGTAGTTCCAAAACTCTACATCTAATTATGACTACAAGCTACTAAGTTACTTTACGTTAAGATGTATTAAACGCCGTTCTTTCTTAATATAAAATTGTAAATTCGAGTTGCAATATTTTCTTTTTTTATGGTTAAGACGACAAGTAGTATCGGGCGATGAATGAAATGTATGAAGTGATGCTCAAATGAGCCCAGGGTTCATAAAGCTTCGAGTTAACCAACATTAAACTTTTAGGATAAGGGAGAACCCCGGGAAAAAGCCTTATCCAGGTAACTCGCCCTGACTGAGGTTCGAGCTCGGGACCTGTTGAACGTGAGGCAGACACGCAATCATCTGTGCTGCCATCTATGAGCCTAAGGTTCATAAAGCTTAGAGTTAAGCAACATTCAACTTTCAGGATAAGGGAAAACCCCGGAAAAAGCCTTATCCAGGTAACTCGCCCTGACAGATTCGAGCTCGGGACCTCTTGAACGTGAGGCACACACGCTAACATCTCTACTACCGAGAGGGATATTGTCTACCTTGTAATAAATTCTTTAAATGCAATGACTAGAATTTGTAGAATATACATATTAAAAACCACGTTCTCCCTCAAAACCTTGAATGGTGCTACCTATTTTGTGTCAATTTGTCAACCTGTATGCACTCACATCAGAATGCTATTAGGTTTCACGATTACTCTTCCAGAAATTCTTATTTCTAACGTATCAATCTATGGGTCAAATAAACGTTCAACATAATAAAACAATTCATAATAATTCAAAAGGTTAAGACTAAACAAAACTGAGTTTTTGCCAAGTTAAGAGTTGCAATTATCAGTTTCATGCAGTACAGTTTTGAAACAATACTTTTGGGGTTAAATAATCTCCCAGATCGTTGCACATAAACTGCAAAATTTAATTATAAAAATTACAAACGTGAAGTACTTGTATAGATTAACAATATTACAAGTAACGGTCCGCGTGGACCACAATGGCGTTTAGATTACAAAAACCACTTCCTGTGATTCAATAAGTTTACACATTTGCAAGAAATGGCTGTACTGCTGCAGTTCACACCAACTATGATAATTTTTAATTGTCTAGAAATTTATAAATAGTTACTTATATTAATGCTAACTGAAAATATAGAATGTTATCTAGTGTAACCATAGAGCACCATAGTTGTGTTTGAACTTCATTACGTTGTTTTCTCTTGTAACAAATTGCTGCCACCAGGTGAGATGCGTGCTTGTATTCCCGAAAATCTAGCACTTCGATTTCATATATCTGGGATCCCCATTGAAAACTCCACTCTGATCCCTGGCCGGTAGAATGATATTAAAGTCAACCTGTCAATATCAGCTGTTGACCGAGATCTCGCTGAGTGAGTACTTTGTGAAGGAAATTCTAACGTCGGACATGAAATAACAGTTCAAAACTGAGGGATTTTCTGACATTTAAACCTAAAGAGTCCTGCATGGTGATTCTGGTTTCTGACCACTAAATGTTGCAGGGTTTGATCCCACCCATAGGCAAATAACTTTAAAGGTCATGTAATCTTCAAGTGCTTAATTCTTGAACTCCTAGTAAGACACAGGAGTGACTGAAGGGATATTTAGGTCGAGTTGTGAGGGCTGTTGAGCACTCTCCAATCTCTACATACAGGCAAATTTCGCGAGCTGCGATATCCAAATACGACGAGTAATAAAAGTCCCATATCCTGAAAATAAAGGAGATAATTGAACATAACTGAATGCATTATCTACATCAGTGATCAGCAGCAGCAGCATGCACCCTCGTGCTTTTCCGTAGTGTACAGTTGCTGTTGAGACTTCCACCAGGACACTTCGATCGCACTGCCACTGAAGATGTCTGTCGCAGCCGCAGACGAAACGTCTGGGAAGATGAACAAGGAGCCCAGTAGACCACGGCCCACAAGCCCGGTTAATACTTTATATTATACTGTTCAGAATAGCTAGGTGTTGCTGAATGATGAAAGTTCCATATCTATTTGTCAATAACAACTGTAACATGAAAAAAGACTCCTTTAAATCAGTAAGAAGGTTAGGTAGCTCATGTTAAAGACAGGCCACACTTTCTGAACGATGCTTTATATGCAATACGTAACAAAATAAAAATAATTTGCTAAGTGATTTTAGAGATCAAAACCCGGAAGAAAGCGGTATTGCCTTAGATAAAAACGCATTTCCGGTAACTGTAATTAGATATGAGTTTACAATGACTATGAAATATCCTATGAGACTGGTGTCTATAGTAATTAGTCAAGTCTGCAACTGTAGTCCAGTAATGAAGCAACAATTCACCGCTAGGTTGCGGTTTTGAGAGACTGTGTTTTGTGTGCATTGGTTAACCTCGCCCTTGAAAGGGTCTTTGTTAACATCGATGTTGGATAACTTTCGGCACAGATGGTGGCACTTCGCACACAAGAACTGTAAAATATCTCCCTTTTGTTAGTTGCCCTTAAAGGGCAATGGTCACTTGACAGATGCGGTTTCCATCAACAGAACTGCTAGACAAGGGAATTTACCGCCATCACCCTCTATCCAAAATGCTGGCTATATATTATATCCATGGTTTCAATGCCACCACGAATGGTGGGTGGATATCCATTATGTGCATTAAATACTGCCGCCTCGGTAGCGTAGATGGTAGCATGTTTGCCTCACGTTCAAGAGGTCCCGAGTTCGAATCTCGGTCAGGGTGAGTTACCTGGATAAGGTTTCTCCGGGGTTTTCCCTTATCCTGATAGACGAACTAAGCTTCATGGACCCCGGGGTCATTTGAGCATCATTTCACCCATTTCATTCATCGTTGGATATGACTTAACGTTGGAGGACGTAAATTGCAAAAGAAATTAAATACTGCCGAGCTCAATTTGTCTTTTTCTCTTAAGAAAATGAATAAAAAATAGAGCAGGAAGGAAAAGAAAGAAAATAACATGGTGTTCCTAACTGTAATGGTTTCTAGGGCACTGAAAAGAAGCTTTAAGATATTTAAAGTTATCTTTTCCCCAAAAACTACAAAAACTTGCTTTTATAAATTTGAAAATGCGTAATATTTTGCGCTATAACAGCTTCATGTGGAAAATGATATTAAAATAAATATGTTGTTTGCGTACCACGTTGTCAATTACCAAGATCATATCACCGTCACCGATTTTACGGAAATTTGTCCCGCAGGAGTTTTGTTAAATGCTAGTAAATTGACTGAAATAGGTCTACCGCTTTTAAGCATATCTCTATTCTATTTACTTTTTACTTTTCTATCTCCTACCTATAAATCCTAGAGGAATTTTGTGTTCAAACTTGTAACGATATGTTTTAGTTAGAACTTTTTATATGAATATTGTTTTCTGATATGACTTAGTAGGCTATGTAATGACAATATAAATATATATATATATATATATATATATATATATGTGTGTGTGTGTGTGTGTGTGTGTGTGTGTGTGTGTGTGTGTGCGTGTGTGTGTAATTTTGTGATTGGCCGTAGTTATAATTGTATTACGTATTGTGATGACGTAGCAGTAAATCGGCCAATCACAAAATTAGTAGAGAAGTAACGATAGTTACGAAAAAAATCAATAATTTTGACAGAGATATATGGTTTTTTAGACTTGTTTCATGACGATGGAAAATTGTTGTGGTGAATATAAAAGCTTTGTAACGGAAAATTAAAAACCTTCAAAAAGAGTTATTCGGTATTCGTAGTAGTGATGAGTGGGCGTTCAAAAGTGATTAATTTTAAGTAATTAACTGAAAGTATATATATTAACTTGAAAATAAGGATTTATCGATGTGTTGGAGGTAACCTAAAGTGATGGATTAAGAAAGAAAGTTCGAGTAAAATGTAGTCCAGATTATACAATTAAATAATATATTACGAAATCGGAGTCCTAAAAAATTTCTGTCACTAAAAATCCACACCTGAAATAAAAAGATCTCATGACTCTTACTTAATAAAATTCAATTCAGTGGATATAATTAGTGACCTGAAGAAACTGAGCCGTACAAACTTACGACATGGGAAAGGATTGTGCTTGTAGCGAAGAAATACCGCTACATATTTCGCCCAAACGTGTGGCTGATCAAGCTGGAGAGATATATATCGCCACAAATATGGCGCCCAACGTGGGGCTCCGAATTGGTCGCAAGTTTATTTACACAACGGTCAACAGAAACTTCCTACTATTATCTACACACCGTAGAGAATCAAGACGACTAACTGCAAGCTAAAATACTTTAATGAATGAGACTCCGAAGCGGACTAAATTGCCAGAAAGAATGGATCATCGCCAGCAATTTAGTGAACAAGTGCTTGAAGCAAATGCGCTTGCACAGGGTGAGGGACATGTTAGCGAATCACCAGATGTAAGTACTTTAGACCAGATAGTGACGATGATAGCAGAACTCAGTAGCAAGTTAGGAGATAAGATAGAAAATCAGAATGCAGAACTCAGTAGCAAGTTATAAGATGTAAATAAGAAGATAGAAAGTCAGAGTGCAGAACTAAGTAACAAATTAGGTGCTAAGATAGATAATGTGAGTGCAATGCTTAATAACAAACTTGATCTAGAACTAAGTATAATTATAAATCAGATTACTAGCACAGAAGAGCAGATAGGTAATAGAATAGAAACTATGCAGGAAAACTTTTCTACGGAAACAAATTCTATTCTTAGAAACATACAGATAGATGATCTGACTAGAGAGTGGATGTTTATGATTAACGGAGGTATTCATCTTGCACAAAATTTTATTCTTAAGACGATGCTATTTGCGGATTACTAAATAATAAGTAAAACTGAAGACGGGCTGCAAAGAGCAGTATATTTTTAAAGAAGTTATGTAAGAATTATAATTTCAAAATTTCCACAAATAAAACAAAAACAATGGCTTTTCGAGGTAAAGATACTGTTAGAACCAAATTAGCAATTGATGATATTATCTTAAAGCAAGTTATGGGTTTTAAATATTTGGGAACATATGTCAGTTATAAATATGAAGATGATTTTAAAAATAAATTACCAATGTTTCAACAAATATGCAGCATAATAAATAGATGCCTAAAAACTAAAACCAGAAAAGAAACACGGATGAAATTTGATAAAGTAATGGCTGTGCCTGCTTTTCTTTTTGGTTCTGAAACATGAGCATTAACAAAAGCAGACAAAAACAAGATACAGGCTGCCGAAATGAAACTTTTAAGAGCAGTAAAGGGATGTACTCTTTTAGATAAAATTCCAAATGAAAAAATAAAAGATTTAGAAATAAGTTCTTTAGAAGAAAGAATAATAAATTATAGAAATGAATGGAGAGAGCATATTGAGAGAATGCCGAGAGATAGGATCCCAAGAAGAGCTATAAACTATAAACCTAGAGGAAAGAGACATCCGGGAAGACCAAGAAAACGATGGTCAGACATGTTTTAAGCCGGAACAGGCAGTACTCCCTAGCCCTTGGAGTGAAGAAGAAGAAACGTACAGGATTTAACAGAGGAACAAGTTAGGTTTTCTAACGATTATGCAAGCAAACTCGAGGTATTGAGAATTGAATACTCTCAATCCATCGAAGCCGTGCAAAGTCAATTAGGCTCACAAGAGAAAGATATAACTAACCTAAGAGAACAACAAGAGAGGTTAAAATTTGTACAGAATAGCCAATCTAAACTAAGGGAGCTAGTTAGCCCAGAAATAAGCAATTTACAGACAAATGTCAACTCAATTATAGAAAAACAAATTGCTAACTTAAATCTGGACAATAATGCAAATGTAAACAATATTTCATCTGGAATGCGAAACCAAACCACACAAATAAGCAGTGTAGTGGAAAACCAGTCTAATTTACAAGAATTAATAGAAAATTTGCACACAAATCTACTTAAAAAAGAAAGTCTTAATGATTTGACACGTGTGGTCTTCGCAATTCAGGCGAGATCAGAAACTGTATCTGTTTGTGATCAGAATTATGACAATGTTAGTATAAGTAGCCAAATACCTAATGCATCATGTATACAAACACACGCACGTACGCACACACGCGCGCGCGCGCACACACACACCACTGTCACGATCAGGGTAACCTAGAATTCGACCCAATCGCGCAGGAGGAAGGGAATCTAACCTCAACACTAGCATGCCAATACCGAAATTGCATCCTAAACGAAATTAAGATTCCATCTCTTGCCAAAGAGGCTGGCGACAGCCCGAAAAATGTCCTTCGCGAACTTGAGAATTATATTTGGATAAAGAAAATCCCATCCGAAATAAGAATGCTAACACTTAAAGACGCATTGAAGGGTAACGCCCTTAGATGGTTTAAGTCCACTGAGTTAACTTAGAGGACTACGCCACATTCAGCACTAGATTTTTGGCCAGATACTGGAGCCCGGCCAAACAGAACCTTATCCGGGTGGAATTGGCCACAGGGAGATTTAATCCTGTAATTCATAAGAGCTTGACGGAATACTGTATGATGCTGGCATCTAAAGAGAGGATGATAGAACTATGTATGAATGAAAAGGACATAATGACTGCTGTCATTCACCACTTCCCAGAACATATCCGTAACAATTTAGTAGTTGCTCGTCCGGTCGACATAGGAGATGTTCTGAGCTTATTAAGTGAATTTGAGGCACAGATAGTTCCACCTGATACTAAAAATAATAACCGGGAAAACGGGGAGCGTAATGGTCACAACTCGCAACACCAGAACGATCACAGACAAGATAGAATGCCACGGCGTGAACATAACCTCAATTCCCCACGTGGTAGCCAAAGGCATAAGCATCACATTTGTGGGGAAAGGGGCACGCAATCTAACGACCAAAAGAGCCCTCCCCACTCATCGCAACCAAACTCATGGCCAACAAACTTCCGGCCGTAATAATACCAACTATAACAGGAATGACCAAAATAATGGAAACTGAAATAACTTTGGGAGATCGCATCAGATCAACAACTTAAATTTCCGAGGTTTTTATAGAGGGAGGAGACATAAATTACCCCATCTCTATAACACGCAAAATGTAAATAGTAGGTGGCAGGATACCAGAAGTGAAATAGGAAGGCTACCCGAACTAAGTTTTTACAGATAGCAGGCTAGCCAACACACACCAGCGCCACCTAATGAACAAAGCACAAGTTACGAACCTAACCTCAATGCAGTACAGATAACAGTATCCCCTGTAGCTGCACCCCAGCCGCAGGAAAACTAACTCAAGATGATATTGAAACTCCGGGTACCATCTGGGTGGCACATAATACAGTAAATAGGAGTTCCCTGGCAAATTTACTTGCTAACAGAGAAAAAAGGATTAATGATAACCCACACAAGCACATGACAGATATGATAAATCCTCCTTTTATGCGGATAAATATATGGGGAAATGAGTACGACGCCATGGTTGACAGTGGTTGCACCATGACTGTCATTAATGAACTTTTCACTGCGTTAAAATTAAACAGCAGACTTCTATATCTACCAGTCTGCGGGGTTTCTTGCACAACTGCAATTGGCAAGAAAAAGCAAAGAATCCGTTTCCAAGTGATGTTACAGATCACATTAGACGGATATGAACTAGATCTTGTCGCTTTAGTTATACCAAAACTGGTTACTAACGTCATCATAGGTACCGATCTACTGATTTGATGGTCTTGCATCTTAGATTTCCTAAGGCACATTTTGTCTATAAAAGATAATAATATTTATTTTGTGCTATCCCTACTAGAGGTAGAAAGTTCTTCCATTGACGAGAGAACGCAAGTGGAGAGAGATTTAGAAGATGATAAATTTTTCGTAGAGCACATTACGTTTAATAATGATTATTATTTAGTCAAAGTTTGGTTAGAGTTAGCAAACTTTGCACCATATTTATGTGACCAGGAGGAGATGGTAGTTAATATTTGCCACACAGTACCTTGTTTCAGCTGTAATCAGTCTGAGGAACATGATTTAAACGATTTTATCGATACACAAGATAGGTACATAGACAACAATACACCAGACAACTTTGAAACATCTATCCAAGATAAGCTTGAGGAAACTTTTTACCTAAGTAAAGTGCAGAAACAGACACTAGCTAATATCCTTAGGAAACACAAGCAAGTATTTTCTAAGAGGATAGGATTCTGTAACAAGTATGTTCACACTTTTGTAGTGAAGGGTTTACCACCATTTTAACAAAAATGTCGCCCCATACCAAATGCAATTCGTAAACAAGCAGACGAATTAATCCAGGAACTGTTAAAGGATGATATAATAGAATTGTCAACATCTGTTCATGTCAGTGCTTTGTGTTGGGCTACCAGTAATCAAAAAGTACGAATGACGCTTGATGCAAGATACTTAAATTCATATACACTCCCGAAACACTTTCGCGCAGCTAGCGTTAATTCAACTTTGGCCCGAATGAGTAAATCTAAGTACTTCAGTGTAATCGACCTCAATAAATAATTTCTTCAAATGGCTTTGGACCCAGCAGTACGTCCGTATACAGGTTTTAGACAGGAGAATCGTGTATATCATTTTAAGAGGTGCGGTTTTGGATTGAATACTAGTTCTGGAGCACTACTCCGTGCTTTACATGAAATTTTCGGTGAGGAGATGAAAGAATTCGCTGTAAATTATGTAGATGACCTCTTGATTTATGATACAGATTTAGAAGCGCATCTACAACATTTTGACTACATCCCATTAAAATTACATGAGAGCGGAATGACGATACATTTTTGAAAATCCAGATTCTTCGTCAAAGAAGCAAACTTTTTAGGTTATGTCATTTCGTCTAACGGCATAAATCCTAACCCAGAACGTGTAAAAGCTATTGATGATATCCCACCTCCTAAGAACCAGAATCAACTTTGAAGATATCTAGGCATACTCAATTACCAGTCGAAATTCATCTTTAATTATTCTGCAGTCAACTCTCCATTCAAAGAACTTCTAAATAAATAAATAAAAAGGAAGTGGGAAGAGCGCCACCAGGCGACGTTCGAACGGAGCAAAGCTTTATTCAAAGAATCTACAAAAGCAGAGTCCAATGCATGTGTCACACTACTTTAATCATCTTCAAGATCACTTTCAGACTGAGTCTTCAACAGCATGTTCATCACTTCACTGGCATTATGCATAAACGTCTCTGCACCTACAGACAAGTCAATGATACTGATACACTCGACGGCTTTTCCTCTTAGCACTTTCATTTCATCTGAAGTGGCGTTCTGGAGGATAAACTTCAGACAGGGCATCAAGCGGTCACGGTATTCAACAAAGTCTTCTTCTGATGGGTCTGCTATGGACGCAATCGTGGTAACAACTTGTTCCAGGACCAGCTTAGTTCCTTTCTGCATCAACTCTTTTAATTTGGCACTAAGCACAGATTCCAGCTTGGTCATAATAACATCCAAGTACTGCGATAGGACGTTCTTGGGACAGACCTCGCTGAAGTTGACCAACGCTGCTCCAGCATGTGCCTGTACTCTGGGATTAGCATTATAACCCAGCACCATCATCAGTGCAGGAACTACTTTGTCATGGAATTTCTTTTGGAAAACCGGGATAAAGTCTGTCGTCATTTGTCCAATGGCATTACAAGTAGCATACCTCACACGATGATGAGGATCCTGGAGAAATTTTAAGATGCTATCCATGATTTGTGGCAACATTGCCTCCATTTGCTTATGACAGCTTTCTCCGATTGATGAAAGTGCCACCAAAGCAGCATGCCTGTATTTCCAAACAGGGTTAGCAAGCATAGAACAAACATTCTGTTCATTTTGGGGCATCACTGTTGTGCATCCAAGAGCACGTGCTAAGCGATCCAGTACACGCTCTGCAATGATGGCATTACTGTCAATGTCTTCATCAACAACTTCGTCTGAAGCACTCCATTCAGCATCGTCCTCCAAGTCTGTCATCAATTTTAAAATCTGTTGTATGAGCAAGGGAATGTACTTGTTTCCAACTTAACGTAACATCCCAGGTACAGTTTCTGCCAAAGTTATCATTGCTTCCAGAGTAAGCTGTCGCCATGCATCAGAAAACTCGTCATTTAAAACGCTTTCATGCATATCTGCAGAACGTTGTCCAGACCAGGTCTTAAAAATTTTGGAACACATTCAGCGAGATCAATCAAATTCTTCATTAGTGTGTCATCGTCCTGTTTATCAATGCTTTCTGCTGTTACCTGTATCAAGCTTGGCAGCAGGTCCGAAAGGTAATTCTGGATTGGGACATCCTTCTCGTGAATCATTATAAATGCAGACAGTGCTCTTGCAGCCTGGAATCTAACCTGGTAGCCAACAGCATTGATTAGAGATTTCTCAATCATCTCCTTGATGGTATCTATATATTTGGCCTCTTCCTTACCGAGAACTCCAGATACTGACGTGAACATGCGGAGGGCGCTCTCCTTTATCACCTCAGACTGAGTTAATACACTGTAAAAGGAACTGCACAAACTGAGGCCACTGATTAGATCCATCCTCATCGATAATATTGCGAGCAATCTCAGCAGCTATCTTGCTGTTGTTCTGTTCTGTTCTTCTTGAACAGTAATGAGTACTCGTTCCTTAAACTGCTCCTGGATCTCAGGAGGCAGCTTTGGATAGAACTTGGTAAAATCTGCTGCACAAAGTCTCCATAAGAGAACACCGGCCGTGTGTCTAACTTCCTCTTCTAGTGTAACATTGCAGATTGTGGCAAGTAGAAACATAACCTTTGTTTCACATGGGATGCTGGAGTAGACTTCCTCTGCGTGAGCCCTCAAGGTGTTATATGTACTTAACAGAGTGTGCAACAATTCCGGAAAATGGTCACCGGCTGCCATTTTTTAATTTATCTTCATACTAATGAACTACAGAACCATCAGTAATTAACTCCGCAAAATTCTTGTAGGAGCCATGATTCACTACTTTTGGAATATATTGTGAAAACCGTATCGCCATACATGAATAGGCATATATTCGTTTACAAATTGTTAGTAGAAAATATTCTTTATATTCTTTATATGTTTGTTCACTGCCCATAATTTGAACATGTTAACTACAAAAATACTTTAATGTAAATTTGGAGCGGGGCACACCCCCGCTCATAAAGACCAAGATATATGTCTAAAACAAAGAAACCGTGTTATAGTAATGCTAAGTTGTTATATGTCCATTTATGATTATGTTTCATTCAATGTATTTCTATTGTTATATTTTATGTAGTCACCCTGGCGGTAGACTCGCGAAGCCGATGAAAAATGATGGCCGTGGAGATTCGGAAAACTTCGGGGCCGATCGTTACCGGAAGCGAGAGACAGTTGAGAGCAGTGTTGGAGAAAATAAAATTTTTTTAGGTTAGCTAACAAATTGTGATGTGAAGAATGTATTTGCTAGGAAAATAAAGTGCAGTTTTTGTGTTTGAAGCCTCGACTTTTGATTTTCACGAACCCACAAAGTCACAGTATGTTATATTTATGTTATAGTTCACTGTTGTAAACAAAATTGTTAAATTTGGGGCATTCTTCAAAATATATGGAAACACATTGTTGAAGTATTTAAATTAAAATTATTTTCCATATATTTTGAAGAGGGCATTTGTAACGATATGTTTTAGATAGAACTTTTTATATGAATATTGTGGGGTATAGGGAATCTAGTTAAGCTGTCAAAATTCATCTTTCTATCTTAAATATTTTTAAAAAAAATATTTAACGCTTTTTATAATATGATTTTGGTATGTTATATAAATAGTCCCAGGTCATACAGTTTTTCTTTTAGAAACTTTAAATTTTAGATTCAGGATTCTATGTACATCTGTTACAAAAGTTGCTATACTTTTAAAGTGTGTCAAGTATATTTGGAGAAAAAAAAAATTATGTGTGAATATATTAAGTTTTTCTTAATTTTTTGGAAATTTTGAGATTTAAAATTCAATAATAATCTCTTTAATTTAAATCAACAAAAATACCAACTTTTATTAAACATCTATTTAAGAATATATATGCAAAGTTTAATACAAATTTGTTGAGAATTGCAGAACTTTGAGCATTTTGAAGATACAAAACTGTTCAAAAATTGAAAGTGGAGAAAAATGAATTTAAAGATTTAGATAGAAATTACACTAGTTTGTTTACTTTGAAAACTGCATGTATCATATGCAGTCTCTTCAGCTATCTTATTACCTTCTTTCTCCTTAATTTGATTACCTTTTGCTCTTTTTTTATAATTTTTCTGTCTACAATAGTTTTTACCAAAAAAAAATAATTTAATTTTTTCTGCAAATTCTTTAAATCAGGAAACATACTACATTCTCTAAAGTGTTTGTTATAAATAATTGGAACTTTGGATTCTGGTTCCTTTAGATAATAGTTACAAAACTATATATGTATATACTCATTTGCCCATGTCTAATGCTTCTGGAGGAGAAAATTTAAGGAATATGATAGAATTTTCTTGAATTTTTCTCAATTTTCTGTTTTCAATACATATCATTATTCACTTTTTAATATACAGCCATAATGATACCAATTTTTATTGATAACTTATCTAGGAATATACAGATATGCAAAACTTAAAGAAATTCATGGAAAACTTTAGTGTCTGGACTATAAGGAGTATTAAAAATGCTAAAAGTTGGACATGAAGAATAATCTAGTTAGAAGCTCTAAATATAAACAACATTTTTTTCTGTGCTTCAAAACCCTCCTCACTATATGAAGACCACTCAGCTAGTTTAGTATTCTCTTCTTATAATTTCGTTACTTTTAACTGCTTCTTGGCAGATTTATATTTGTTCAATGAACTTTGATCAGTTAGTTTTAGCTTTCACCTATCACTAATACTGCTGATTTTCTTGCTAACAGGACTTACTTTGTTTGCTAAAACTTTAACCTTAACATTTAGACTAGCTTTATAACCCATATTAAATGCACTAACAGCTGCAATCACTGCAGTTTGCAATTTCTTTCTTAATACAAAAACTTATTTGTGACATTTACTCCATGCAAACTTTCATTAGCTTTCTGTGCTTCTCCTTTAATGCAACTTTCCCGTAGAATAGTACTAACTAATCTCTTTATTTCTGTCTATGGGATGGAAATTGTAAGTATAATAGTTCATGCAATTCATACCTATGGTGATACAAAACTTCTGCATAGAAATATGACCCTTACCAATGCCCAGAAATTCATCAACCATTCTCCTATTTATATCAAAGGTAACCTACTAGAATCACTGTTAACTCTTGGGCTATAATATGTTACCTCAAACAGAGCATTCTAGTATCATTGCTTACTATTATGGATAGAAAACCTTAAAGTTTCATTAGATTTTGCTTCGAAATAGCCACTTTACTCCTAACCTAACCTGGTATGAATTATATGCCTACTGTTAGAACAAGAAAGCAATATAAAGTTAAATCAGGCTTTATTCCTATTCTATACAATAGTAATTTAATATAAGCTGCTATCCACATCTTTCACTTGCATGTAAACCATATTTCACAAACACTACATGTCAGTGGAAATGTTTGTTTTCTTTCAAAAGTAGTAAGTGGGAAACACGGATTAATACCAGATTCTCAACTCCATATTAAAAACTGAAGACGCATAGGGTGCTCCTCCTGTACCTTTAGATGCCAGCTAAGTGAACTAACCAGGTCGTCGGAAATGCAGTGTGCTTCTATTTCGACCTAGCTATGGTACATTCGCCTCCCCCCAACCTTCCCTTCCGTGTTCAGCGACTGATTGAATCCAACATCTTTCGAAGCCTAATCTCGTGCACCAACGAATAATTTACGGTGCAATTCATTTATCACATATTAGCATAATATGTGCTAAATATGCTAAGTAAATGTGCGTAAATTCTTCATTAATGTGCGAGATGTGACTTCGAAAGAAGTTGACCAATTAAATTAGGGAAAAATGGTCTCAGGAGCCACTTCCAAACTTGATCTTTTTCCTGTTGCCACTAAGCATTATAGCTTTTATATTCATGTAATAAATGAATAAGCAGATCTTTAAGAAACAATTGCAACTTTGACAGAGTGAGATTACTCAAGATGCTGTCAAGGTTATACATAACACCTATACTTCCTTTCCCTGAAGTGTGAATTCCTGAGCTTGTTACTGTGATAATTACAAGAAAACCTGACACCAAATCAATGCATTCTACAGGTACTGGAAAACAGGAAGGATATCACAAGGTCATGAGTAATGCAATTTCTTTGTACACAGAATAATGTTGAAAAATTCCCTGGAAGGAAAGTGTCAAAAAGAAAAAACAACAAAAAACATTATTAAAGAAATGTATATATAAATTGTAAGTGAAGATACAATTAACTATGTACAAAAATTATCACTATCTCTTTAAATAGAAAACAAAGAAGCTCTGTTAATAGCTTATATTTACTAAGAATTTCAAAAGTTCTATAGTACATACATCATTTTCAGCACACAAATTAGTACATGAGGCAAAGACATACATTGAATAAAAGATACTATTTTATATACTTCTAATCACTTTGGTTGGATTATCATTCACACATGCAGTATAAATGATTATGATTTGAATGAAAAATACAGTTCAATGAATCTAAGAAGAATATTAAGTACATAAAAACTATCATTCATTTAAAATTGTCCTAAGCTTAACTTTGTCTTTGAAACACAGGAATATTACAGCCTTAAATTTGTAAATGCTTTAATGACATGTATAAGCACAGTAATAAATGCTGAAAAAGAAAATAAGCAGTCTTAAAAATAAATTTTAATGCAAAGTGCATCTTCCAACAGGACAAAATTTCATGTAATTATCTGACTGTGAAGTATGATTTGCTTGGTACAGCAACTGTTTTGGTAAATGGCTTACTTTAACTTGGTAATACTTTAAGCTATATATGTACTAAGATGGAAATTGGTGCTCTCTGCATAATGTAAACCTCTCAGGTTATGACATACAACTGAATGTGTGTCACATAAGTAAATCAATGAAAGGTTACACTCAGAAGCATTACTGCTGTTTGTGGTCTTAATTATGCTGTGAAAGTGCTGGAACTGTCTGTTTGAGTTGTTAATAGGTCTAATTAAAATGCTTACAGATCTAAGCATTATTTCTTTTGACAGTCCATAATTTTTTAACTGTTCAATGGAATGAAACAATAAGTGCATTACATCGGTGTGGCTATATCTGCTTTTTAGAATTATGTGGCTTTGCATCACAGCATGTAACACATGTTGGCTGTTAAGCTCAAATACCCAGTAGCCCCAGTAGCTCTGCAATGTATTTGGGATGCTATCAACAGTGTAGATGCTGAAAGATATTTCAGTAAATATAATTTGACTGTGACAGGAGGACTCAAATGACAGAACAGAATGTTGAAATATGTTCAGTGCCTTCATTTAACAGCATTACTGAATCAAACTAGGCTAATTTAGTGCATTTTCTTTTTATTGTGTTCTACATCAGTATGGATTTATTTTTTTTGTGTTATGCAACATGCTTTAGTCTCTATCAGACTGCTCTATATCTCTACGTATTGCTTGAACCTATATTAATGTGAAATAAATTGACACTTTATGCACTTTTAACTCACTGTCGTTTATAACCCTCCATAAATGTGTTTTAAGTTTCATATAAATAATATTAATAATTTAACAAAATTAACTCAAACTTTCTTCAAAATACTATAAAATGCTAAATTGCAAATGTATAAATGCTACAAATTGCTAAATATCACTACCCCTACCTATTGTTTATTATAAAGCTTAACTAATTTGAGAACATGCCATTCTCTATATCCTAGCTGCAGCTGACCTTGTACATATTTTAAGAATGAGGGGAATACTGGAAATAAATGTAAAAATGGCATATAATGATGACGATGAACAATGACATTTTAATAATTTCTTGCAATGCACAATTGCACTTAATACTTGTTAAAGCTTTAACAAGATCAATTCTAATCCCACTAGATCTCTTCTAAGATGGCTATTCAGGTACATTATTTGGTGTAGTGTGTACAATATTACATAGTGAACACTGCATTAATCAATATAGAACAAACTGAATTTATGGAATCTCAGATTATATTTTTAATTTACTGTTAAAAACTATGAGATTCTTTATCACTAATGTAGTTATACACTGATGAGTAAGGTTAAGAGAACCTAATTCTTCAAAATATCATTGCAATTTAAAAAAAAAACTTTATAAAAATTCATATCTAAGCATCTTGCCCGAAGATTTTAATTTAAGCACCCAGATTATATGTAAACATAGATAATGCCAATAATAAACAAAGAAATTCTACAGAAATCAAAGAGAATTGAATTCTGTACAAATCCACAGCCACAGTTTTGGTATATCTGAAAATTCACATATTGGGTTAGAATGACACAGCGAAGCATGTAATACACACGGCAAATAGTATATCATTATCAAAAACAGACGCTGCCACCTAACATTGCAAATTCATCCTTATAAGCAATTCATATATTTTAGATTACTTAATCCAGGAAGTACTGTGGCTGAAATGCACAAATGTTTCATCTAAAATGCAGTCTGAGATGGAAGAATTTTGTTTTTTGAAAATCTTCGTGTATAAGTTTGTTGTACACAACAGCATTACAAACAGCATGAGAATTAAAGATATGTAACAACATGCAAAGAGATATTTCTATAAAGCTAATAAGCAGTTAAGTATTTCTGTCTTTGATGACAGCTAATTACATGGACTGAATTAACCCCACCCCCAGAACAAAGCTTAAATATTGAAGAAATCACTTAATAATATCAATGGTGTTTAATGTTGGCTTACTGTTGTTTTATATTAACTCATGTAAATCGAATGAAAATTACAAAATAGCTGTAATTTAGGAAAGCTAGTTTTACAGTAATTTAAACTGGAAACTACTTACCTTAAAGGACTGTTATGTATGACACATATATTTTAAATTTAAAACTTTTAATACAAAGCCAACGAATATATCCAATCAACTACCTAAAATAACTTAAATTTTCCTGAAAATTTACAAAATACTGGTCACAACACTCCTCAAAGTTTTTGTTAATTTTCCACTGATATTGAAATGAAACTCAAACTTTAAGAAATATCTGATAAGCCACAATAAATTGCTGTATAGGTGAGAAAGAAAGCTTTGTTCTACATTAATAATGTTCCTGAAGATCACCTTACATTACCAAAACAATAAACACAAAATTTCAAATCATGTGGCACTTTTGATTTCTGCCATCGTATTCCTGGTAGCCTGAGATGATGAGGTAGCCAAAAAAAAACAGTAAAACATTGTTTTTGCATTAATAATTAAATAACGAGGTTAATGAAACTAATGCTTTTTCATGTAAACATCCTTGATACATTATAAAGTGCTACATAATCTAAAGAATTTAATTACATATGAAAGTGTATGAAGGTACAATTCAGGTTAAGTTATGATATTAATTTTCGATATTTAGCTATATGCTAACATCTTACTTACCGATAGGTCTTTGTGAAAGTCCATTCCCTTCCTTCTTGCTGCTCATATGCTATCACAGGCCTTACAAATCTTGCGAATTTTACAAATTGATGACCATTTTTCACGGTTTTTTTTTTTTTTTCAAATGGAGGAAAAATGCATGAGATTGGAGTGTGGGACTCCTCTGGGGGAATCGAACCCCTAGCCCTACCCACTAAAAAAAACCTCCACCGGTGAATATTCAGGAGTGGTGCTGTGGCAGTACCGCTGTAAGCACCTGCGGATTCAAGGAAGGGATATATTGGCCCGGCCGAGGCCTGGGCCAAGGTGAGGAAGGCAGCAGGCTGTAAGCATGATCAAGGCCCTGCTTACGCCCTTGCTTATTAGGAGCGGTCTTGTTTGGAAGTGGGTGAGGATTTTTGGGTATTTTAGGGTCTCTGCATCGGCTGGTGTCGACCTCTAGTATTGGGTCCGTCGAACATCGCTTGAAGGCCTGCCACTTCCTCCTTGACGAGTCTTCGGAGCATTAACTTGTGTGCGTCTCGTTGTTTAATTGAGAACTGGTGCTTTTGTTCAATGTCCTCTCGCAATTCTTCTAGCTCTGAGCTGATATTCGTGAATGAAGTATTGTCGCAGAAAGCGTTGGTGATGCGGTCAATTTGTTGGGCTGCAGTGGTGACGGCTTCCTCCAGGTTGCCCAGGCGTTGGTTGAGGTTAAGGACCTCTGAGTGGAGATCCTGAATCTCTTCCGTTGGAGGCCGGTGGTTGGAGGCCGGTGGTTGGCGGCGTGGAGTGCGGTTGCCAGGAGCTCTTCGAGGGTGTGGAGTCTGCTGGTAACACCCTGCAGGTCCTCTCGGAGGCAACCAAGAGCTTGCTGCCATTCCGCAGGCTCACTGGCGGCCGCTCTCCGGGGTGCTGTGTCCTGTGAGTCTCCGCGTGGATATACAGGGCACTGCGCCTGTCCTGTGAAATGGCCGAGGCCATTGCACGTGGCGCAGTACCTGCGGCGGCGGCGGAGATTGTGGGCTCTGCAGGATGCTGTACTAGTCGGGGATCCGCAGTAGTGGCACCGTGGAGGCGCGGTGCATGCGTCGGCGCTGTGTCCGTAGGCACAGCAGTGCCTGCACGGGGTGTGGCGCTGTCGTCTGCTCGCCTCTACCTTTAGACACTGTCCCAGTATGGGCAGGCCTGAGTTCAAGGCAGCGTCGCGTTCTTGAAGATTCGCAAACCGCAGCCGCACACATGTGGTTGGTCCCCTGGGTGATGTGATGCGAGTGGCACTCAAAACTGAGGGCCATTTTTGTGATGCAGCTGTTAGAAGAAATCTCGCAGGGAGGTCGCGAGGTACTCCGACAACTACTGCTGTGAAGCTAGTCGTAGCAGTGCTGGCTATAGTCGGGTGATGTGATGCTGGCGGCTGAGTATCTGCGAGGGAGAGCTGTGGAGACTCCTGCGTTGCTGCGACTGATCGACTGGTGCTGGGAGCTCCAGCAGTCAGGTGATGTGGCGATTGACTGGGCGCCGGACGGACATCCAGCGTAACGGTGGAAGCGGTCCTGGCCGCCCGGAACTTCCCCTGCGGTGCGGTGGGAGGCTCCCTTTTGACTGTCGGCACTGGCAGCGAGGCGAGAGACGGCGCTCGAGAGCTGGCTTGCGAGAGCTGCGGTGAAGGCAACTTCGCACTGGTGCTTGGAGCTCCAGCAGTCAGGTGATGTGGCGATTGACTGGGTACCGGGCGGACATCCAGCGTAACGGGGGAAGCGGGTCTGGCCGCCCAGAACTTCCCCTGCGGTGCGGCAGGAGGCTCCCTCTCGACTGCCGGCACCGGCAGCGAGGCGGGAGACGGCGCTCGAGAACTGGATGGCGAGAGCTGCGGTGAAGGCAACTTCGCACTGGTGCTTGGAGCTCCAGCAGTCAGGTGATGTGGCGATTGACTGGGTACCAGGCGGACATCCAGCGTAACGGGGGAAGCGGGTCTGGCCGCCCAGAACTTCCCCTGCGGTGCGGCAGGATGCTCCCTCTCGACTGCCGGCACCGGCAGCGAGGCGGGAGTCGGCGCTCGAGAACTGGATGGCGAGAGCTGCGGTGAAGGCAGCTTCCCTGCCTGGCTCTGCTTCTTAGATGCTGTCTTCTTTCCCATGATGTGTGGAGTTCTTGGTGTTCTACTTGACATCAAATTGACGTGGAGAGACCACATTACATATGTGGCTAATAAAGTTACCAAAAGAATAGGTATGCTATACCCTCTCTGTAACCGACGATCAGTCATGTCTCTGACTACAAAACTGCTCCTGTATAAGCAAGTACTCTTGCCAGCCATCACATACGCCAGTGAAATATGGGGAGAAGCAACCAAGTCTCACCTACAGCGCCTTGAAATTCTACAATCCCGATTCCTCCGCCTTGCCACACACTCCCCTTGGTACATCCCCAATCCAGTTATCCGACGTGACCTACGTATCCCCACAATAACAGACTACATCCATACCCTTTCACGTTCCTTCTATCAAAACCTCTCCCACAACTTCAACTCCCTCATCCGCGGTCTAGGTGAGTACGACATCGATCCTGGAGAGCGCTACACACGCCCAAGGTTACTTCTAGGCACATAAAATAACATAGCAGATGGCTTATATACAACTCCAACCTCATCTCCTGCCACATATTATCCTTCCTTACAAAACACTCCACTGTCAGTAGAGAGCCTAGCCCTGATCTGGCTTGAGACCGAAGGTCTGACATTCAGTCGTGTGTGTATGTGTGTGTGTGTGTGTGTGTGTGTGTGTGTGTGTGTGTGTGTGTGTGTGTGTGTGTGTGTGTGTGTGTCTATTCCAGTTAACACCCCCTGGTGGGAAATAATATATAAAAATGGTAGCGCACAGGTTCAGTAGCTTCCACAAACATCCAGACTTGTCTTTGCACATTACCACAGTTACAGAATCAAACCGCGTAGTTTAAACGTGAGAATTCCATCAATTTCTTTGCAACACACTAGCAAAGGCAATATAAATGGCCACGCCCACCTGCACATGGGCATTTAAATAATGGCGTAGCAGCGCTTTAAATGGCGCTAGGGCGTAACTAGTGGCAGATTCTGAAACTACAATGTTTAAGCATTATTTTAAAGCAAAAAACGGAGAATGTCGGTTTTTGTCATTTTTGACGAAATTTCACCGATGCCTCCCCTAAATAATATATTACGAAATCGGAGTCATATAAAATTTTATTTCTGTCACTAAAAATCCACACCTGAAATAAAAAGATCTCATGAATCTTACTTAATAAAATTCAATTCATACGATATAATTAGTGAGCTGAAGAAACTGAGCCGTACAAACTTACGACATAGGGAAAGGATTGTGCTTGTAGAGAAGAAATACCGCTACATATTTCGCCCAAACGTGTGGCTGATTAAGCTGGAGAATTATATCGCCACAAACTAAAGGTAAAATTAGTTACAGTTGGTAAACCGCAAGAGCTAGGCAAAAACTTTAGCGATCAGGTGACTGGTTTCTGCATCACGACAACGCTCCAGCACACATGGCCTTACGAGTGACCCACTATTTGGCATCTCAGAGGTAGTCTGTCGTTCCCCACACTCCGTATTCCTTTTTTCTTTTCCACGAATGAAAAAAACGCTAAAACGGGAGCGTTATGACGATGTGGAGGCGGTAAAAACAGCTTCGCAAAGAGCATTGGACAATATCAAACTTGAAGAGTTCCAAACATGCTTCCAACAGTGGGAAAATAGACTTGACAAGTACATCGCATGTAATGGAGAGTATTTTTAAAGTGACTGAATTAATTTTGTAAAAAGGTTCATCAATAAAATGTTTATGACAACAATGCGATTTCCTCGTAAAAGTACCGCGTATAAGTTTTCTCTTATTAAGCATTTGTTAGAAAGTTAGTATTAAGTATCTCATGATATAAAAGTCAACAGCTGAATGTTTACGCCAGCAGCATACCTTGTCTATATTTGAAGCGGCAGAAGTTCAAATAAATCTGCGAGAGGAGCAAACACAAACGAACAAAACTGCTTGTCAACAAAAAGTAAGATAACACAAATAAATGAGTAAACTAAAGGCTCTGTTCGTAGTTTATGAAGACGTATCAGAAATGATCCACATAGCACGATAGCAAAAAGTGCTTTCACTGTGAATATATAGTTCAAATATAGGTAACTTCTTCATAGGCCTTACTTTATCCCTTATCTATTCACAGGTACTTAGGGATGTGACAGTAATTTGCGGGCAACGGTTTTAACTTTTGCAGTTACATTGCGTTAACGTTTTCGTGTACCGGTTGCCAGTGACGATGAAGTAGTTTATTGCCAGTTCCTCTGCGTTAATGGTTACCAGTAACTATTACTACTACTATATGGCTTTACAGCCCCTTTTGGGCCCCAGCCTCCCTAAGTTTTTTGCCTCCATTCATCCCTATCTTCTGCTTTTCGTCTCCACATTCGGACTTCCACAACCTATAAGGCATCTCTTCTTACTCTATCTTCCCAACGGTTTTTTCGTCTTCCTTTAGGTCTTGTATTGTAAAATTTTCCTTCTAACATTTTTTGGGGGATCCGTTTCTCTTCCAATCTTTGAACATGTCCCGCCCATCTTAATCTTCTAATCTTAATTTCGTGTGCTATGTCAACATATTTGTATATCTCATATAATTCTTTATTATACCTGTTTCGCCATACTCCATTAACTTTAATTGGTCCATATACCCTTCGAAGTATCTTCCTTTCGAATATTAATAGTTTCTCCTCCATGGCTTGAGTCAATGTCCAAGCCTCGCAGCCATATATTCTGCTTTTGTTCTTACTACTTCTCTTTTGTATCATAGCTTTTGTTTTCTCTTTATTTATCATAAGTCCTACTTACTTTGCATTTTCATCCAGTTTTGTGTATATTTCTGAGACTGCCTTGTTGGCTCTCCCTACTATATTTATGTCATCTGCATATGCTAATATGCTATACATATCTATAATATATTGTGGATTTTACATCCACTGGTAGCTTCCTAATGATACATTCCAGTGTTAAGTTAACCAAGGTGGGTGCCAGCCCATCCCCTAGTTTTAGTCCATGTTCTATATTAAAACTGTCTGCCATGTGGGTTCCCAATTTTAATTTGGGCTGTAGTATTATCCATTGTGGCTTTCACTAAGTTTTTTAACTTCTCTGGGATTTGAAACTCTTCCATAATGTAATGTATCTTTCCCCTTTCTAAGCTGTCATATGCTTTCTGGAAGTCTATAAAAATTTGATGTGTCTCTATGTTATATTCCCATGTCTTTTCTAGGATTTGTTTAATTGTGAATATTTGATCCAATGTTGATCTTCCAGGTCTAAATCCTGACTGGTATTCCCCTATTATCTTTTCTGCATTACAGTTAGTATAAAAGTTAAAGACATAGGATTACGTGAGAATTGTTGCTAGCGTAGTAGAATAACCTTAAAATATTAAAATCTTGCCTTGGTACTAACTGCAAAACAATTTGATTCAAGATTAAAAAAGGTTTATACAATAAAAAGAATGTTTCTTCCCTGAGCATAAATCATTTCACGTTTGTTAACTGAAAAATTACTTATCCCACCTTCAATTGAAAAGTTCTATTCCTCATATGAAAAGAAAAATACACTAATTCCATTCATATATTAACAATATTTTACCTCTACATAATAAAATAACACATTTTACTCTGAACGTTAACACTATTAGCTCAGGCCTTTTCGAACTACGTGTGTCATATTTACTTAGTTTACTGAATGTAATATTTCAGACAGGCATTATGGGAAGGAATTTTGTATTTTTCAGACTATTAAATGATGAATGAGTATTAGATGACAATAACCATGTCAAGATTAAAGGCGTTCTAAGCAGAGGCAGGATTTTTAAAACTATGATCCGAAAATAAAATTATCTAAGTATAAAATAAATTTGAAAAGGTATTTATCCACAATAATTAGTGCAGGTCATATTCCCATTTCTAGCTTACAAGTAGCATGTTCCACATCCAGTACCACTGCTAGGAGAGGAAAGGATATGATACGCTGGACTGTTTTTACGAGAGCTGTTCAATAAAGAATAATCACAATTTTTTGACAACGTACCTTTACTCATCCTCATAATTTTGATGGTCTTTCTCAAAATAGTCTCCCCCGAATGCGATGCACCTGTCCCAGAGTTTTTGCCAATCTTCAAAGTCATGCTGGAAACCATTTTTTGAGAGGTCCTTCAAAATCGCCTCCGCAGCATTCACCACTGCTTCTGATGTTGGATAACGCCTCCCACGAAGGCGTTTCTTCAAGTTAGGCAATAGAAAAACGTCACATGGAGCTAAATCCGGACTATAGGGAGGGTGAAGGATGCACTTCACGTTGATTTTTGTAAGATATTCAGCAACAACATTGACAACATGCAGCCAAGCATTATCGTGGTGCAGCATCCAGCCTGCTTCACGGAAAAAGTGGTCTTTTGCGCCCGATATGGACTTGTAATGTTTTCAGGACATCCCTGTAGTATTGTTCAGTTACTGATGTGTGTGCAGGTACAACATGCTGATAAACCATTCCATGAATATCAAAGAATGAGATGACCATAACTTTTCCAGCAGAAGCAATCACTTTTGCTTTTTTGTGAGTTGGTGATGAAGGAGATTTGCACATTGAGCTTTGCTGTTCTCTCTCATGATCAAAATGATGTAGCCAAGTTTCATCAGCAGTGATTACGTTTGAAAGAAACTCCAAATCCTCCTCCAACACCAACTTTAACTGCGTGTTACCTCCATTGCAGTGGTAGGCGATACTGAACATGTGTGAACTTGCCTGGTTCTCACAGGCGGGAACAAGGAGTACCAACAATGAAACTACTACGGCGTGTTTGTTTCATATTAAGCTAACAGAATATAATAAAACGGAATTTTAGTACGAAAAATTATGACCGTAAAAAGATATCATCATTCTTTATTGAACAGCCCTCGTAAATACAGAATGCAGATAACTACAATGTGATCCATATAAAGCTGAACAACTTCAATAGGCCATAACTTTTGAAGCAATAATATGACACACGTGCAACTTTGTGAGAATATAATACACAATTTGGAGATTACATTGCACTATTTACATCTCAGAGAAAATGTTAAGAGTATCCTCCACCAGCATCTATACATGTTTACACTCGTCTCACCATATTCTCTGAAGCTTTACGGAGAGTATCCTCACCAATGTTAGAATGGATTCCTTGAGAACAACAATTGTCCGTGACCTATTCTTGTACACTATTTTTAGATACCCCCACAAGAAAAAAATCTAGTGAGGTTAGGTCAGGTGATGTGGGTGGCCCACAGACTTTTTTAGATTATTCGATTATCAAAGAAACTGTTCAATATAGAGTGTACAACAATAGGCCACGGATAATTGATGTTCTCAAGGAATCCATTCGAACCGAAATAAGTAACAGCTCTAAGGCCCCTAGGCTCATTTGAGTATCATTTCACCCACTTCATTCATAGTTCCATATGACTTAAGGTTGGAGGACTAAATTAAAGCACTATGGACTTTAAAAGAAATCCTTTTTGTATTCGGGGAGCCTAAAAATCACATTTCTAATGACAACTTGTTATCATGTTTAACATTTTCCCTTTTGATAAATGTATAAAATTGAAAACTTGAAACAAATAGGGAACATTTCCGAAATGGTTCACTCCACAAAAATAAAATATATTTGAGTTCTGTATTTTAAGAAGATCTACATTTTTGCACAGTAAGATTTTGTACCTGTATCTTACGGTTTACTAGTCATCAATATGTCATCCAAAATACAACGGAATTCTAAACACATTCCCAGAAAAGTCAAGATATCAATTTTACTTACTATGAAAATGTCTTAATATATTATTTAGCCAAAATGCGCACTATTCCATTATTACAAAATATCTACTAACAAATAATAGTATTTTATGTCGCGGTTCTGCTTCCCGGTATGTATACCTAAAAGAGAACGAAAATTCCAACAGACCGATAACTCATAATACTTCAGGGACCTCAGCGTTCCGTAAGTGTGTAAGTTTTAAAACGACAAGGATGATCCTGACACCCTTTCTAAGCTGCGAGTTTAGAAACTTGCAAGTTGCAAATTTAAACAAAAAAATAAGCATATTGAAAGAAACACGAAAAAATCACACTATAGAATAACAATTAGCATGAACTATGAAAATAATAACTTCAGTAAACTCAACACTTAAAGTAAAATTGATTAAAATAAGAATAACCTATGGAATGTTATATAACACCTAATAAAATTACAAGAAAATTAAAATAGCAATCGTAGTTTCACGTGCTCATTAAATCATTCTGAAATATACCCAATGACGAGCTTGTGCAGTGACCTAACAAGGGGAACTATCACTCAACTCAACTCCATGCTGGCAGGCTGTTTGGAACAGCCCAAAGGGTGGTCAAATCGTGTACCTGCTCTGGGAAGAGCTTTACCACGTAGTGGCGGGATGTGGGTGTTGCAGAATGACGGGTGTAGATTAAGTGGAGGTAGTGAAGGGAGGTAGCTTGTTGCTCCTCAGGGAATGATGAAGGGAACTATCACTGTACATTATGCGCAATTTATCTTCAGCGTTCGTCTCCCAAGTCCTCACTCGGTAGGTTTCGGCTAACTCCGTAAACACAGGTGATAACTTAGAAACATAAAATGCAGTATACTAGTACACTAAACTAGTACAATCTGACATCTAGTGACTAATATGCTAAGCTTTTACGCGCGCTCTTTGTTTTCTGTATGCATTCGTTTTTGTGCAAGTTTGAGGTTAATTACTACAGCTTAACCAGTTTGTAATTAAGGCTGAGGGTACACCAAACTCATCATCGTATGTACCTTCCGAGCAACGAACTCCGACTCGGAAACATGCACGTACAGTCGTGCATAGTGATGGCCGCAAAATAATAGCGAAAGTTGCAGAAAGTTGCGATATAGAAAAGGATAACAACCAGTTAATGTTCCCACTCAGCAAATCAATACAACTAGCTGCTGCTTACACAGGAAAAAGCGTCAGGCGTATTAAATCGTTTTGTACATCTCATCCCAATGAATCTCCAAAATCACCAGGAAAAAGCAGGTAAGGCTGTGATCTGTGTACGGTAATGACTAATAGTGATGTTTTCTTTCTTTCTTCTTTTCCCTTCAATCCTTTCCTTTTTGGCTTCCTCCTTTTCCTTATATCTTGCTCTTTTATCTTTCTTTTTCTCTTGCTCTGAGCCCTTTGTATATTTCTACATAGCTTTCTATTTCCCTCCATTACGAAAGCTACACCGGTATTTAATAGAAGCCAACAAACCTAGGAGCAAGACTTACCTATGTTGTGGATGTTATGGTTCTCGAAAGGGGACACACTATTATTCGTTTACCTCCGTATAACTGTGATCTGAATGCAATTGAACTGGCGTGGGCAAAAATAATGAACATTTTCAGAGGACAAAACGTTACTGGTGATATGTCGGCTCCAAATCTGCAGAAACTTGCTATAGAAGCATTCTCTTCGGTAACTGCGACGGATTGGGAAGGATACTGTAAGAACTGGAAAGGAAATATTGGATACATAATGGTGTAATTGAAAAGTCGATTAATGAAATTATCAACAAATCAGGGGATACTAGCGATGAAACTGATGCAGTGGACTCAGAAATCGAAGAATCACAAAGCGAATGAATGAGTATTTATGGCTGTCATATTTGTTTACTGTTTTTATCTGTTTCATAAATAGTAAGTATATAATTTTACAGCTGGGCGCCGGGGTAGCGCGGTGGTTTCGTTCGCGGCTCCCGTTCTAAGGGTCCCGAGTTCGATTCCCGGCTCTGGGTTTGGCGATTTTAAGTCGGCCCTATCCACGCCTTCACCTCTGTCTAGCACACGTGAAGTATCCCCTATGCCCAACGTGGTTCGGAGTCCACGGTAAAAACTGTAGGTCCTCTCACCTCACCGCCATCTTCACTATCACCCTATCATCGGAGGTAATGGACACCGCCCTCTGGGTGCCTCCACCTGAGAAATGGGTCCGGTCATCACTTGGTGGGGTGAGGTTACCCCGAAGGCCAAGGTTGCCATGTGGGGAGTGTTAGTAACTAACTAACTAATTTTACAGCTTATAGGATCGGGTTCAATTCCTACACGCTTTTTTGCTGAACTGTGTTTTTCAAGGTTGACCACACTGTGTTAGTTCTCACAACTTCCCCTCTACCCGCACTACCCCGTAAATCCAGCGCTCTTCTTATCTTGCGCGTACTGTACTCACACCGCTAAGCAGCTGAACATTTGATGGTATAATGCCTGTTGTATATTAACTATGTGCACCGAAGGTCTGCTGTGGAGTAAAACCGCAACGTCCAAAACTGAAGCATAAAGAGTGCCGCATGCGACCACTTGCAAGTAGCTGTTAGACATCTCTCGTCAGCTCTGTGCCGATTATGAGGAACGACGCTCCTTGAGTATGCCATGTGTATGTAGTCCGTTGCCCTTCAGGGGTAAACAATCCTTCCCTACAATGCTGTGTTATTATGTCTATATGTTCCTATACTCCGCACCCAATTTTTGGCACAAAGGCCCTATATAGAGCTGAGATGATGCCTAAAAACTCTCAAGCGAATTCAGATATGAGCATAGTGATAGTTCCCTGGTTAGATAAGCCAAATGAAGACGTTCAGAAAAGTCATCGCAAAGAAATGCTACTAGAAGGCTGGTTGGTCGATGGGTCGTTCACGGTCTTCTCTACGCAGCTCCAGGTGTCCTGCCATCGTTGTACATGCCTAAACAAATAATTTCGTCTCTGTCATATTTATCCTACTTTCCTCCTTTTTTCTATCTTAGTCACCTGTTCTCTTTGATAACTATGATAATTTGCATGTGATGTGGTTTGGTGCTGAGGTTACAGTTTATCAATATTTCGATGCTCTTTCTATCATAAGTCCCTTCTAAATATCTTCAACACTGCTCAGATGTATACACATTGAAGCTTCAAGAACTCTTTCCGAAAGAGCTATCTGAATATTATTTACATACTCTGCTGCATACCTGGATTTTACTTTCAAATGACAGAGCTACCTGTTGCGAAAATCCTTTGGCAATTTATAAATATTTATATGACCCTTATTTTGAAATATCTTTATCTGTGTTTTGAAAGGTAGGTTGCTACTGTTTTGGATTAAAATAAGTTTAGCCTTAGGTGTCTTCATATTTTCGTCGAAAAGGTTAACTCCGACCTGATTTTAATCTGGACTTTACACTGTGGCATATATCGTAATTATGGAGCACTTGTGGTCATATCATGTTAAAACTGTTTACTGTTTATGAACGAAAAGTGAAACAAACAACTCTTTGTTGTAATGTGAGTTAATGTAACACGATAAAGTGATCTATAATATTAGTATTAAACTGATGATATATTTGCTTATATATTTGCTTATACAGGAAAATACACCCTGTGACAAAAAAAATGAGCAGGCTCTGAGATCGTATATTTTTCTACGGCCAATTTACAGTTACGTCACGGAACGCGTCTCTTTAGCATCGTCCTACAGAATCCTCTCATAATTATAATAATGAAAATATTGACATATTGTCTATTGTTTCATATGTTTCGTGCATATTCACGCAGAGAATCCTTCCTTTTCTGCGCACTGTAATGTGTCCGAAAAACTGAGTCTCATAATTAACTCTTAATTAAGTCTAAATATCTAAACGTGCACTGATAGCCAAACGGTTATAGGCAAGTATGTAGGAGCTAGACCTACTAAGGTTCGAATCCCGAACAACATTTTTATTATTTTTTGTTTGTTTTAGAAATGCGAAATGTATATTACGTACATTGTAATATAACTTCCAATTACTAAGGGTTACTTGATTTTATGGCATTTATGCTCACACATAAAAACTAAAACACAGTACTCTGTACGTAAAATATGAAGCTATTAACAATGAAGCACACAAATATATACAAATATATATTTGTGTTTACAAATATATACAAATATATATTTGTGTTTACAAATATATATTAAAAATATATATTGTGTTTACAAATATATATTAAAAATATATATTGTGCTTACAAAACCAATATTAAGGCAATTTATTAATAACATTGCATTTATTTTGAAAACAACAAGAATATATTTGCGTTTCTATAATTAATGTGTCTGAAATATCATTTATCTTCTTCAGAAAGCATAAGGCATTGATATTAAAGCTACAAGAATAAAAGGAAACACATATCAGGGATTCGAACTCATGTTGACTCACTTAAGAGATACATGCGTTTTACCGCTCGGCTACCATGCATACGTCGAAATGGCAAGGCATCTCCTATCTATCGTATAGCTTTGAAATGAAGCCAGAGTGGTATTAAAACGTTATTGAAAAAATTATTGGTTCTTTCAGACTAGCCGTGTGTAGCTCAAAGTGGGGGAAGGTAGAATCAGACTGAAAACTTCAATGCCGAGATTCAATTGAATTTTTCGGTCTGACTGATGATTTATATAATACATATAAGGGTACTCAACTGCTGGGTCATCAGCGCCCTTTCAAAAATTAAACCATGGCAATAGCGAGAGATAAATTATCCAAAAATTAAAAAATCAAAACAAAACGGCAATAAAATATATAAGCACAATTAAGGAAAACCAATGAAATGCTATAAATAACAATAAAACACCAAAAGGCATACAAAAGACCGTCTTCAATATAAACTTGGCATGACAAAACAAACTACCTGTCCAAACAAACACAGTTAGGATCAAACATGGATGTGGACCTTGTTTGGGCGTTTAGCAATAGCTCTCCCACCACTCGGAGGCATCCAATCTAAAGATTTGGCTCGGGACTCCGGGATTGCCAACTGAAGGATTTCAGTCTGACTCTACCTTTCCAAAGCGTGTATTGTGAACGCAGCGTCATCGAATGGTTCCGATGTTTTCCGAATCTAACACTTTTTCTGGTAATCGTTTTTTTTTTTTTTTTTTTCCAAGGGTGTATTTTATTGATGATGTAGGTCTTAAAGAATTCGCGATTCAATTTGCAGAATGAAAGCAAGCACTTAAATGGTTCGTAATAATCAAATTTGAAATTCATTTGGACACAAGAACTCAACTTACCCGTTGCAATACGGTGTACATTATTGTTATCCGTTAACTTTAATTACTAATATCATTGGTAGTTTACACAAAGCTTAACAAAGATGCGAGTCATTTTTAAAGGATATTAGTGAAAATATTAAGTTAAATGTCATTTTTTCCAAATATCAAACTTGCAGCACACAAATTACGTTGTATTCCAGCGATTAGAAATCTCTTAAGAGTAATTACTAAATTATGGTACTAAAATGAACTCTCACAGTGCATATTTGATGCTCATAAGTGCCTGCATGAAACTGGTTATGTTTAACTTGAAAGGCGAATAGATCAGGTAATATATCAGTTTAATTATTAGTCTGTTATAAATGTTAAATATATCTGCAGAATTTAATGTAAATACAATTATTTTCACTATAAGCTTGCACCAACATGCTCAGGCGCATTCGGGAGCCCTGGGTTCGATTCCCGTGGCCGACCTATCTGACCCATGGGTATTTTCGAGGGCCTTCCCGAGTCACTAGGCGAATGCTGGGTAGGTGAGTTACGTCCTTCAAATTGCTTGTCTCTCCATTTCATCTCCATTATCATTTCACATCTCTCAACTGGTGGTCTCTTTCAGGGTAGAAGTGTTGGCGGGAGTCTCGGCGATGCATGGCGAAATGATATGCTCTGAGGCAAATTACCTCCTCCTCCTCCGGTAGGTTGGTTGGTTGCCTGTCTCCACGCCTCTACTGAGACCATTTCGGGGCCGCCAGCCAGGGACCTATGGGGTTCGGACCGCCTGCCTGGAACCTTTGGGGCTCGGCTGCTGGGCTCATTGCCGTCCCGCAGTAGGGGAGCGTGCCCGTTGTCCTGACCTATCGGGGGAAGTCTCTGTCTAAGAATGCTGTAGGGATCCTGCCCTCTGCACTGTTGTGGCTCCTTGGACGGCCACCTCTGTCTCCTCTTGCCTCATCCTTACTCCCGGGGGTGCCCCATTTGGGGGCATATGCATCCAGCAAAATGGTGGAATTGCCGAATCCCCTCCATAGTAAATCCTAATCCTAATAAGCTTGCATCGCAAGGTTCGCATTAAATTCACATCTCGTAGTCTCATATCTCGAAATAATCACTTGAGTAAATTTTTCTTCGTCTTTTTAATACTGTAACGGCCATGGTAGGAATTGAACCTCCACCCCGCTAGATTACATTTGATAAAAAAAAAGTGTTGAAAGTAGATCAAGCCTGGAATTCGGAGTAATATAACGCTTACGTTTCAAGAATAAAGTATTTAAGCTGGCCAATGTAGGTCAACGAAGCAGTTGGAAGTTGGCAGTTGGCGCAGCTGATACGCAGATGATAGTTAGTCGATAGTAATTTAATAACGTGTCCATAGTCAAGTCGTCATAAATCGTCATCGCAAGGGTTGGATCAGCACCTCTGAGTCTACTATGGATTTGAAAGTAAATTTGGGTGTACCCCATTAGGCCAAGGCTGCCCTCGAACATTGTGTAAGTATAGAGCTAATAAACCTGGCTCACATACCAATTTGGGATTAATAAACCTTTTTCGCCCAGATGGCGGTTCCGTTTCCTACCCTCTCTGAGTAGCATACCTCTCAAGTTACTCCCCTCTACTATCGAACTCCTTTCCGGGTTTCGTTACATAGTGGTGGAGGCACCGGTTAATTTTAACAGGAAGAAATTGCGTGATACATACTAAGAACGTGAATCTGATTGGTCAGTACAATATCACTATAGAATACCACAGGAAAGAAAGTCTCCGGGGGATGACGTAGGGGGCTTGGAAAAGGTTCCTACGCCCTCCCTCGGTAGTTTATAACACCCCACGTCAGTTATATTACAGACCATTCAAAATTTTTTGACGGCTTCTACTTTTGTGAATGAATCTTCACGGTTTTAGTGTACTGAGTGAATAGGGCACATGTTTTAACGGTTCTGCTCCTTGTGTAGCATGCGTTCCCTATCACACACATTCGCTGTCCTTGTCTCACTGTGTAAGGGGCACATTCCTTTCAGGGACTTACTTTGCGTTGGTGGACAGTACTATGATTTCCTTGACTCGGGACAATTTGCATTGAAAACGCAGGTCTCCATTTAGGGCATTTCCCCTAAACCTGAATTAAAAAGCTTTTTTTTTTTCTTGTTGAATGTAAATTCGTTCACTGTTTAGACGTACATGTGAACGTATTAAGCAGGATTCAACCTATGTTAGAAATATTTGTACTTAATTTCACTGAAAATATGAACTTACCCCTTAAAATGCATAATTTTATACAAGAATTAAAACCTTAAACGAAGTATTAAAAGAAACAACCAAACAAACAAAAAAGACAAAAAGAATTGAAGGAGACTCGAACTCGTTTACCTGTTACTTAGCTTTGTATAGACTACGGTGAGCAGTGCCTATCCTCCCGAGGCACTACCAGCGACAGACATCGGGACTAATTAAAACGTATGGCCCAGCCTGGCGGAAAAGATCGTAATTAGTGGAAATAAGATAACTTTAAACTAATAAAATGTGGTTACAAGCCTCAGATAGCTTTATCAACGTAACCTTCATCAAATAAATATTGATACCATATTCTGAAATTAATTTTGATGCCTCAAAAGTAAAATCGAGTGTTTCAATCACCTTCAATTGTTAAGATGCAAATGTAATGAACTTTAAAATAGAACAATTTTCATGTTAATGGAACAAATAAAGATTATGGCAAAACATGAGGAATTCTTGAAATTGTTACCGTCTGTATTTACAGCAACTAATGAAAATGCTTCACCCAAGATTGATACTACGATTTCCCCGCAAATACACGTTTTCAGAATGACTTTAGGAAAAGGAATTTTCAGGAAATTTTATCTGTATGTCAGTCTGGTGTGAGTGAGTGAGTGAGTGAGTGAGTGAGTGAGTGAGTGAGTGAGTGAGTGAGTGAGTGAGTGAGTGAGTGAGTGAGTGAGTGAGTGAGTGAGTGAGTGAGTGAGTGAGTGAGTGAGTGAGTGAGTGAGTGAGTGAGTGAGTGAGTGAGTGAGTGAGTGAGTGAGTGAGTGAGTGAGTGAGTGAGTGAGTGAGTGAGTGAGTGAACAGTATAGCTCAGAAACTGTACACCAACTAAGTAGTTAATTTCAGCATTTACCAAGGATAGGAATATTTCTAAAATATTCCCTCACTCCAAACTAGCATATACAGAGACAATATTTAAGAAGTTTCAGTATTTGAAAAGTACTTCAATCAATTTTTGACTGCTGGGTAGGTTAACTACATCCCCCGAAGTTCCCGTCCCTCTATTTCATCTCCATAATAATTTCACGTAATCATTTGGTGATCTCTTTCAGGGTAGAAATGTTGGTGGGTGTATCGGAATAATATTTTTCGTAAGGAAATTTGGTTCAGTCCTCAAATACCCCAATAATTGCTGAAGAAATAATTATTATTTGGATACAGAAATTATTGCGCTGCATGGCAGGATGAAATGTCCCTGGTAAACACCTCGTCCGGTAGAACGGTATCCAGGACGGCTTGCTGGGCCATCCCAGGACCGGTTGTACCGGTCTGCAGGGGAGTTACAACTGGTGAGTTGTTGGGATCCTGCACTCTGCACTGTCGTTAACCCTTAGGTCGGCCACCCTCTGTCTCCTCTCGCCTCATCCTTGCTCCCGGAGATGCCGTTTGGGGCATTGGCATAACGTATCAAGTCTATTCACAGTGCCGAATCCCCTCCGTTGCATAATCCAATCCAAGTGATAGTCAAATCTTTTTAAGAGCTCAACTCTATGCGATGGTTTAGAAATTCCATTCGTTTGCGTGACTAGGAAAAAAATTAATATTAATATTATTCAGAGAAGTGTAAGTATTAGAAGATTCAAACAAATAACAAAGAATATCCTATAAATGGTTCACCCAACAAAAACCATAAAAGCATGCGATATTGGGCACTTTTTAAATATGGAGTTACAACGTAAGGTATACAGGAGGTAGAGACTGAAGGACCAGTGCTAAAGGTAAATGTTTTGTGTTTTGCAGGTGGAACAGGGTTTGCGACTTTACAATCAACACAAGCAGCAAGCAGCCGTGCGCAAGTGGCGGAGTGCACTCAAGAGAATCAGGAAGCGGGACGACAAGTTTGCTCTCCTCGGCTACTTGTATCAAGCGTACATGGACTGGGGGAAATACAGGTAAATAAATCTCCCTTCTTTACTAAAACAACATTGTCCGACAACTTTACTAACATTTGTACTGCAGTTTTAGGATCTAGTAGTTGAGGAAGACCATCACGCATTCATAGGCTAATAAACACATGTCAAAATGTCAAATTCATAAATGGCAGTATATTTTATAATGTTAGGTTACGGTTATAGCACTAATGGGGACACCTCACACAGAAAAGCTCAGATCAATTGTAGCTACTTCATCAGGAGGAAGGGATAAAAGGCAGGAACCACAGGAAACTACACAGCACTGGCAGAGTGGCCACAGAGTCGCGCGACAGTCTCCTATCATTTCCAGGCTTGAAGAATTGTCGCATTGCTGCACCGAGCTGTACCGGTGGTTTCGTCTTTGGGTCGCATTCGGGAGGTTCTGGTTCGATACCCGTGGCCGACCTACCTGATAACTGGGTATTTTCGGAAGTTTTCCCGGGTCACCAGGCGAAAGCTGGGTAGGATAATTACACTGTCCCTCCATTTCATCTCCATTATCATTTCAGAGTAGAAGTATCGGCTGGTGTCGCAGCATTCGTGGTAGGATGATATGCTCTGAGTAAAGACTTTCTACTTCAGGAGGATGATATTCGGTCTCCGAAGCCTGTCTGGTGTGGTCCCCGTAGGGGGGGGGGGCGGGATCCGTCCCCTTCAGCTACCGTGGTACGTGCGCTGGGAACCCTTAGCACTCGTGGTACCTCTGACGTTACTAGAGGAACCTCGAGCCGAAAATTTGAGCCCCTCCCTGATTGGAATTTGTTCGGATTGGGTTGGACTCGAGGGGGCAGTGGTTCCCGATACTCGTTGGAGATCGGGTACGTCTCCGGATGGGGTTGAGGGAAGCCATTAATACTCCCGCGTACTAGCCAGCATAGCTAGTAGAAGGTGTGCTAGATCACCAGGCGGCCCCACCGAGGTCATATCGGTAGCCTTCCCATTTTGGAGTTGGCAAGCGTAAGTGGCGTATCCACTTCCATCCCGTCTTCAGTCCTCAGGACCAGATGGGGTGGGGCTTGTAGGTCTCTATGTCTTGCCCTATGGAAGCCCCACGGAGGTGCCGGGCGCTCTTTTTGGGACAGCTCGGCAACTCACTGGTCGAAGGAGGCCCGGGTCCTTGGTCCTACGGGTCCGGGACTAATGGGAGTAGTACCTCTGGGATTAACGTGTATGGTGGGGCCCTTCCCGAGCCAAAATAGGAAGAGATGCCGGCTGTACTAACCTGCCAAGAAGTTTCCAAATGGTAAAGTGTAGGGCCCCTGCCCTCTGCATTGTCGTGGCTCTTTGGGACATTAGTATGCGAGGTCTAACCGCAAGTCCGAAGACTCCGGCCTCTATTGAACCGGGAGACGATCGAGGATTCCGGGGTTCTTTCCATAGGGCAATACCTGAATCATTTAAAGAGCCCCCCCCCCCATCGACAACGTCAAGACGGGTGGAAGTGGATACGCGACTTGCGCGCGTCAACCCCGCAGGGAAGAATACCGGACATCTCGCTGGGGCCACCTGGTTATCTAGCACACCTTCTACTAGCTCTGCAGGCTAGTACCAGGGACTTCTTATGCAACGCTCTGCCCGCTCCGGACGGCCGAGGCCTTACCGGATGTACCCGAACTCCCACGGGTGTCGGAAACATACTGCTCCCTCGAGTCCAACCCAATCCAAACAACTCCCATTCAGGAAGGGGCTCAAATGTTTGACCCGAGGTTCCTCTGATAACGTCAGAGGTACCAGGAGTGCTAAGGGTCCGCAGCGCTTGCACTAAAGCAGCTGAAGGGGACGAATCCCCTCCCCTACTGGAGGCTCCTTGGGACAGCCGACCTCTGTTTCTTCCTGGTTCTCTTGACTGGTTCCAGTGAAAGAAAACCACGTGAGAAAACAAAATAAAAAGTTTATTTATTTAAAAAAGTAGTTAAATTAAATAAATTTACATGAAGACTTAATAGTTGATTTTGTTAAATTTACTACTTTTTGTTTGGATCAAACTTTTTTCACTTTTAATGGTGAATTTTTTCAACAAACTTCTGGCTAAGCAATGGGTAATCCTCTTTCACCTTTTCTTGCTGATCTTTTTATGGGGCTTTTTTGTTCGAAATGCGAGTCACTAAAGCATTCCCTTTCATATGCTGACGATATTTTTGCTATTGTTCCTGATAAACAAATAAATGATGCTTTAAAATTACTGAATTTACAAGATAAAGCCATAAAATTCACATTAGAAACTGAAATTGATCATTTTCTTCCTTTTTGGATTTGAAGATAATAAGAAATAATAAGAAATTGGATTTTGGTATTTATAGGAAATCTACTCATTCATAATTACATATAAAATAAAAGTTTATACCTTTTTCACATATATTTGCTGTTTTTAATAGTTTGGTTTATAGATTAATAAATATACCCCTGAATAAAGGTGAATTTAATAAATAATTTAAAACATTATTAATACGGCTTTAATTAATGGTTTTAATAAAGACTTTATACTAAAGAAGATTAAAAAAATTAAATATCAGAAAACTGTTAATGATATTTCTACCCTTAAAAAGTAAAATACGATTTTAATGTGATTTTGAGGGTTCGTAGAATTAAAAGTCCAATTTGCCGAAATTCTAAATGTTCTTTATTTGCGCAGAAATACACTCCGTAGCAGCAGGATTACATCACGTATCACAACACAATCTTCCAAGGTCGGCGACAATAACAAACAGCTCTGGTTACAACACACTCAGCTGTTCTCTGCTTACTCACTCTCGGTACATACTTCACAACTCTGCTGTTCTTCGCTTACCTCTCCCGCGACTGTTTTACAACTAACTCTTGTCCGTCCGTCCGTCCGTCCGTCCGTCCGTCCGTCCGTGGTGCTGGCTGGCTGTATACAGCCAGAAGGATTTTGCTGCCTGCCCACCCGTTAAGGGTTTTACCGCAGGTAAGGTATTCGAAACGGGATTGTGTAGGATGGATATGGTGTAAGTTTTGAGGTTGATGAGGTTGTGAGGTTACAATTATTGTACCTTCGGGATGAAAGGACAGGATGCAATACCCAGCAACCTGGTGTTTTAATTTAGTTTAGGTTGGGGGGAATTTTGTTGCCAAACAACTTAGGAGATTATGTAGAGCTCAGCTTTAGCTGGTAACTAACTCTTGGCGAGTTGGCACTTCCTTAAATACCTCATTCCTAAGTTCGAGATATTTCCGGAACAATAAAGAAAAACAAATTTTCTGTCAATCGAGATATCACCATTTATCTCTGTTTGTTTGTTTCGGCATGACGTTTATCTGCATGTTATCTTTGGGTGCCTGCTCTTGGTTTTCACACTGCCCGTCTATCAGTTCCTTTTGTGTAAACAAGCCACACGATCGTAGATACGGGCTCGCGACAATAATTTTAAAAAAATTATTTACCATCCTTGGTTTAATAAAGAATTTCAAAAAGTTTTTAAAGAGTTTGGTACAACTTTGGTTCCTCAAAACAAATATAGTATTAAAAATTTACTACATTTCTCTAAAAAAAAAGATGAAATTCCTAATAATAAAAATCGGGTATTTATCAATTTGATTGTTTATATTGTGATCGGGTTTACATTGGTAGGACGCAATGTAATTTGGAAACCAGAACGAAAGAGCATTTTCGTAACATTAAGTATAAACAAACTGATAAATCGGTCATTTGTCATTTTTTGTCATTATCGTAGATCATTTTTGATCATTTAACCATAATATAAATCCTGAAGTTAAATTATTAAAACAATTAAATATTCTGATAGATTTAATGGTTTGGGAATGGATATTTATTTTAAAAAATAAACATCGCGTAATCAATGTTGAAATACCAGCAGTTGATTCTGTTCATAAGTTTGTTTCGCATTCAGATTTTGGCAATACTGAAAATAACAATACTTAGTAACTTCCTTAACATAGTAACTTCCTTAAGGACGAATTTGTTTTCTCCTGTGGTTTTCTTTGACTGACGTCACGAAAAAGGGCTCGTGAAATCGATTTAAACTTCAACTAATTCAACTAATAAAAATATACATCATTTTTCTTAAGATAAGTGAAGTATTTTTGTTACAAATAGTTATATTTGTATAACACTTATTGCTTCACTGTAATTAGTTTCATTTTCTAAGTAAAAACTTCATCTAGTTTGCAGCCGGGCATTAAAACACTAATATTTAAAGAATTTTACCAGCAAGGATTTCAATCGTATAAAATAAGGAAGTGTCATTATGACTACGTCTTTAACAATGTACAGTATAAACAGTTGCAATGGAGTTCTTAGATTTTGACGTTTAGTTTTAAGAATACAGTATAGAAAGTACTTGAATGTCGGGTCCGACCTATTCCCTTCTAAAAATGAGTTTCTCATTACCTCGCAAAAAATGGTCGTTATTTTTCCTCCCAGTTTTCATTACTAGTATTCAAATAAAGTGTACTCCGTTTCACTCAATGCCTTAATCGCACCATTTCCGTCACACTTTATATAGATTTCGGACTGTTAAGGATATTAACGAGTTTCAAAAAAAAATGGGGCAATATTGGAACGTCCCGTCTACAGACACTGCACAGCTTAGTATGTTTACATTGGACACTCAAGCAAATGTGACCTATTCCTCTATGCTATTCACAAGCAAAAAGTTTTCACCTGTCCTTATTCAATAGTGATTATCACAATTTCTACATCCTCTGTAGTTGTGTGTAGTGGAAGCTTTATTCTTTTGTCACACTGTAAATTCCTTTCGTTACGCACTGGACATCCATAATAGTAAAGAAAAAAAATATAACTTTTCTTGGCTTACCTCTTTGTGAAGAAGCTTCCATGGACTTTGTTTTTAATACAATTCTAATGATTTTTCTATCTAATTTTGCATCGTTTTCACAATCATGATTATGTTGCACGTTTTGTTCTATTATCACTTCATCGTTTGAATAAGTTTTTATAAAGCACTTAAACAGGATTTATATTACACATTTTCACCTCCTAACTGCATCCTTCAATATTTTTGGAAGCTAAATTGATAGTTCCCTAGTAGAATCACTTCCTCGCCCCTTAAACGTATGACTTTTTCCACGTTTGACATTGCGTACGCACACATCCGTCTATACTGCCGTGTACCGCTTATACTGAATGAACTGGCCTCCCACCAAGGCCAAGAACATAGTAGGCAACGGAATCGATTGGTGTCTTTACTATCGATTTGGGTATATAGGTATTACTAACACAAAACTGAGAACAAATTCGACGTGCAGGAGAGAATGGGAATTTTTAATTTCAGCAGTGCCTTTTCGGCGTGGAGGGAATCGGTGTATTTACAATAATTATGCTTCGGAAGGAATCGAGAGAAAAAAATTGACCGAGGGAGGCAGTGGTAGTCACCTTCCTAGCCAACTCTTGCGTTCAAAAGAATGTATTTGATTACGTTGCGTAAGACATTTCTTCCAAAGCCCGAATCCACTGTGGCACTGTGGCACACATCATTTGCTCCTTTTTGTGCTATATGAAAGGGAAGGGGAAGAGTTGATTGTAGGGGTAAATATATCACACTCTGGGTGCTTATCTTAGTGCCCCGGACCTAAAGAATAATTTGGAGCGGTAGGATTTTCTTGAAATCTTCGTGGAGCATTATTGGAAGTTGCTCACCTTAAATATCGAGTTTGATGTGACACCGAATATTTCATATCTGTAATGACATTTTAATAAAATGTGAGCTATAATTTGTCATACGATGTTCGAGTCGAGAATTTGTAATATGTAATATTGTTTTAATTAATTGATGGAAATTAATCATTTCTCCACACTAGCCGTATTAGGCTAAGATTTATAATGGATAGAGTCAACATAAAAAATTCAATGCCATGATTTGAACCACGGATCTCCTGGATTCCATCCAGTTGCTCTAACCCATTGAGCTACCATGTCCAACGTGCCGTCCTGACATTAAATTCTCCAGTTGATTCGTATATTTCCCCGGTAAACCACTAGGGGCTCTCGCATCTGAGATACACCGTTTATGGGACTTACCATCGTAAGTACTTGAGTCCCAGGCTTTACTGGGAAATATACGAGTCAGATGGAGAATTTAATGTCGGGACGGCACGTTGGCCATGGTAGCTCAATGGGTTAGAGCAACTGGAAGGAAACCAGGAGATCCGTGGTTCAAATCCCGGCCATGGCATTGAATTTTTCATGTTGACTCTATCCATAAAAAATCTTAGCCTATATACGGCTAGTGTGGAGAAATCATTAATTTCCATCAATTAACTAAAATAATAAGAAGTAAATGATGAAGCCTAGAACTCAAGTACTTACGATAGTAAGTCGCCACAAACGGTGTATCTCGGATGCGAGAGGCCCTAGTGGTTTACCGGGGAAATATACGAGTCAAATGGAGAATTAAATGTCAGGACGGCACGTAGTCCATGGTAGCTCAATGGGTTAGAGCATTTGGACGGAAACCAGGAGATCCGTGGTTCAAATCACGGCCGTGGTATTGAATTTTTCATGTTGACTCTATCCATAAATAATATTGTATTTTAATTTTGTATAATTAATATATATACATATATATGCTAAATATTATATAGCAGATATCAAAATCCTTAGCAACCGTTCACTTTTTCTATACATTATCTCTCATCGCCAACCATATAATCCTCCTTTTACTCACAACTTCACTTTCACACACCATATAAACATTTTAACATTTTAAACACCTTTCCCTCTTTTTAAATCCTCAACAAAATGTATAAGCAATATTTGATTTGGGGCCAATTACAAACAATTGCCTCATATATCAGTTATGCTGTTAACAGAAATTCACTCAAATAAAGAGAAAAGAGATGGAAAGGAGAGCGACACACTCCCACACTCTTTTCGGAAAGTCCTTTTTCTACTATTCAGGAAGCCTCGCAGAGCGATGTCTAATAAAATCTCGACGTCATAATGTTGGATGAAATTTAATACATCCTCCACCTAACACGTGCGTGCTATATTTAAATAAAACATTCATCAAAATTTACTGACGTAGCTGAGATGATATATTTTACTGACGAGTACGTGCACTGTGCTACATAATATACCAGATATATTATTTCGCATAACTTTATCTATTCTGAAATAAAGTATTCCTTAAAAAATATTGTTTTACTTAAGTTGAAACAAATTCCTTTATGTTTATACGCAGGTATAATGCGAAGAAGAGAATATAGGAACCTAAGGAACTAAGCAAAATCCTTTGTGAGCTTAGAAGCTATGTGATAGCTTTGAAATTCCATTAACTTTGTATTATCTCCCAAGAGGAAGAAAAAGAAGATCACTTCCAATCTGAGAAAAATATAAGTATTGGAAAATTCAACCCAATAACAAGGAATATCTCGGAAGTTGTTAACTCCACAAAAAGATGTATTTGACTACACTGCGTGCTTTAAAGAGATTTTCTTAATATGAGGGCTGTTCAATAAATAATGATCACAATTTTTTTCTGACAACGTACCTCAACTCATCCTCACAATTTTGATGGTCCTTCGCAAAATAGTCTCCCCTGAATGCGATGCACTTGTCCCACCGTTTCTGCCAGTCTTCAAAGACATGCTGGAAACCATTTTTGAGAGATCCTTCAAAATCGCCTCCGCAGCCTTCATCACTGCTTCTGATGATGGATAATGCCTCCCACGAAGGCATTTCTTCAAGTTAGGAAATAAAAAAAGTCACATGGGGCTAAATCCGGACTATAGGGAGGGTGAGGGATGTACTTAACGTTGATTTTTGCAAGATATTCAGCAACAACATTGGCAATATGCATCCGTGCATTATCGTAGTGTAGCATCCGGCCTGCTTCACGGAAATGTGGTCTTTTGCGCCTGATATGGACTTGCAATTTTTTCAGGACATCCCTGTAGTAGTGTCCAGTTACTGATGTGTGTGCAGGTACAACATGCTGATAAACAATTCCATGAATATCAAAGAATGAGATGACCATAACTTTCCCAGCAGAAGCAACCACTTTTGCTTTTTGGAGGTTTGGTGATGAAGGAGATTTCCACATTGAGCTTTGCTGTTTGCTCTCAGGATCAAAATGATGTAGCCAAGTTTCATCAGCAGTGATTACGTTTGAAAGAAACCCCGGATCTTCCTCTAACATCAACTTTAACTGCATGTTACCTCCATTGCAGCGGTAGGCGATACTGAACATGTCTGAACTTGCCTGGTTCTCACAGGGGGGAACCAGGAGTACCAACAATGAAACTACTATGGCGTGTTTGTTTCATATTAAGCTAACAGAATATAATAAGATTGAATTTTAGTGTGAGTAATTATGACCGTAAAAAATTATGATCTTTCTTTATTTAACAACCCTCGTAATAAGATTTTGTCTATCTTTACGGATTACCAGCGATACAAAAGTCATTCATAAGACTTCGAAGATTATTGTTAGAACCATTATTGTTAGTCATTTTAGAAATTACAAACGTTCTAAATATTCTTCATGCAAAGGGTTTATTGTGGTGGAAGGATTTGCTTGAAAACCTTCGTGTCACATACTCGGGGAATGCAGATGTAAATGATGAAGTTTAGTATTAAACCGATTATTCGTTTGGAGCTATAAGTTCAAAGATACACACACGCACACACACATACACACGCACAGCAAATACGTACATGCCCTTTTTATTCTTGTGTTCGTTCCACCCTCTTTGGGGTACGTTGAATGAATAATTATTGATTATAATTTCCCTATGTGCTGTTCTTTTCTTAGTTCCCAGTATTTCTTCATTCTATCCCAACTTTTTTCCTTTCTTCTGCCGAGCTAATCGGTTTGGATTTTTCTTTGAACCTGTAACAGTAGTTTAGAGTTATATTTAGAAAAGTTATGAAAAGTTTATAAATTTATAAAAAAATGATTATGTAAATATATTTAGTAATTTAAATAAGTAAAAATACATGTAATTTAGTGATTGGCCGTAGTAATAATTGTATGACGTAATTTTGTGACGTGGAATTCAATCGGCCAATCACAAAATTAAGATAGGAGTAACGATAGTTACGAAAAATCAATAATCTTGGTAGAGATGTTTTGTAATCGTGAGTGTGATGAATAGTGGTGCAGGATCAAGAACTTTTATGTAATAGTTGGAAATGTTTAAATATAACAAAGTAAGAATTTATCGATATGTTGCAAGTGACTGGGAAAGGATGTTCAAGTAAAATGTAATCCAAATAATACAATTAAATTGTTACAAAATTTAACTTCTCCGAAACTTTATTCCGAACCACGCCTGAAAAACAGAGGTCTCATGATTCTTATTTAATCAAACAAAATCATCAAGAAACAACTCAAAATACAATGAGTTAACCTTGTTATATCTGGCTTCTGGACGTGGGTCTTCGAAAAGTCAACGTGCATCCCATCTCAAACATAGAAATCCCGCACCAAATTGCACCCGAACGTGTGGCTGATTAAGATGGAGAGAAATTAACTGTGGATAAGAATTCCTGTCCCAAACCTTATATTTTCGTTTTTAGTTATTACTTTCTCTGTCCCGTCAAGTAATGAATGTTCTGTGATTTTTAATTCTGCTAAGTCTTTTTCAGTTTCTTTAAACCAGCTAGGTTTTGTTTTACGATTACGGAAGAAATCAAAGATTTGTTTAGTTAATCTGATAGAGTTCATTTTGAGAAGTTCGCCATAAAAATGCATCCTCCAGTTTTGTATAGTATCTGAGAGTTTTTCAATTTTCTTCTAGAGAGTTTCATTCTTGATGTATATTATGTTATTATCTAGAAATTTTGGTCCTATGATATTTATTTTTGAGTGTTTCTGGTGCGTACAGTACTTCTGGTTTAATCACTGTTCCATAATTTTAATTGTTGATCCCCATGATAGTGACTTCTTGTTATAAGTATCTTTTGATAGTTGGAAACGTAGTTCAAATTTATTTTTTCTGGATTCCATTGCTTTGTTTTACTTAGTATTCCAGCTAATTCATTCTCCAAGATATGTGTACTCTTTTACTATTTCAAACATGTATTTTTATAATAAGTACCTCCGGCGAAATCTGGTTATCGAATTTTTAAATCGAATGGAACCCTTTTCTAAATACTATATGAGGTAAAATAGACGTAATACAGGGTCCCCCAAGCGAGCCTGAACATGATAAACCGACACGCCAGGCGACCATCCAAAGGATACGAGGAGATGTGCTCAGCATCTTTATTTTTTTTTTCTTAGAAATAGCTTTTCCATGTTTTCTTTTTACCGTGATTCGAACCTTTTTTATTTACAATCAGGATCATAAAGGGGAAACGTAGAGAGGGAGGTCTGATTTTACTTTATTTATCCATGTTTAGTTACATGTTGTTGCAACATTTTAGAAAGAAACGGCGTGCACACCCACGCAAAAGTTAGCAAGTGAGATCCAGTTGATCATTTAACTCGGTCCACGCCTCTTGTTATTAGAATAAAGTGTTATTAGAATGTTATTGTTATTAGAAGAAATTGACAGCATAAAATTTCTGGGCCTTCAAGTGGACAGTTGTTTAGACTGGAAAGCTCACATAAATTATATTTTACCTAACGCAGCTCTGCCTGTTATGCTATCCGAGAGCTGGTTAATGCGAGTTCTAGTGACACACTTAAATTAGTATATTGTGCATACTTTAAATCTATTATGGAATATGGAATATTATTTTGGGGCAACTCCGTAGAAAGTAAAAAAATATTTCTTATGCAAAAGAAGATTATAAGAATCATTACTAACACCCACAACAGATGCTCCTGTAAAGATCTTTTTAGAAGATTGAAGATATTAACACTTCCTTGCATGAATATATTCTCGATCCTAAAATTCTTTGTATGCAATCGTGCCTTATTTGCAACAAATAATGTAATTCACAGAATAAACACTAGACAAAAGTATAATATCCATTATCCCAGTGCTAAACTTTCTTGCTTTCAGAAAGGTGTGTATTATGAAACTATCAAAATATTTGGCGCACTTCCTAATGTTCTTAAAGAAAAAATTGATAATTTCGGTGCTTTTAAAAAAGCTTTTAGCTGTTTGTTCAAAATCTTTTTATTCTGTACAAGATTATCTGAATGACAAGTTATCCTGATAATGCTTCTGTAGCTCTATAAGTAGTATCTAACTATTCCAATGACAAATCATTACTAATAAATCTTTGATGAATGTTGAAAGTTTATTTTTAATGTATATGTATTTAAGAAATAACAAGAATGGTATCCTTTGCAAAAAGGTTGAGACGTACTGGCATAAGCCAAGTGAAAGCTGGTTTAAAAAGTGTTTCATTTTGTATCATATATAATTATCCCTGCTTTGTTTTCCATATTGTTGTTCATATTACCTTATACTATAATATGTGTCTTATGTTACCTTTGTATATATATATATATATATATATATATATATATATATATATATATATATATATATATGCTATTAAACTTTATACCTCTGGACATGTTCAATGTTCACAGCCTTTTCTTGATATCTACGTATTTTGTATCGCTCTGCTCTGAGCCACTTTTTGAATGCAAATAAATTAGGATAATCTGCACTCAGGCAATAATGGTAGAAAGCCATTATCAACCACATTTGAGTCCGTGCAGTGATGCCTTTCTTAATATTCCAAGATAGAATTATTGACACTGTCGTATATTCCGCCCTGCTTCCAACCAGCAAGCCGATTTTATGTTTAATCCATTTCCAGATCTCAGATACGTTTTTGCAGGTGGTAATTCTGTGCATCTGCGTGTCCGCTTTTCCACAACGTTCACACCATGGGACTGTTGCTAAATTATGATTACATTTATTTAATTCCGTGGGGATTAGTCCATTCACAAAGAAGTACACGGTACCTTCCAATCAAGTGGAACGTAGGTGTTTCGAAAAATTTCCCATATGCGATCCCATGTTCTATTTGGATATTTTGCAACAATTGCTGGCACAGACAAATACTCCTTTAACAACTCGATGTAAAAGTGTTTGGTCGTAAGGCATCCTGACTCCGTTGTAATCAAGGGCAATAGATGCTGATAATCCTTTACTACCTGTCGAAATGCAGAAGGTGTGGTCGATGACAAAATTCCATGTCCTGACGACTCCCCTGTCCGGTGAGTGCATCCACAACAAAATGCAATAACAGCGTTCTGCACTTCACGTACACATGTTAGATTCCAGCCTCCTTCAGTTATTTTCCGGCGTAACTGAGTTCGAGCTACTTTGTAGAACTGATTCCGCCAAATATAATAACCGATTGCCCGTTCCAAACGTTAAGAGTATTTTTGGTGCATTGGTATTACCTGCGCTGCGTACCATATTTTGGCTAAAACAAACGTATTCACATGCCAAATTTTTTGAACAAGATTTAAGTTTCGTGTTAACTGGGACTGCATGAGGTAAAACAGGTATTAACAATTCGCGTCCAATTCCTCTCAATTAGGTCTTTCAGCTTTGAGGTGAAGGTCAGCCCTAAGACTTTTAGCGCCCTACAGCGGGTAAACAGAGTATCTTCCATTGGCATCTCGTACCCAAGCCGAAAAGTTGGCATTCTTTACTGGGATTTGCTACCTATTGCAGTTCAAATTCCTCACGATGCTGAATGGGGACCATCCCATAATCGGGACTGCAAATCGGCACCCTCACACCCCCAACAGGTGGAGTCGAACCCGGAAATTTCGTGGCAGGAAACTGGAGCACAACCCTCCAGCCGCTATAACGTTGGTACCTATGAGGTACAGAAATTAAGACGGAGACAAAAACACTCCTAAGTACCTGAAAATAACACAAAAGCACTAAAAATTATATGAAAATATATAAAATTGTCTAAATCTGTAGAATGATGATCACAGACACTATTATTAATATTACTATTAAAAGTAACGTCAATATTTTCTGCAACTCTCTTTGTTCCACTTATTGGCAAAAGTAGGGCTTCCTACATCTCGAGTGAACTGTGTTTCCAAGATGACACATGTCTAATGAAAACTGCATTGACTGAAGGTGTTTTATTACATCAGCTGAAGAAGTTCGTCTGCCAACGTTTCAGATTTGGATCCAATTTACGAAGAAGAGCAAGAATTAGGAGCATGAATTAAATTAGCTCACAGATCTCCAAAGCTTCGAAAAGTACAAGATTTGATTCCAGTCACGTCAGCTCTAGACAATGAACGATGGCCAGGTTTATCGAACAAACTTCATCCTACTTTTCTTGTCTCTCCTTTCAACAATTGGAGGGTCGCCAGGAACTTTTCCCAATCAGCCTTTCCTTCCGCGATGCCCATTCTTTTCCACATCACCTTCTGACCCCAATTGTCGTATGTCCTCACCTTTTCGGAGCCCTTTTAGAGCAGGAGTATACAAAACAGTAAAATTTAATTATTTTACTCGTACTATCGAGTATTTTAAATATGTAACTTTCACAATATGTTTTAGAGTCAAACTGAAAAAGTCAATGCCATGGCCGGGATTTGAACCACGGATCTCCTGATTTGCCTCCAGTTGTTCTTACCCATTGAACTACCATTGCCAACGTGCGGCCATGAAATTATATTCTCCAATTGACTCGTATGTTTTCCAGGTAAACTACTAGGGGCTCTCGTATTCGAGACACACCGTTTGTGGCGACTTAATACTGTATGAACTTGAGCCCCAGGCTTCATCGCTAAACTCTTATTATTAAATTAATTAATGGAAGTTAACCGTCCTTTCACACCAGCGTTCCATCAATTCACAATATGTATTTCTTTGTCGCTTTTTCGTGATATACCTCTTTGATCAATATAATAAACTAATCTCTGTTTCATATAACTTTGCCCCACTGACACTCCGCGTGCAACTACCTTCCCCCCCATCCTAAATGGCTAATGTTTCGCACCATAGGCCATAGGCGGTGCCTTCCCGTCACATTTAAACCTGCGGTAAAGGTCATAATAATTGCCAGTAAGATAGATAAAATCATACAAATAAGAATATTAAGGCATGCAAAAATAATGAAGCTTATAATGAAATTGAGCAAGTTGAAACTGAATGAATGAGCAATAAAACTAAAACAAGTTTATAATGAAAGGCCTTCGGCCTTTTCCATTGGGATATTTTAAAACCAGCACACATACCTTGCAAAAATGCTTGTCCTTCTGTCTTAAAAGTCGTGTCACGCCATGCTTGTGTGTTCTTCATTCACCCAAGTCTCGTCAAGGTAGTATATTTTGCTATTTGTATCCGGGTACAATCAGATTCTCCTTAAATAACGTCATCACACAGCAATATCGCCCCTGGAGTGGTAAGTTTTCCTGTTGTCTCAATTTCATATCGCGATGTTCCTACCCATCTAAGTTCAGAGCACAGCTGTTCGACTTCTCTCACTGACAAAGACGGGTTCTTCTCTGTGAGTACAGTAAACACATGCAACACAATTCTTTTTTCGCCGCTTTGTAAAGGTTTGCCCTTGCGATGCTTAAGTGAAAAGCTGGCGCTAGACTCTACCATTATACATATAATAAGTACACGCGCAATAAACGATCAGGAAAATAATTTAGCTCTCGAACTCGGCACATCACACCTTCGAATGGCGATATATGGCTAATCCAGTTCAAAACAAGGTCAGTGATAAAAGTCATATAAACAAATATGTCATCACTACCGCTAAATCACGTGATATCGTGCCATGTGCTTGAGAGCAAAGGAACCTCCTCTTTACTTCGTTTAAGAATTAACATGCATTTCAGATAAATCAACTCTGTTGCGTAATATATTTAATTAAAACAGTTACGAAACTATAAACTTGACGATTCTCTTCCAACATACAAAGATATATCACCATGTTAAATAATAAACTAATTTTTACCGCACAACAGTCTATACTGCAATAGCAGCCAATGAGAGATGATTAGATCACGTGACTGTTAAGAGATACGGGGCAAGCTTATGTGAAACAAGGATTAGTTGCCGTGCCAACTGATAAGTCATAAAACAATCAAATACAATTTAATTTCACATACCTGTCTCTGTTCTATGTAAAATTATTATGAATTATTGTACATTTACTCAGTTCATTTTTCTGAATGATTCTTCTCCCTTATCTCTTAAAACTGTAATTCATATAGCCACTTCTCTAACATCCACGCAAAAGTATGTGGAACATTGGTGGAACGTACAATATTTTAAACTCCACTCCCGCCCCTACCCCGAGAACCTTCCAAGTTTTGGAAATGCTACGCCACTTATAAATAACCTTCAGTGGTGGATAAATGATATATTGCAGTCATTAGACAATAAATTACATTCCTTAAACATTGATATATTTAGTATGAGAATCACAAACTTTGCTTTATCCTGTGATGATTTATTACCAAAAGTAGAATAATTGACTTACTGTAAATAATAACCAATGTTACCAACTTGTTTGTGTTTGCTTTTGTTTTGTTATCATTTATTCTGTAATTAATTTTGCATTGTTTTGATACGCTTTGTTCATATTGTAACTTTATAGTGAACATTGTAATTGGGGAAACCTGTAACGTTCACATTCAATAAATAAATAAATAAAAATCACCGGGTGGAATGGTGGAACAGCTTTTAGGTAATAAAACTTGAAGAAATTCCAAATGTTAATACCTTCTCTTAATTAATAACATAAAAGTTATATACTTTTCCTAACTACAGTATTTCTAAATATAAAACGCAACAGATAAAACTGTTAAGGTTTCTAACCCACAGCCACTAGGAAAGGAACATATTCTACGATATCGGAGCCAAAATTTCTAAAAAATTGTTGATCATAAAATATTTATTTGCTATTTTTCAATGTTAGCTTCACAACTTTCTCTCATAATACAATTATTTAATATATCTTATTAAGGAACTTGACTACAACTTACAAAGAAAATTAAATAAAACTTTCTTAGCACGATGGCTATGAATATTATCCCCATTTTGGAATAGCCGGGATTTAAACACAAATCTCACATAAATTCTCCATTAAAAGACCTAATAGTTGTACTATGAAGCAGGGACTTAAGGTACTTATGTGTTGTAAGACGCCATAAGCGGTTGTCTAATGTGTATATGAGAATTCTTAAGGATAATGCGAGTCAGTTGGAGAATTAATGTCGTACTGTCATGTTGGCCATGGAAGCTCAATGGTGATCGCAACCGGACGGAGACCGGAAGATCCACGTTCAAAACCCTATGGCATTGAATTTTTCACTCTGACACCACTTGTCTAAAATTTGGCCTAAACACGGCTGGCTGAAAGAACTTAATGTGGACTTGTCCCAAACAACTTCTCGTCGAGTTATGACGCGGTCATTGGACCAAAAACTCATTTCTCAAACGCTTGTTTACCTGAATGTGGTAAGGGAGAGTACTCAATGCTAAAAACGAAGGTGTTGGAGTGACGTCAGCACTTAAGAGCCAAGTTTGGACATTTGTGGTTATGTTGACATTGCTATCACATGAGTCATAAATGTATTTCATTTTGTTGTGTATTCTTAAATCGTGACCATCCAGATATTATTTATATTGCTTCGACAGAAATATCTCCAGTATTTGTCTTATTTCACATGCATTTTCTGTGTAATAAGAACTTCATTTCTATTCTACGTCATTCTTTACGAAGAGACAAAGCATTCCTCGCAACTACGTTACTTTATAATTACACAGTGTCTAGTAAACAGGCTCTGTAAATCAATATAAGTATTTTAGTCAAATATTAATTGAAATTATAAGGTGTCGTTCTCCAGATCTAGGGGTAAATGGTAGCCTCTGATTTCCAAAGTCGTGGGATCAAACCCAGCGGAGGACGATGGAAATATCCTTAGCATGACTTCCATCAGGAGGAAAGTGATTTAAGCGATCACGCCCAATGGAACGCTAAGAACTATAATTTATGAATGTCCATGTATAAATAAATAAAATATAATGTGTTTTATAGCTTATCTCCACCAAAAAGAAAAGGGCTATTTAAGATGAATTACCAACACACACACACACACACACATACACACACACACACACACACACACACACACACACACACACACACACACACACACAGCCCACCCCGGTAGCGTAGATGGTAGCGTGTCTCCGTCACGTTCAAGATGTCCCCCTCCACGTTCGGTGAGGATGAGTTACCTCGATAAGGTTTTCCCGAAGTTTTCCTTTATCCTGAAAAATGAAATGTTAGGTAACTCTGAGCTCTATGGACCCTGGGCTCATTTGAACATCATTTCACCCATTTCATTCATCGTCCGATATGACTTAACGTTGGAGGAAGTTAATTTAAAACACACACAGGCAAACACATTTTCTCATCAATCACAAAGTACAGAAGGTCACAAGGTTACAGTGTCAAAGTAACATTAAGGAAATCAAGAAATCAACCGAAAAATACACAAACACTTAATTACTTTATAAATCTTTGTTTATTTCAGGCAAATTCAATATGACACCCAATATTAATTCAATAATAACCCGTTTAATTGTAGTTACATATTAAACATTAAAGGATAACGATAGCAGTCAGTGATGGTACTCTTAATACGTGGAAAGTTTCCGACCTTAACATGAAAATGGCAGCATTCGTAAACAAAAGCTAGTGAATTGCGTTGTACACTGTTAACAGTTACCAAAGTTTCAGCCATTTTGGAAACTCGGTTGTTATGCAACAGTCGTTTAAGTGAGTTGATGTGAGTGTTTTCATGAAAATGGAAAAAATTCGAGTATCGAGCTGTCATTAAATATTTGTTTTTGAACGGCAATACGCCTACCCAAATCAAAGATAATTTGTATTCTGTGTATGGGAATTCTGCACCATCATTTACCACAGTGAAATTTTGGGCATCTAAATTTAAACGTGGCCGTAAGAGCTTAGGAGACAATGAACGTTCGGGACGTCCAAAAACTGCAGCTACCGACGAAAATAACTCTAAAGTTCACTAAATGGTGCTAGACGACCGCCGAATTCAAGTGAGAAATAGCACAGGCTATATGAACATGTCAAAATAAGGTGTTTGTCACATATTAAATCAACATTTAAACATGAGAAAGCTGTCCGCGTTTGCTCACGTTAGACCAAAAACGTGTTCGAATTTTGGCGCAGTTTAGGCATCGATTAATTACTGCAGATGAAGCTTTCAGACACTAACACGTCCGAAACAAAAACACAGTCCAAACAGTGTACTTTAAAGGGGCAACCGGCTCCAAAAGAAGCAAAAACTCCTTTTTTCGGCTGGGAAAGTGGTGGCAACAGTTTTTTTTTTTTTTTTTTGGTGGGGGGAGTCATGGAGTTATTTTAATCGATTATCTTCAAAAAGGAAAAGTCATTACATACTACTTGACAAGCTGAAGGCAGAACTTGAGGGAAAACGTCCACATTTCAGAAAAAGAAAATCCTGTGCCGCCTGCTATAACTGTTTGTAAACATACCCGCATACTCCGCAGTAGCTTGCTTGCTACTATTAAGAATTTCTTTGGCCTATGAAACCGCAATTAAGATGCTATTGTTTAATTATTGCTTATGAGTGTTTAACGTGTTCCAAAATTCCGTTATAGCAGTCCATGATGTCAAATAAGCTAGTGGACATATGCAACTTATACCTTTTAGAGGGAAGTTAATGTTAGTGCGGTTGAGGATTGAAGCATTAAATGATAAACAGAACAAAAAACATCAAAGAACTGTAGATAAATTAACCCAAACTAAATGGCTTACACAATGAGACGAGCATTTTATTTCACGTGTTTGATTATACTAAATAAAGCATTTGTATCTGAAAATGAAGCTTTTGATATTTACAGTAACTGGTTGAAAGTATTGTACAATTAACTTTATAACAAAATGATCTGAAGTTAAGAAATAAATATTATCATTGGTATAACTATTTTCATAATTCATATTGTTAATGAAACTAAATTAACCGTGCGTTCGTTGAACTCCCTTCAGCTCTTCCATCCATCAAAACCATATCCGTCGTTTCGGCGTTCGTATAGCGCTTCATATTACTTGGATTTGCTATCTAAGTCCGCGCAAAATCCTCCCTGTTAGGACGGAATATGTAGTTTTATACTGAAAAGCAACCTTGCAACTGTCCGAGTTATTAGTCGACTCTTGCACAAAAAACTGCCCTTTGCCCCTTACCTGAAAGCTAGGCTCGGATCACTGGTAAAGATCAAGAAGTAATGTTTTTGTTTTCGTGGCCGGTGCGTCCCAATAACAACTTTTGAGGTTCCCACACCAGTGGTTCCTGCGCTGCCTAATCACAAAATCATGTAATATTTAATGCTGCATAAAATTATATCTAACAGAACTTCGAAGCTGCGACATCGAAATTCGAACTAGTCAAGTTATAAACTACGCAATGGCTATATTCGTTCGGTGTCGTTTTGAAACAACCAATATATCATAAGGGGAAAATTTAAATTATTATTATTATTTTTTTTTTTTTTTTTTTTTTTTAGTTTACAGGTTACATATTTTTTGTCCTTGTTCTCTATGACAATATCTTCCATAAACTTAGAAGTTTACTTGTATAAAATAATGATGTTAAAATAATTAATTTAAACGTCCTAGATTTACTAGTGGATTGCTTAGCAGCTAAAATCCATGCATAATTTTCTGTTTATGCCAATTAAGTTTTCCTGGATACAACGACGTAATCAGCTATTGAAACAAATACATTTCCATTTGATCACATTCTAATTTCCTCTCTGCCTGGAAAATTCTAAAGCTTCCTATAACAATAGCCTTTAAATTGTCTCCGGTTTGGATTCACAATGGACACGATTGTATGTCCCAGCGATCAAAAATCTGCTTTGTAACGAAAGTTCAGATTTAACGTAATGTTTTTTGTACAAATGCACAACTATCGTGTCTGGTGTTTAAACATATGACAATCGAGAGTTTTTGAAGCATTTTGGTTATGTCGATGCAACAAGCCTATATGGTTTTAATATATACATAACAGTTATCAGAACAAGCTCTTGGAACTAGTTCTTTTTCTTTCTTTACATATACGCATTTTTGCCGATAAAATTTCGAAATAATTTCGCAAAGTATTGTCAGCTGTTTTATGGCATAGAACAGCTGTAGTGAATGTATAACTGAAATAACCTTAATTCCTTTTAATACGTGAATTGTTTAACAAGTACGTACTTGGAAAGTTATGGAAAGTTAAAGTCAGACTGAAAAATTCAATGCCATAGCCGGGATTTGAACCACCGATCTTCTGGTCTCGGTCCAGCCACTCTAACCATTGAGTTACTATGGCCAACGTGCCGACATGACATTAAATTCTCTAACTGACTCGTATTTTTCCCTTACACCATTTAGGAGTTCTAATAAACACATGAGAGGGTCGGTCGTAACCTGCATAGGGAACGACGAGCGGTACGAACTTCCTAGCCCTGGCCAGCAATTAAATATTTGATTAAATTGGCTTACTTGCTGGTGGAGCGCATATAGATCAGGAAAAATAAAATTGCAATAAGTTACGAGAAAATGACCATGAGAAATTGAGTCACAAAATGTGTATTTCTTTTGTCAATTTATAGTCGAGAAATCGACTAGTAATAGCAGAAAGTATGGTGAATAGTACAATTATTTTGGCTCTTCTTAGAAGTGAGATAAAAATAGATATCGCTAATATCATGAGCATTTACAGCTGATAATCGTAATGGGTTGGTATGGTATTATTGTATGTAACAGACAATGGATGGGATATGACAATGGACTGACATGGTTGACGGGTTATTGTGTAGTATATTACTAAATTAATTAACAAGAACTGCCAGGTAAAGTACGTCATTAAAAAGTGAAGGTTTAATTTAGTGAGAAATAAAGAGTAAAAGTCTGATGTGACATATTAATTTCATGTTTCCTATGTGCTACAGAGTCTTATAATCCCTTAGCATCAGGTGTGTCAGCTGTCCCTTATTTTTCTGGAAGATATGCAATCTGTCAAGCTTTAAAGGACTAGATGGTCGATATTCGTAAGCTGCCTTGTAATAACGTTCACTGTAGGCCTATCCTACAGAACATAATGAGCTTTCTGAGCATACAAAGAGGAAACTTTCTGAAATGATGTATAATTTTTCAATTCATTTACTATTTATTTGAAATTGATGTCTATTGGTTGCTTGTAAAAGAGAAGTTATGGCTAGGTCTCTTTCAAAAGATTGTGAAGTCACATACAGCATTTTATGAAATCAAACTTGATAATACCATTGCACAAATAACAAGTGGTCTCGATGGCAATATTAAGGTGATTCACATATAGCTTCTTGGTGTACTTAAGTGATGAGCACAATGGAATTAGACGTATGGCTTTACTGTATATATTTCTACATTTGTTTACAGAAACCTCATGTTTAAATGTCTCTGATTTACTTGTCTAAACATAAAATTGCTTGGAGATTAGAGTGAAGTATCTTATCTCTTTATTATGTTAAAAACTGCTCTTTTAGAATTACCGCAGAATACGTGTGCCATAGCTTTCTTTCCTGGTAGTTCGCCAACATTTAGACACGGCATTCCCAAATACATGGATTGGTAGTAGCGATTCCATCCCTTGGCCACTGAAGCAGAAACCTCAGGTTCCAAGAGGGAAAAGATAACTAGAAATTAATACAACAGTAGAGATCATAAATAAGCATAATGGGAATAAAAAGGGAATAAATGATATAAGAAATAAGGTTAAAAAGAATATTCGAAATAGCAATATAGTGTAAATGAAGGAAAAATCGGACAGGAGTTGCTTCTGAGCACAGAAACGAGGCAGGAAATAGAACAATAAAACAAAAACCCTCGAAGGTTACCCCGACATTGAGACGCCAGCAAGGTATGCGAAGCTTAAGAGAAACGTAGCCAAGCATGACAGAATACCGTTATGACGCTGAGAGGTCATACAACCCAAAGGGGTGGGAATGTGACTGCTGCATAGGAAAGACAGACGAGAGTGACCAATAAGAGAAAATTAAAGAAATAAACCCTGCCAATAAAATGTAGAGTAAACCACGTGATAGGCGTAAAATAGTAAAGGAATAGAAAATGGGCGGTGATAGACGAGAAATGCTAGAATAGAAGCTGGGGATACGACGGGGGAAAAAGCGTCACTCTGGTACTTCATACGACGGGAAGAAGGTGTGTTATTGGGAGAGAAGTAGGATCCGATGTCGCAGTCCGAAGCAGGGTTATGGTCTTGAAGACAGTGCAAAAATAGGGAATAAAGGGAGTTCGCAAAGCAACATAAAAACGTTAAGGGGAAAGGAAAACTAGGAAGGCAACGAAAGTGCTAGCAAGAGAGTAAAGAGATAGCCAGGTTAAAGAAAATAAAGGAATAGAGAGACGGTAAACACGACTTTTCACAACCGAACCCTGAGAAAGAGATCACAGCTCACCGACAGTTAGACAAAACACCAACATTTCCATCTCACCGTCAAACCCTTCATAATCCATCCCTAACAAAGCACTCAAAAGGACAACGAACCAAAAAGAACCCACACCACCACCTCGATTCCTCTTATTTAACCATTCTCCTTGTGCTTATTGCGACACTTGAAATCTCTTGTATGTGAAACGCCCGTAACTATAGGAGAGGAATTTATGGCTGATTTATACATAAGAAGAGGTGAGTGCAAAAGAGAAGTCACTCTTAGCAATATGTTTTCATTTATAAACCGGAAATTGCTAGTTGGAATCGTTTGTTTAAGTTGTAAGTGAAACAACAAGGAAAAATTCCTTCTCATCCTCCAAACTTATAATTTATTTTCATTAAATAATGTATGACTTTAATTATATAAGCAATATTTCTGTGAAACGGTATTTTAAAACTGATTATTTGTAATAAATTTAAGCCCCAAGTAAAAGAAATATTAATTTTGTAAGATTTTTCATGTGATTTGTTTATTGAACATTATGATCAACTTGATTATAGCCGGTATGACCATTGCAGTTAAAGATGCGGTATAAATGAAACAAATAAAAAAAATAAAAAAGACAACGAAGCAAGTCATTGTTTCTAAACCTCATTGAAAGAATTAATCTAGCATTAATCTATACCTAAGTACAGAACACCAATTACACTTTATTTTAAAATGGATATCTATGAGACGTCGCGAGCTGTTAAATAACAACACTCAATTAAATTATACATGCGAATTGACACTCCAGTATTAGCAAAATGTAATACAAGGTACATCAAATTTAATGAGGCACTAATTGGAGCTCTGCCGTTATTTACAAAGAGAAACTGACGAGTGTTTATTTCACAACTGAATAGGGTAATAATTTTAGGTGAAATGAGGGCAGACCGTTTCCGCGATGATGCAGCCATTATTGCTATTTTTGGAAGAGCTCATGACGTTCCGTGTCGTCGACGCACCATAGGATGTAGCATCGGCCTTCGTGATATGGAAGGAAGGGGAGGGTCAGGAAATTCTATACAAATGAACGTAATTAGAGGATTAGTCAGGTTTCTCTTTTAGACACAACTCACCTCTAATATACAGTCCTAAAGGTTATACTGACTATATGAAATATGAAGATGTGTCTGAAAAGATATCTTAATTAAAAGTAATATTTAAATTTGTAGCATTATAACAAAAGTTATATTTTGAATTTTTAGTGAATAAGAATTCCGCAATGTTTGGCATGTGTGTGGTTTTATGTAGTTATAAAGAATACGCAGTAAGATCTTTTCGAAAGAGATTTCCTTTTGGAGATTACACATTGACAAAAAGATTCTTTCATCCACTTTGTTTACATTTTAAATAATAATTGGAAAATATAAGAGACAAAACTTTGTTACCAAAGAATTATAGAATTCATTATATGAAACAAACATGTAATATTATGAACTTTTAATCATTCTAAGAGGACCCACAATAATAATAATAATAATAATAATAATAATAATAATAATAATAATAATAATAATAATAATAATAATAATAATAATAATAATAATAATAATAATAATAATAATAATAATAATAATAATAATAATAATAATAATAATAATAATAATAATAATAATAATGATGATGATGATGATGATGATGATGATGATGATGATAATAATAATGGTGATGACGCTTTTGTAATTTACGTCATCCAACGTTAAGTCATATCGTACGATGAATGGTATGGATGAAACGATGCTCAAATGAGCCCAGGGTCCACAGAGCTTAGAGTTACCCGACATTCGTCTTTCAGGATAAGGTAAAACCTCGGAAAAACCCTAATCCAGGTAACTCACCCTGACCGAGATTCGATCTCCGGACCTCTTGAACGTGAGGCAGACACGCTACCATCTACGCTACCGAGGCGGGCTGCTTCAGTACCTGCAGAAATATTAAGAGGTGTCCATGCTGATACTGAGATACTCTTACATCAATACAGCCAACAAGGTGGGCATATGCATTTTAACATTTCTATTATGAATAATACTGTATTAAATATTTGTCATTTTATAACATACGTTTAAAGCAACATTATGTTCATTATACTTATTACTTATTCTTTATTGCGATTAAAGACGTAATAGCATTTATTTAACCCTGCAGTAGGCGCGTGGTCCACAGTTGTAGACCATTTTATTTTATGCTTTTAGTTATGATTATATTGGAATTAGAGGAAGTCATTTACATCAAAGGCACCAGGAAAACATTAACAATGGAAAACAATGTTTTAACAATAGGAAAGACGTTCAGGGAACAGCCATAGTAATAAAAATATCATATCGGGCATTTTAATAGTAGAAAAAGAGACCATTCTATTCCACTGTAGTTTTTATAACGCACATATTTATATGCAATTTATTATCACAACTTAAAGGTAATTGAAAAAGCTGCAAGAAGATGCCAACATTAATACTTTACATCACTCTGCTTAATACAAACATCCTTCATGTGATCTTTGCATGTGTGTTGGTAACACTTTGAACAGAAACGCCGGGTAGATTTGTTGCATTTTCTTGTGCAAATATAGCAACAACCAACATAGTTTCGATGCACTGGAGGATGACTATTCGCTGGCTCATGAATTCCTAGAAGCATTCTTACACGCCTTCCTATTTCTATAGGAAGCTGAGGAATCGTAGATTTGAATTCTATCTCTGGCCTCACTAATTCCCATGACAAATTTGCAATTAACTGTCTTCGTTTGATTGGTTGATATCCAGTATTTTCTTTATAAACGCAAATAGCATTAATTGCAGAAATGTTTAGTAGGTCATAAAAATGACCCTGGGCCAGCGGCGTATGTTACGGGTCACACTGTATTGGCATAGCTGTCCACTAAATCAACTCCAACTTTTGTCCTATTATAACAAGTAACAATTTCAGGTTTTCTTTGCATTTCTGTTTCATTATCAATAGCATCATCGTGATGCATGCTGGATACAACTAATACAGGTTTATTTTTCTTAGCACAATAGAATACTAACGTACATCCTTCTCTAAATCCAAAGAGAGATAAATTTTGTTCAGTTTTTCTATTTGATAAGAATTCTGGAGCAATCTCAACTTTATTTTTCCGAAGAGTGCCAACATAATTTAGTTTCTTTTCATGCAAAAACTTTTTTACAGCCTCCATCATGATAAATTGTAAGCAACATACAAATAAATTCATAGAAACAATATTCTTGATAAACTGTACAGTAATTCTAGACCGATATGGATTGCTAGACATATAAACTAAACATAGGAGAGCTGTTCAATAAAGAATGTTCATAATTTTTACGGTCATAATTTTTCGCAATAAAATTCCATCTTTTATATTCTGTTAGCTTAATGTGAAACAAACACGCCGTAGTAGTTGCATTACTGGTACTCCTGGTTCACGCCTGTGAGAACCAGGCAAGTTTAGACATTTTCAGTATCGCCTACCACTGCAATGGAGGTAACACGCGAGGAACAGTATGCGGCTTTGAAGCTCTGCTTTCGTCTCAACAAATCTTTAGTTAAAGCCTATACAATGTTACAGGAGGCCTATGGAGAGTCTGTTCTTCCATACAGCACAGCTCGAAGGTGGTTTAAAATGTTAAAAGAGGAGAGACAATCAATTTCAAAGGAAGGTGGACCCGGTACTCCAGTTATTGCTCTTACGAAAGAAAACATCAATACTGCTGCTGACATTGTGAGAGAGGATTGACGAATTACCTTAAGATTGCTTTCTGAAATACTGAACATTTCATTGGGTGCCACCCGCTCGTTGATGAGAGAAACATTACACATGAGACGTGCTTGTTCGTGATGGGTTCCAAGACTGTTGATTCCCAAACAAAAGGACATTCGCATGCAGGTCTGCTTGCAATTAAAGATGATGTTAGAGGAAGATCCGGAGTTTTTTCGAACTTAATCACTGCTGATGAAACTTGGCTACATCATTTTGATCCTGAGAGCAAAGAGCGAAGCTCAGTGTGGAAATCACCTTCATCACCAACCCACAAAAAAGCAAAAGTGGTTGCTTCTGCTGGGAAAGATAATGGTCATCTCATTCTTTGATTTTCATGGAATGGTTTATCAGCATGTTGTACCTGCACATACATCAGTAAATGGATAATAAAACAGGGATGTCCTGAAAACTTTCAAGTCCGTAACAGGTGCGAAAGACCACATTTCCGTGAAGCAAGCTGGATGCTGCACCACGATAATGCGCGACCGTATATTGCCAATGTTGTTGCTGAATATCTTACAAAAATCAACGTGAAGTGCATCCCTCACCCTCCCTATAGTCCTGAGTTAGCCCCATGTGACTTCTTTTCTATTCCCTAACTTGAAGAAACACCTTCGTGGGAGGCATTGTCCATCATCAGAAGCAGTGGTGAAGGCTGTGGAGACGATTTTGAAGGATCTCTCAAAAATGGTTTCCAGCATATCTTTTAAGACTGGCAGAAACGCTGGGACAAGTGCATCACATTATGGGGAGATTATTTTGAGAAGAACCATGAAAATTATGAGGATGAGTAAAGATACGTTGTCAAAAAGAAATTGTGATCATTCTTTATTGAAGAGCCCTCGTACAACACCTACCTGTTGCTTAACGCGTTTTGGCGCGTGGTCTACAGTGGTAGACCAACGTAAGACATCCGTCAATAATAAAAGCCTGTATCGCTTTCAAAAACAACTGAAGTACTAATTGTGAAGACAAAAGTGCGCCTAACAGCTACTAGGAAGCAGGAGTGCGTGCGCAATGCCGAAGTTGAAGTAAAACAATTCGAAACATATGTGGTCTACATATGTAGACCACGCGCGTACTGCAGGTTTAATATTGCTAATTGTGAAGCACAAATTTTTGCATTATGTGTAGTTTATAAATTATCTGAGGGATGTTGCTAGACCTTAAAACAGATAATTAATACGCTTTGGCTCTTATGTGAGGGACAATCTTTGGTGAGGGACAATCATTCTACTACAGAAAACTTTCCCCTGCCCAGGAATTGAACCTGGTACCTCCGGTACCTCGCCGCAGTGAGCAAGTGATCTGGCGACGAGCTATGGGACCAGTTACATTAGCTAAGTGTTGGTTTTCAAGCTCTGTTCTTACGTTTAACAAGGTCTCCTTTCTGTTGCTAACGGGTCCCCTTTACTGATACGCTTAGGCAAACCTTTCAACGTCCACGTTATCCGGGAGAACTAGCTTCAAGGAAGTACGCCTGCGTGGGCTACCTGGCATAAAGGTTATACAAAATAGGAGACAGTAGACATCCTTGTTTGATTCCTTGATTTATTTTTAATAAAAAGTTGCTAATATTATTCATTACATTATTTTTATGGTACATTATATAATTTCCTTTGTTATTTCTATTAAATGTGCTCCTCTCTTTTCCATTACCAAGTCATATTTTTTTTAATATTTTGTCCCAAGTATCAAGCCTTAACAACAAACAAACCAACAAACATTATTCGATACCGTAGATGTTCGATTGTGATAAGTTTCTCCTGGAATAACAGACATGCTGTTCATAGATACTATGCAGAGCTTGTGGTACCTAAATCCTACCCTCTGGGAATTTCCTGGCTTCCTCACATCTGCAACGGACATCCTTTTTCGGTTCACGTGAAACACTCGGCTGCATTTCACCTGACCACATCATTCTCCCTAAAAACACACTGACTCTGGACAGCGTGAATAACGCAAAGAAAAAATCCAACACATGACTGTGAGATTCGCTCTCCTCTCCGCCTTTAAACTGATATTTATGAATAGAGGTGAGGACATTGGAGTAGAAGGATGAAAAGCATTTGAGTTGCTATGGGTTTTTCGAGCATCACTAGCTAAGTTCTGATATACGGTTTAAGCCTTAACCTCTTGTGAGAATTGTTTATTTATTCGACCGCCTATATACGAATTTTTTAATCGTATGTAATAAATACGATTTACACCAAACAAATTTATTAATAACTTTTTACTCAAACATATAGACGTGTTTCCTTGAAGCAAAAGAATCATTCTCCATTCTTAACGCCCGGGTTCGATCCCAGGCGACCACAAAGTGAGATTTGGGGTGGACAACATGGCGCTGGGGTGGGTTTTCTTCGGGATCTCCGGTTTCCCCCGCCATCTCATTCCACCGGTGCTCCATCTTCATCTCATGTATCATCAGTGTCATCGCCTGCGGTGCCGTATGTAGTAAAAGCGGGCGTTAAACACTACACATTTCCATTCTTAACATGCAAGGCTCTGATTCCCGAGGTCATTCTTTAAAAACCCGGTGTGGGCGATGAATTGTTCTGGTATGGTTTCTTTCGAAAGGGGAGTAATTTTTTTTAATTTACGTCCTCTAACGTTGTCATATCGGACGATGAATGAAATGGGTGAAATGATGCTCAAATGAGCCCAAGGTCCATCGAGCTTAGAGTTACCCAATAATCGTCTTTCAGGATAAGGGAAAACCCCGGAAAAACCTTATCCAGGTAACTCACCCTAACCGAGATTCGAGCTCGGAACCTCTTGAACGTGAGGTAGATACTCTATCACCACGCTAACGAGGCTCGCGAAAGGGGAGTGAAGTTGGTGGTCCAAGTCGTATATTTAAGCAGGATAAAGCGGCCCTGGGCAGACTTTAAAGGCATTTCACGGCCAATATAGAACCATGTCAGTTAAAGGGCGTTCATAAATAAAATTGAATTTAATTTAAAGTACCGGTTTGTTTTACGTATAAAACATAGATCAAAACAAAATTACTATTTTATATCTACCAATTTAACACTCATCAAAATGTTTCATTTTCTCAAAGATGACAATTCTTTTATTAAAATGCTATGTCTTAAATATATCTGTGCGATAAATAAAACGTCTTCTTCTACTTCATGGATTTAGGTCTTTAACTTATTTTCCACAGCAAGAGATCGAGTTTATCCATCTGGTTCATGGAGTCCAACTCTTCTTCTACCCTTAGGTTGGTATTGAAGTAATGTCTGTTGTAATCTATTTTGTGCCATCCTTCTTATGTGTTCTAACCAGTTACTTATTATTTTAATTATTCTGTCGCTTAAGAAAGGTACTGCAGACTCCAGCGAATCTTAAGCTTGTCCCTCCTACTAGCGCTGCACACATGCATCTCACGCGCCTGAACTAACAGCATTATTTTTCATTAATTACGATGGGATAAATATTTGAAAATGACAGATGCAAATCATAATAATAAGAAAGAATTTTATTTTCTGATCATGACCGCACAAATACAGACCGCACAAGTATCTACGATACTTAAAACACGAGCGATGCACGTTTAATCTTCACATGGTTGTGGTTACCCAACAGCCATCCATTCAACACAGCCTGAGAAACATCAATCCCTACTCACAAAATTTGTCTCAAGCACAAATAAACACTGCAACTACTATGAAAATAGAAGTGAGGCAGTTTGAAACAGACTGAGTTAATGTTCAGTTCGTTTTCGTAAATATTATTAATAATACATTAAATTATTATTATACACCTCTTTTCTTCAGTGTTTGTGATCCAAGTGCGTGAAAATATCCCTCGAAGCTGGCACAAGTTATTTTTTGATCAGCGAGGTAAAGTGATTCATTCTCAGGGCAGAAAAATTATATTTAATGTGAACAAGATTTTACGAAATCTCTCTAGTCCAGAATATAAGGTAACAGAAGATGTTTAAAAAACTGACCAATTAACTATGGAAGCTTTTGGTATAGGTAGTGTATACACAGTGTCACTAATTTGTAGTGAAGCAGCTTCATCCTTTGAGAAAGGGATCGTGCCTGTATTTCAATCTCCGGAAAAGACTCACAAACTTGGATTGGAAACCGTGTTTGTGCTGTTCCAATGGTGTGGCATGTGTAAAGGTAAGATTTTAATGTTTTAGGAATATTTAGTGTGTTAAGTACGGGATAAATAGACAGAATATTTACTGGCATGTAAAACATACTCTTATGTACAAAACCTCTGCCGGTAAAATCTGTCTAGTGAACGCGTGTGCAGCTTGGCCCTCAAAGGAAACTACCCTCCCGTCCACTAATGACCGTCATAAATCTATCTCCACACTTCAGAAATGGAACACTGTCGTTAAGGACCAATAGCAACCCTGATTTTCTCGAAGTGACAGTCGCATGTCTACTCCACGTGGAGTCTCAGTTGCCAAAGTTCCAACTTCCAGTTGATCTCTTTCATTACGTGCAGCAATTCGTTGTGTGTCACGATGTGGAGACCGTGGGAGGGAAATGCTGTGGTAAATGCAAATGAAGTGGTAGATAACTTTCAGTCAAGTGAAAATAATCAAAGTGATGACAATAGTGTGAATAACTGGGCCGAGTTATGTTACTGGGAAAGCCTCAAAAACAAAGTTATAACGGGAACTGTTTCTAAGCAAATTCAAGCGCTTGTTTTGAACAAATATAAATATGTGCCGACAAATAATTTTGATAAGGGGTCATCCAATGAACCTGATGATAAATTCTGGGTATTCACAGAAAAACAGTAAGAAATATTGTGACGAAAGGAATACCAAAGACGACGATCAAGTGTGAAAACAAAAGGAAACGTTTCTCTAAAGTAGATAATTTCACATGCGTTTAAATTGCCGAGAAATTTATAGATTCCATGCAAAAGGGAGAGCGCTCACCTTAGACGAATTGGTTGCACATTTGCAAGAAATTTGTGATGTTCCTTATTGGCACTGCACTTTGCGCGGCCTTCTAAAGGAGCTGGGCTTCAAATACCGCACTTTGAATAAAGTAAGGGTTATTAAGGAATCCAGTAGCATTGTAGCTTAGCGATATATATTTGTCAAAACCTCGTACGATACCCAAGACCTATCGAGAAAGGATGGCAACCTTGCAGAAAGAATTGGGAGAAGGAGGGTCGGGGCTTGTAAAACGATTATGAGGGTTCATTAATTCAGCGGCCGACGTGCACACCAGTTAACTAAACAGACTTTACACGCACTACGCTTGGCAACAGTGCTCCGCTTGAGCACTGGCCATGTTCGCATGTCTTTAACTTTCTCGAGCGGTATAATGTCCTATTTCTGTTTTCTTTTTTATTAACGTGTTCCCGTAAGGGAGGGGATACGTCCCATTCAGCTGCCGTGTTGCGAACGCTGTGGAACCCTAGCTCTCGTGGTACCTCTGACGTTACTAGAGGAACCTCGGGCCGAACATTCGAGCCCCTCCCTGATAGGGAGTTGTTTGGATTGGGTTGGACTCGAGCGGGCAGTGGTTCCCGATGCCCGTGGGTGATCGGGTACGTCTCCGGACGGGGTTGAGGGAAGCCATTTATATTCCCGCGTACTAGCCAGCATAGCTAGTAGGAGGTGTGCTAGATCACCAGGCGGCCCTAACGAGGTCATATCGGTAGCCTTCCCACTTTGGAGTTGCCGCGCGTAAGTGGCGTATCCACTTCCATCCCGTCTTGAGTCCACAGGACCAGATGTGGGGGGGAGGTTGTTAGTCTCTAGGTCTTGCCCTATGGAAAGCCCCACGGAGGAGCTCGGTAACTCCCTTGTCGAAGGAGGTCCAGGTCCTTGGTCCTACGCGTCAAGAACTAATGGGAGTAGAACCTCTGACATTAACTATCTAAAAGTGTATATCCCGCTACAGAACGTAAGAGTTTTATTTCGGCTGATTCTATCTTTCTTCTATGTGATCTTATAAGTGATTAATTCTCACAGACATAAGTTAACATTGTAACTGTCATCGTTTTATAGATATTTTTGAGCCATTTTTAATGTTTTATTTCTGGATGTTCTTCTTATTTTTCCAGACAAACTATAGATTCGGCTTAATTTTATGTTAATATCAGGATATCTTGAATATCCTGGGGATAGCCTCTAAAGTCCTCTTCAACAGGGTTCACCTAATCGGCCAGGTAAAATAAAAAAAATATGGAAAACTCCTTGGTCAGGGTGGAATACCACCAGAAATTGATCCCGGGACCTCCCGAATACAAACCTCACATGTTACCGCGGAACTATCTGGTCCGGATATTATATGATATAACCCAACTTGAAATTATTCTTCAAAGACCACTACGAGCAGTTAAAGTATTTGAACTTAGCTCTGGTGTACAAAAGAGTTTCGCGTTAGCAAACAAAATCCAACCCAGTGCATCTGCAAATGAGTAAACTCACCTCGTATTTAGTTCCTTCTTAGTAAACCTGAGGTTCCCACACCGCAGTAGCCATCACAGTTTAATGAACTTAATTAATTTATTACATCCGCTGAGCTCGTAGGTATCAGGGTTAGAGATCACCGGTTGCTGAATCCAATCGCGAGACCCATCAGCACAATCTATAGGTCCTCCATTCATCCCATGAGGAACTTGATTCCTCGATTTGATAGATGCTGTTACAGTATAAAGTTTTTACCTATTGTTATTGAGATATTTACACATTAAGGAATAACATTAGTAACAGCACAAAAGCATAAACTGTGGATTTTGACCTATGTAAAAGAATATCATAAAGAATCACATATCTATCTGTGTGCGGGTAAAATTAAAAACCTGCATAGGCGATAAGATATTCCCAAAACAAATTAAATTGGAAAGAAGATTTTCATATTCAAATACGTTTCGTTGAATTTGATAATATTTAATAGAAACATTATTTCCAAAAAAAAAAAAAAAGTGCAAAATCTTAAAACTAGGTTACCGTAGAATCTATGATACGTCAACTTAGTTCGTTGAATATTTATATGATTCTGATAGAGGTATTTTGAACCTCGCAGCTATCGAACAAATAATTACGAGGGCTGTTCAATAAGGAATGATCACAATTTTTTTGACAACGTACCTTTACTCGTCCTCATAATTTTGATGGTTCCTCTCAAAATAGTCTCCCCTGAATGCGATGCACTTATCCCAGTGTTTCTGCCACTCTTCAAAGACATTCTGGAAACTATTTTTGAGAGATCCTTCAAAATCGCCTCCGCAGCCTTCACCACTGCCTCTGATGATGGATAATGCCTCCCACGAAGGCGTTGCTTCAAGTTAGGGAACAGAAAAAGATAACCTGGGGCTAAATCCGGACTATAGGCAGGGCAAGGGATGCCCTTCACGTTGATTTTTGCAAGATATTCAGCAACAACGTTGGCAATATGCGGCCGCACGTTATCGTAGTGCAGCATCCAGCCTGCTTCACGGAAATGTGGTCTTTTGCGCCTGATATGGACTTGCAATGTTTTCAGGACATCCCTGTAATATTGTCCCGTTACTGATGTGTGTGCAGGCACAACATGCTGATAAACCATTCCATGAATATCAAAGAATGAGATGACCATAACTGTCCCAGCAGAAACAACCACTTTTGCTTTTGTGGGGGGGGTCGGTGTTGAAGTAGATTTCCACACTGAGCTTTGCTGTTTGCTCTCAGGATCAAAATGATGTAGCCAAGTTTCATCAGCAGTGATTACGTTTGAAGGAAACCTCGGATCTTCCTCTAACATCAACTTCAACTGCAAGTTACCTCCATTGCAGCGGTAGTGGCATATCTGAGGTCTTGGAACACATATAAATTCCCATGCCACATCACCATAGCACGCCGCTAGAGGACCCAAAACCAAAAATGGCACAGGTCATTGACAAAGTGGAGTACCGTGCGGTGATTTGTCTCCTGTATTTAAAGGGGAACAATCTGCAACAATCCATGCCAAGTTGGTAGAACTGTATGACAACAATTTACGGTCAGATGATACAGTGGTCAGGTGGTGCAGATGTGTTCAGTGTGATTAAACAAGTCCAAATGAGGAAGAACGAAGCGGCAGAACACCGGAAATGTAAAAACATGTGAAGCAAACCAACACAGGAACATCTCCTGACGAGTTTACGGGAGGCTGTTAAGGACGAAGCGTCGCGGGAAGCACTCCAAGCGAGTCCTTCTGCTTCAAAACAAAGCCCCAGCTCATTCTACATAGGACGCAGTTACACATGCTGCTTCTTTAAGCTATCAAATTTTACTTCGCCCCCATATTCGCCTGGTATGACACCCATGGAGTTCTTCCCTGTCCTCGGATGAAGAAACCAATTGCGTGGCAGACATGTCCAAAATGACGAGGTGATTTATGAGGTGGAACGTTTTCTGAACAGCCAAAATGCTGACTTCTACGACCAAGAGCTCCGTTTCATTTGCAGCTTCATTTTTTGGAAGTGATAATTAAAACGTTGTGATTACTCATAGTATTTGACAGTCTAGTTTAGGCCCTGGCCTATTAATTTCAAGGTCACGAATTCAAACCCAGCGACGACCAATGTCTTTACGTGTGCTTAAAAGCGACAGCCTCATTTCACTAGATTTATTGGAATATAAAAGAATTGCTAGACGAAATTCCGGCACACCGGCGGCGCAGATATCCTGGAAATTGACAGCATATTATTATTAATTATTATCCAGAATAAGTAAGCCTATTTTACTAGTTAGGTATGTTAGGGTTCTAATTACAAAAACACATAAACAAAAAGATCAAAATAACAGAATATTATAATTATAACGTTTTACAAATCTGGCCAATAAAGTGCTCAGAGGCTGAAACGCAACATTTTTTTTAAGGAATACATTAAACAACGATGTTTGGAGATCTGTATAACAAAATGAAAGATTTTTAATAAGATTATATCTCTTTTTGGAATGAAGATCACATCTAAATATTAAGTCTTCAACACTTTCATCAACACCTTCACATTTATATAGGTATCCATCAGGAGAGTCTATATGGAATCTTCGAAACTAAGTTTTAAATTTTCCATGTCCGGTAGCAAACTGGGACAAAATAAAATTAGGTGAAAGGTACTTGCAGTTTACACGATAATTAACAGTATAAAAATAAATTTCGAGTTAATTGTCCTTCATCGCTGCTCATCCAAGTGCTGTTCCACATTTCAAAAATTTATTTGTTATGTCTTTTTAACAAATGTAATTGTAGACTCTTTAAAACTGAACTCCTTTTGGGATAATGCGTAACGCTTAGCAATTTCATCTGTCCTCTCATTTCCATGTATACCCATATGCCCCTAACCCATGTGATACTCACGTGATTGGTGTTTGTTATAATATCGTTCCTTATTTTGGTAGCAAGTGAATATGTAGTGTATTTATCTCTGATAACGCTGACAGATTCCTGGGAAAATTGACAGCATATTAACAAATAATATTTCGAAGTATTTTGGTTATGATTTCTTTTCTAATTTAATATGTTTGTTAGATCTTTCGAGGTCTATGTTTTTATTTTGTTGTATTTTATTGCATTTCCTAACAGAGTGGATCACAAGGAGATATAACCTGAACTCCCACTAGAGTAAATAAATAAATATACTCAAAAGGAAGAGGAGTAAATGCTCCACAGTGCAACGCTTGGACTAAGTACAGGAGGTTTAACACTACATTATTACATCCATACCTAAATTATCCATAGAGAGAGAGAGAGAGAGAGAGAGAGAGAGAGAGAGAGAGAGAGAGAGAGAGAGAGAGAGAGAGAGAGAGAGAGAGAGAGAGAGAGAGAGAGAGAGAGAGCCCAGAGTTATCATTTAATGCTAATGAGAATTCCATTATGTGATGAAAGCATTTCAATTGAAGTTCAAAAGCAGTGACCCACATAAAGCTGGGCTAATCATTTATTACCGATGCGGTAATTATCGAGCCCAATGGGCTTTGAGCAGATTCCCTCCAAGTGTAAGTTAACAGGCCAGCATTACTGTCTCTGAAGTGGAGAGATCGGTAGTCCATAATCACCGCGAAACATTCTCTGTCAATATAAATACCATAAAGCGATGCAAACGTCGGCTATATTTTATTAAGGATGGTGGAGTGTGAAGGGTGGAATAAATTCGATATTTCCTCATTATAATATTAAATATATAACTTGCGACTGCACGTTATTTGTTACAAAATACAACACAAACTAAATTAACGTTATCAATTTAAGTATATCTTCTCTAAAGATGCATACATTTAATGATCACAGTTTCCTAATTCCAGGTTATTAAGGTATAAGTTTTATTGCTTTATTTATATTTATCCAGCCTATTGATGTTCTACAATTACCTCGTGTCTACCTTCCCCTTGATCAGACTTATCCATTTCTCTCCAACTGCAACCAAATATTTCCCTACTATCTCTATACTTTTCTCTCCATTTGCAGTTGCAATTTAATAAATATTTATCGGTAAATATTATTTCCATGTTTTTTCATGTCTGTTCTCATAATTTTTTTTCTGAAACAGAGCAACAATGATAATCTATGCTTGCTTCTCTGTAAACTGGATATTTTACTAAGTTTTTGTCTTTTCTTAAACCATTTAAATTTTTAAAACAATTTATAGTCACCATAAATGCTTCTCTAAGTATTTTATCATGCATCTCTAGTATTTTACCTCCTTGGTTCGATTTTATTTCCCCCAATAGGCCCAGAAAACTCTTCACTCTCATTTACTGAGTACTTTTTATCTTTCTGTTTTTATATTTCCCATATATCTAACTTTTTCCGTATCTGTTTCAATGAATAACTTCTTACACTTAAAAAAAACTATGATTCTTTTCACTTGCATTTCTTCTGGATAGCAAAGCAATTTTTAATATCATCTTCTAGTGTGGTAATTTAAATTTTTATTTCATAATTCTCCTATTAATTTTATTCTTCGTTGGGTGTGTACCTAATTCTAACTATGCATACTGTCAGTAAACCTAAAACTATTAATTCTCTCAAAATCTGACCATAGTCTTCATTTACAGGCCTGTATCCACCGATTTAACATATTGGCTTCCACTCATGCTTAGGTGATATAAGGTATTTTTCTTAGGCATTCTCTTTCTCTTTCGTTTTGTCATTCTTCCTTGGATTATGTTTTAGTCTGTAGCAGCGCCATGTTATTTAGAAACTCAAACGATAAACTAAAAGTCTGCCACAGTACCTGCTATGACATTTGCCATTAAACATTCACATGTACACATTATTCTACTCACATAGACCAGCGATTCTTCTTCCCATGCTACATCACTCAGTACACATTTCTGTGAATCATTTCACATCCCGAAACGATGCGTAAATATTTAATCGCGATGGGGTGTTCTTGCGACGGAAAGAAAAATCACTTACTTTGAAGCACGTGATGACAAACAGAAACAGAAACAGAAACAGAAACCTTGAAATTCGTGACTATCTAACTGTAGATACAATTTTCTAGTCTGGATACAGGATTCCATGACTCTTTATTTTTAATAAGTGCGTACAAATGTGGGCCTTATGCCATGCGATTGTGCAGTCCGAAGCTATCCGGAGCCTTACTAAGGTCTGCGACGTGGGTAAAGATAAATGCCGCCTTTCAGATAAGAGGGGGAATATGTAACAAAATCATAGACTGGATTTACGTTGGGTACATTCTCACTCTAATCCATATTTCTTCCATTCCTGTAATCTATACGGATCTGGGAATAGTGCTACCATAAAACAGGATGAAATATTTGCTGTAACAGAGATTTAGAGTATTAAGATTGCATAGAAACTCCTGTAACACTAGCCAAATTTCTGTATTTAACCGCATATGTATACCAAGTGTAAGCGTTTCTTACAATCACACGTAATTACGGCGCTGGCATTCTCCAGGGATGCCTAAGTACTCCTGGAGATTATGCTACCCGTCATTTCTGTCTATGAGGGGATGGGTGACAACGATCCCCGCCTGGTCTATTCCGGGAGTGGATGAGAATACCTATCCCGATCCAGCTCCCCTCATAAAACATCTGGAAAAGGAGGCCCTGTCATTTTTCGAGCCCGGATCCGAGTTCATGTTACTGTCTACCCACCACAAAAAGGCAAGGCAGAAGAATGTATAACATAATCACTTATGATCGCCTTCTGGATATGATAAGGATGCTGGGTTCATCTAAAATATACAGTGTTGTCACAACTCACCCATGCATAATACCTATCACTGTAGTTACTGAAACGAGTATTAGATCTGACAGCATGGATGACTCATATGCATTCTCATACACTCATTTCGTAGTAAACAGATCCACTACCAGAGCAGATAAACAGTTAAAACTCTTCTCCCTCTTCAAGCTCTGCTTGCCTTCTTGTGGTGGGCAGACAGTAACCAATTTTCAGTTGTGCTTGTGTACTAACGTGCATCACTTTCCTTCTAAATAAGAGAATGATCCCTGTTGCAGGGTAACTTCAGTAATCAAAGCCTGGGTAGGGCCTTTGTGTACTACTATTAGGTGAGATGCTGGCAAACATGTAACATAACTCTTCCAAATTCACAGTCCCTCTCCCGTGATTCCAGCAGGTTAGATTTTCCTTTAAATAGCAAAGAGAATGATGGTCACTTACTTTGTTAACAGAAAATACAAAAATGTATGACCTAAAGTGTGTTAGACCACGTAGGTACTATTGCCAATAGTTCGAGTTCCGAAACTGTGTAATTCATTATCGCTGTGAGCCAGCGTACTTCCGATGCCAATCCCTGAGGCATCAGTTCTAAGCTTGGTGTATGCTCGGGGGATATAATGTGCTATGTTCGGTAGTAAGACAATAAGATATTTACATTGTTTTTATTTGCTTATTTATCATTGTTATTCTCACACATATATTGACACTTACAAAATTAATTACAAAAACAAATAATATATTTACAATGAAGTGTAATAAATCTAAAATAATCAATGGAGCATGTTTCAAAAATGTTCGTCTTTAATCCTGTTCCTGCTACATGCGTCGGGTATCTAGCAATATCGTTTTTATTTTCGGCCTCTCTAGTCTTGCTTCCTGTGGAATGTTCCCATTTAGTTATCAAAAAAGTCTGTAGTCCAACTAATTCTTGAAGAGATGCCTGTTTGTTTTCTGTAAAGTAAGATGGGACACGCAAAATATATTCTATGCAGAGCACGATTGCCGTCAAACTTAAATAACACAATCTTGCGCGTATAGAATATAATACGAGTGTGCTAATTTTTTTTCAAGTGGAGGAAAAATGCATGTTACACACTAACCCTGGGATTGGAGTGTGGGACTCCTCTGGGGGATTGAACTGCAAGCCCTACCCACCGGTGAGTATTCAGGAGAGATGCTGTGGCAGTACCGCAGTAAGCACCTGCGGATTCAAGGAAGGGATGCATCGGCCAGACAGTAGCATGGTCCAAGGCGAGGAAGGCGGCAGGACGTAAACATGACCGAGGCCCTGCATACGCCCTTGCAAAGTAGTGAGGGATGTATCTGGATTATTGAGTGAGGTGGTTATAAGGTAGTTGTGGGTGATATGTTAGGGTATTCAAGGGTGAGAATGTTTGAGGAATTCTAGGTAAGGTTATTGTGGATTACTGTCTGTAGTTTGGCCTCTTCACCTGGCGGTGATAGCCTCTATCGCTGGAGTCAGGTGGCCATCTGGATGGCACCCCTGCAGTGTGCTGTCCGTCGAGCATCGTTTGGAGGGCTGCCACTTCCTCCTTGTATCTCCGGATGGTCAGTGTCTGTTCGTTGGTGATGCTATTCAGAGTCGTTAAGAGTATTGCACAGTATCCTGAGAGAGAAGTCGTGTTTATCTTGGATGTCACCCAGATGATTGTCAGGTTTCGCGGTAATATCTGCTCCGGGCATGAAAATTATACGCCAATTTACCCAACCATAGAAGCGCCCTTATCAGATCATTGGAAGATTATGACCCCACTAGACGTCGCTCTAGCCTACATCGGGTACCCCGCATGGCTTGCGGGCACCCAAGATAACCCAGGAGCTAATCCTAACAGCAGCTAAAGCTGAGCTCCACATATTTTCCTAAGCTGTTTGGCATCAAAATTACCAAACTTAATTTCAGAAACTAAACACCAGGGTGCTAGGCATTGCATCCTATCCTTTCACTCCCAAGGTACAATTACAGTAGCCTTACAAAATTAATTCCAACCTAAAAACCTACAAGTCACCCTACAACATCCCGAACAAACCTTGCCTGCGGTTAAACCCAAAATGGGTGGGCACGCAGCAAAAACTTTCTGGCTAAATACAGCCAGCACGAAGAGCAAGCGAGCGAGTAATATCTGCTATTGGAGTTGAGGTAAGTAGCCCCTCCAGCTGGGCTACATTTTCGGCCAGGTGCAGAATTTCAACCTGAATGTTTTCCAGCCTTGACAGGATATCTGTCGAGGCTGGAGAGCTGACGGCGAGGGTCGACTCGTCCTTTGTGGCGTGTGACGGCGGAGCAAAGGCTGGAGGCGGGAGCGGTGCCGTATTCGTCCAGGGTGATGATCTATTGGAGTCCCGGCGAGGATATGCTGGGCAATACCGAAGCCATTACAAGTTGCGCAGTGCCTGCGGCGGCGTCTGAGATCGTGTGTCCTGCAAACAGCTGTAGGAGTAGGGGCGCCACAGTAGGGGCGCCACAGTAGGGGCGCCACAGTTGTGGCATCGTGGAGGCGCGGTGCACTTTTAGGCGGTGTGCCCGTAGGCGCAGTAGTGTCTGCAGGTAATAGGTATGCTACTAAAGTACTTCCAACAAAAGAATAAATGAAGTATTTACTCCGCATTTCGCAATGAGCTCCAACTCTAGTAGGTCACTGGTTAACTTAACATCTGCGCATGTGCATGCGCACGTAAGCAGCAAAGCCGTCACCGGAGTAAAACTGCCATCCTTATTGCTGTATCAATCAGTGCATTTCTGAAATTTTGAGAGTCATTGTTCTTACTGTAATCACTTGTTAATGTTAATTCTATAGTATAACAACAACTTCAATGATTTATTAGAAGCAGGCAGGCAAGAAGCTTAATAAAGGAACTATATGATGGAAGAACACGGAAGTATAAAAGCCCACCAGTCAATGCAGTTAATTTCCGGTACATACTTCTTTGACACTTACTTTGTTCTTACACCGAACAGATTAAAGCTGCTGGCACAGAATGCCCACGTAATTTACAAATGGTGTAAGGGAAACATATGTTTGCGGCTAATTTATTGACTTACCCTCGTAATATGCAATCACCATGACGACGAATAAGTCTCCGTCGTTAGCATCGAAGTTTTAAAGAGTGGTAAAGGAAGTGTTTCTGTTGCAGGGAATCCTTGGAATTTGCGCACCGGCAGCTAGGACTGGCGGAAGAGGCAGATAGTCCAAATTTGCGAGCAGAGGCTTATCTCAATCTAGCCCGTGCGCACGAGAGGCTTGGAGGTTTGGAACGAGCACTGGCATATGCACGACATTCATTATACAACGAGTGTGACCAATGTCGCACAGCAGGACACGTCCATCTTACCGTCGGCAGCGTGTATCTGGAGCTCGCTGGCTTCTGTAAGGCGCTGGAAGCTTTCCAGCATGCTCACAAGATTGCACAGAGCATCCAGGATCCCGCATTAGAGCTGCAGGTAAGACTAGCGTTAGAACTCTGTAGCAAATTATGCTTCGCTCAAGATTCAGAAATTGTAAAAACAAAACATTTCGTATAAGAGGCTATAGACGCAAACGTTCAACAACACCACGTTCTTGGGGTGGGTTCTACGCTCAAAACAAATTGATGTTTTTGTGGTCATATGTTTCTGCGAAACTTCTGTTTCTTTCACTCCCTTTTAATACACATGGCTGTGTTGTCAATATATCCGGAGTAGACCAGATGCATCTAAACGTTCAGAAACTGCAGTAAATATAAAATAAAATGTTCTCAGAATCTATATACTGAGTTAAACAAAATCATTCTCCAACCTAATAATGTGATTAGTGAACCCCTCCCCCCTCCAAGTTACAAAGCAGTATTATAAATTTGTAGCTCATCTCATTAGAGAGGAATTGTTTACCTCTTTCAAACGGTGCATCTTTTGTATCTTTTCTAAATTTTGTGAGAACAAGTTATATAATCGAAGATATTACATAGTGGCGCAAATCAGTGAAACAACAGACAGTCATGAAACTCAACAACCTATAGACTGAGTCAACATGAAAAATTCAATGCCATGGTTGGGATTTGAACCACGGATCTTCTGGTTTCCGTCCAGTCGCTCTAACCCATTGAGCTACCATGGCCAACGTGCCGTCCTGACATTAAATTTTCCATTTGACTCGTATATTCTCAGGACGGCACGTTGGCCATGGTAGCTCAATGGATTAGAGCGACTGGACGGAAACCAGGAGATCCGTGGTTCAAATTCCAGCCATGGCATAGAATTTTTTATGTTGACTCAATTTATCAAAAACCTTAGCCTATATACGGCTAGTGTGTAGAAATGATTCATTTCCATCAATTAACTAAAACTCAACAAGCTATGTCCAAATTTACGAGTTCAAATTTGCACAATTCTATTTTACATCCATGTAATTTACTATATAATGCAAACAAAAACTCTCTCTGATTTAATATTCAGTGTTATTATTGGTGACACAAATACAAATATGTTATAAGCTTAATTTGAAAGCTTCTCTTCGGCTTACAGAAAAAAATTCTTTGAGCCAGTTAGTTACCTCTAAATCGAAAGTGAATACCTTCGCACCGCCCGAAGCAGTGCTTTTCGATAAATACTAGTAAATACAATAATTATGATAATAAATTACTGGAAATTAATTTTATTTACCACAGAACTAGAAGTGGAGCCCGAGCTCAAGTTTTGGGCGTGGCTTACTTATACTAATTCACCGCTTCTATCACAGGGATTTCAGATCAGGTCTTGACGAGACGCTTCTGATACCCCCTTGTTAGACCGGAATGGAAATGTTTGGTAGCATAACATGAACATGTTTTCTGACAGGAATATTTAAACAATTGATCTTAAAAGGTCCTTGGAAACCTACTTACAGACATCCGTCAGGTTTTGTGCATTTTCAGATTATAGTTTGCGAATGTTTGGTCTCCAGTTACTAAAGAAATGTAAACAAATATTTCCAGGTGTACGTTGGACTATCGGAGCTGTTCGGACGTCTTCAGGATGCTGATAAGAGTGCGCGTTATGCTGCCAAAGCCTATGATCTGTCCCGGAGTCTACAACTTGGGGATCTGAATTCCCGCCATCACCGTGCCGCCTTACTCCAGATGGCTTCTGCACTGCGTAAACAAGGAGAGTTGGGAGATGCCCATGACTACTGCAGTGTAAGTAAATTATTATCAATATGCTTTCGTTTGTTAGTCCAGAGAGGGATATTGCTCCACATTTCAAAGTGAATTATTTGTATCCACCTAAAGTGGCCGCAAGTTCCAGAAGCATTTGTGTATTATCTACAACAGATGAAACTCAGCTCCTTGTGGGTAATTGTGACTCAAATAAAACTCTAGCCAAATTTTTGTTCAAAAAATAAAATAATGAAATATCATTGTGATTTTCCTTATGTTTTATTTACACAACAGCTGCATTAAATTCAAGCCACTTCAAATAGTTTTCTGGAAGCTTTGGAGTTAAAAGCTTGATTTCAAGTTCTGATTTGAACGGTTCTGGAAGTTCTTCTGGCTTTTCCTTCTATTTCTGAGAGCTTCAACTAATCCATTGTTTTTCTCATATACATTACAGATCATCTGTTCTATCAGATTCCACTATTACCATATATGTTGTATGCCATACATAATGTTCATTTGATGTATTATTTTGTCAAAAATAAACAAAGAGAAATATACAGGACGTTTCCAAACGACACCGAACGAATATATAGAAGTACTTGATCAGCCTCTATGTGACACATATAATAGTTTTCACCGCCAAAAGAGCCACATAAAAAGCGCACCAGAATGAATGTGGATTAGGCAGTCACCGGAACAACGCCGCGTGCCTCACGCTATCCAAGTTTGCAGGTAGGTGACACAGTGTGCCGCCTGCTGTAGCTGTTTGTAAACATACCGACATACCCCACGTTTGCTTGCTACTATTAAGAACTTGTTTGGCTTGTGAAACCGCAATAAACAAGCTATTCTTTAGTTATTTCTTTATGGGTGTTTAACACATTCCAACATTCCGTTATAACAGTCGATGACAGCAAATAAGTTGGTGAACATATGCAACTTAAACGTCTTAGAGGGAAGTTAATGTTAGTGAGATTGAGTATGGAAGCATTAAATGATAGAAAGAACAGAGAACAATATCAAAGAACTATAGATAAAGTTAACGAAATCTAAATGCCTTTTTCAATGAGACAAGCATTTTATTTCACTGTGTTTAATAATACTAAATAAAGCATTTGTAACTTAAAAGGAAGCTGTTGATTTTACACTAACTGGTTTAAAGCACTGTACACTTAAGATCACAGCAAAATGAGTAACCTTGAAACTGTCCGAATCATTATCGACTTTTTCACAAGTAACTGTCCATTTCCCCATTATCTGAAAGCGAGGCTAGGGTCACTGATAAAGAGCTAGGAGAAATGTTTTTGTTTTCGTGACCAGTACGTCACGAGATTCACACACCAGTGGTTCCTGCGCTGCCTAATCACAAAATAATGCAATATTTAATGCTGCATAAAATTATACCTAAAAGAATTTCAAAACTGCGACACTGAAATTCGACTAGTTAAGTTATAAACTTCCCAACGGCTATATTCACTGTGTCATTTCGAAACAACTGTAGTTTAAACTGTGAAACACCAAATAATACACTAAGGAAAACTTATATGATTAAGAATTTGTAATTTTCTTGTAATATTTGAAATATACAGGGATCTCAGATGGTCATAAATGAGTAATATTTAAAGCATGTAATAAAAAATTAAATGTAGAACAATGATGTAATGAAGTATTTCAATATCTGTACAGGAAGCAACACGACTTGCCTTGGTATCAGGTGATCAAGCAACTTATGCAAGAAGTATCCGAATCATGGGAGATATCTACAGAAAGAAATCTGAAATTAATGTAAGTATCAAATGCTCTTTAATTTTAGGTATTACCTTGAAAAAGCTTATTTTGAAATACATCTATAAACAAATTATCTTAGAGATGCATATGAACAGAGATTTTTTAAACATTCACTTGTAATGATGATGACGATGGTGATGACGATGACGACGATGACGATGATGATGATTATGATGATAATTGTTTATTCACTCATAGACATGAAATACGAGGGGGAACCCAAATGAAACCGGACTCCGAGGGCGCTGTCACTCGTAGACGTAGTACAGCGTTCTCACGCTAGATGGTGTTAGTAGAGACCTTTGTTTCATGCTTAAAAAACTGCAACGGAGACACACCAAATGCTGCAGGAAGCTTTCCAGGAGGACGCTATGAGCCGCACACAGGTTTTCGAGTGGTTTGGGCGCTTTAAACGTGGTGAGATGTGTGTTGAAGACCAAGCTCGTTCTGGACGCCCTTCAACATCGCGAAATGAGAACATTGAAAAGGTCCGCCTAAAGATCAACGAGGATCATCACTAAACGATCGACCAAATTTCAGCAGCGACATAAATCAGTTGGAGCTCGTGCCAGCGGATTTTGAGGGAGGATTTGCACATGAGACGTGTTGCTGCTAAATTTGTTCCGCGCCTTCTCACACAGGAGCACAAAACCATCCGCATGAATGTGTGTCAGGACTTGAAAACAGAGATTACACGTGATCCAAACTTCTTGAACAAAGTTATTACAGGGCATGAGAGTTGGTGTTACGGGTATGACCTAGAAACCAAGCAAGCGTCAAGCCAGTGGAGGACTCCCAACTCTCCCAGAACAAAAAAGCAAGGCAAGTGAGGTCAAATGTGAAGACGATGGTCATTGTCTTTTTTGATGCTAGTGGAATTGTGCATCGGGAATTCGTAACCCCTAGCCAGACTGTTTACCAGCCCTTTCACTTGGATGTTTTAAGGCGTCTGCGAGAGGATGTGAGGAGGAAACGCCCGGAACTTAGGTGATCAGGTGACTTGTTTCTGCATCACGACAACGCTCCAGCACACACGGCTTTACGAGTGACACTATTTCGCATCTCAGAGGTGGTCTGTCGTTCCCCACGCTTCGTATTCACCGGACCTAGCCCCGTGCGACTTTTTCCTATTTCCACGAATGAAAAAATTGCTAAAAGGGGAGCGTTATGACGATGTGGAGGCAGTAAAAACAGCTTCGCAAAGGGCACTGGACAATATAAAACTTGAGGAGTTCTAAACATGCTGCCAACAGTGGGAAAGAGACTTGACAAGTGCATCGCATGTAAAGGAGAGCATTTTGAAGGTGACTGAAGTAATTTTGTAAAAAGGTTCATCAATAAAGGTTTTATGACAACAATCCGGTTTCTTTTGGGTCCCCCCTCGTACTTGTTTCAAGTTTCGTCTGAAAAGTTTACATATTGCAATATTGTAAATGATTAGTTAGTTATATACATCAAGATTTACAAATTTTACAAAGGATATACAGAGATTAATCATTTATGTAACTGTCTTCATGATAAAAAAAAACAATCTTCGGTTTTCCCTTTCTTTGAGGAGGGTCTTAAAGACCTTTTTTGGAGACCCTTCAAATGATAACACATTTTTGTAAATTTTTACTCCATTGAAATACTTCTTTGTTGTTTAAGTTTAGTGTTTAGCTATTTCATTGTACCAAAACTTTTAGCCACACACAGTTAATCTAGCCAGGTAATTTCTCCTGAAATTCTCTGCACACCTGTCTATATGATTCAAATTTTATGTATGTGTTGTAGATGGACTTTTTTTTTCAAGAATGAATTTTTCAGTAACCACTGGATTAATAAGAATAATCATACAAATGGAGAATAAAGGGAGGAACGATGAATATATAAAGGAAATAATGAAAAGATATATACAGGCATTAAATTTTGTGTAAGATGTGAAAGGAACAAGATAACAGAGATGACAGAGCAGAAGATAGGTTTAAGGCAGGGCTGTAAATAAAGTCCAATTTTATTTTATATATTTATAGATGATATAGTGGACAAAGTGAAAGGAAGAAATCAACAGGATCCGATAGTAAGAAAAAAAGATATCTGGTTTGTTATATGCTGATGACCTGACGGTAGAAGCAATAACAACAGTAGGATTACAAAGAGCAATAAATAAAATCCAGAAGTTTTGTGAGGAGTGGAGAATTAAAGTAAATACAAAGGTCAATGGTGATGGATGGTCTTCAAAAGAGGAACAAAATGGAAGGAAGGTAAAAACTGGTTCTCAAAGGGACAAAAATTAGAAGTTGTGAAAGAATTTGAGTACTTAGAGATTAGGATGAACAATACTGGAGAGTGGGAAGCACAAGGCAGGAAGGTGGTTGCTTAAGGAAAGGCTGCAGTGTAATAAGCAAAACTTGATATGTCAAGTAAATTGTTAGAGAGAATGTATGAAATACTGGTAGAGTCAAGGATGCTGCAGAAATATGGGGAATGTCAAAGATAATAAATAAAATACACCAGCTTTACAAGAAATTGACCAAAGAGATGTTGGGACTGACCAGAGCAGCTCCAGGTGAAATAACCTGTAGAATTAGGTAAAACCAAAAGAAAAGGCATAATAATAGAAAGGGTTTTAATATTTTGGTATAAATGTTTGAGGAAATATGATGATGAGATCCTAAAGATATATATATGAATCAACAGAGAATAGGAAGTAGGAAAAGCTGGTGGGCTGAGGCAGGAAAAAATTGTGGAAGAAATAGGAACAGGTGACTTTTGGAGACTAGAAAATAGGAATGTAGAAGGCTTTTGGAAAATAGTCGGAAATAGAGTCAAGGATATAGAAAGATAAGAAATACGGAGAGAACTAGTAAACAGACCATTAAAATTTTATAGGTTAATAAACAGAGAATGGGGAAGAGAAAGATATATAGACCAATGTAACAGACAGGAGAGGGAAGGAATGGCTTGGATTACAACAGGATCAACATTTTTAAAGGAACTAAGAAGTAACAATGTAGAAATATGTGAATTATGTGGAGAAACAGAAAGTGCAGTTCATGTTTTTATAGAGTTTGAAGGGTTAGCTGCATGGAGGCAGGAAGTATGGGAGAATAAATGGGAAAAGATGCATAGGAAGCTGATAGACATAAAAATGGTTACGGGGAAAACTGAAAATAGAAATAAAAATACAGGGAACATGTTTTGGAAATCTAAAGAGAAACAGATTAGAAAAGCAAAGAGTGGGAAAGAAAATATAATGGGATAAGGGGAAACAGCAAACTAGAGTAGAGGATAGAGGAGTGACTATGCTACTCGGCAAGGTTAAAAGACCTGGGAGTCAATCAGGTGGAGCTAGCAAGGTTAATAAGGGAAACGGCATCATAATTTATAAAACTAGATTAAGAAATAAGTATGCATTATAATAGAAAAAAATATTGTAAATAGCAAGTTGTATAAATAAATTCAATTCAATAAGAATAATCTAATATAACTCACACACAACAGAATTATTTTGGATAAGCTTTCACTTTTGTGTTGTGCAATGAACAAGCACTTAAGTCTTTGCAGCTGGAACAGAAGGCATCAAATGATGCAGTATAGAGCAGCTGAAAAGCATAGCCTTCAGTGGGTCATTCACTGCCAGTGCCCTAGCAGAATGTGCTTAAGTCACTGCAGTACAGACGACCTTTATATACAGGCTGTAACAAAAAGTTATGGCAAAAAATTTGTAAAAACATTTCTTGTGGATAGACGATAAAAAACTTATATGAACATATAGGTTCTCAAACTGTTTATTTCCCTTTTAGGACACTTTTTCTACAGTGAACCCCATACAACAATGCTCAACAGGAAATCACAGCATATGTTCAAAATGGCCTCCATTAATCCAATGCATCTGTCAACCCACCGTTGCATGGGCTACTTGCACTGAGTTAGACCTGGAGAATTTCATATTGTCTGTCAACCTTCCACAATAGGAGCACAAAGAGTCTCTACATCTGGAACTGTAGTTACATAAACAAGAGATTTCAAATGTTCCCAAAAATAAAAATCTAGTAGGTTTCAGTCAGGTGAGCGCGGAGGCCATGAAATTGGCCCACCTCTTCCTATCTATCTACCAGGAAACCTGCTATTCAGAAATCAACCGACAGAAAACCTGAAATGAGGAGCAACTCTATCATGCATGAACTGAGTATTGGTGCCTAAAAAGCGGACTACACCCTATACTGTAGCATAATGTCGCCGAGGCATTTTTGTGCGCCGGGCCGCGACCGACGCGTGGGCGCGGAGCTGGACGCTTGCCGAGAGAGAGGGAAACAGAGAGAGAAAGAGACAGAGATAGTTCTATCTTTCTCTCGCTGCGCCGCGAAAGGCCTTGAAACGTCGGCGGCTTTCTCTCTAGGTCGTTAACGCGGTTCGCCAGGTCTTCGACGCGCTCGCCCAACTCCGTAACGCCCTCCTTCACATTGGCCAACTTCTCAAATTTGGTGGCGAGAGCCTCGTTCATTTCTGTGGCTAATTCGGCCTTCATTTCGGCCATCTTCGCGACCAGGTTGTTATTTGGTGTTTCCAACTTTGCGGCCAGGTTATTTGCCGCTTCCGTCTTCGCAGCAAGGGTGTCATTTTCTTCATTTCTTCCATCTTTTCTAAGATCTTAGCCAATGCCGCCTCCATCGTCGTGTTCCACTCCTGACACCAAATGTGACTTTGTGGATTCGTAGAATTAAAAGTATTGTTTGAAGAAATTTAAAATGCTCTTTAATTCAATAAAAAGACGCTTTGTACATCCCTTGAAGCCTCTAAAAATGATGTGACCTACACAGCAAGTCTTCAAGACCTATCGTTGTTTCACCACACGGAAACAAACGAAAGAAATCACTTGCGGTGCACTCACAATTACTGCACACACATTTAACAACTCCAACTGACTAGCAACTAACACTTTACCGGCTTTTATATCTCCAATAATTTTTGTAGAAAGCCGCCGACATTTCAAGGCTTTCGCAGCGCAGCCAGAGAAAGATAGAACTATCTCTGTCTCTTTCTCTGTTTTCCTCTCTCGGAAAGCGTCCAGCTCCACGCCCACGCACCAGCCGCGGCCCGCCGCACAACAATGCCTCGGCGACAATAATGACAACAATGGAGAAGCGTATCATCTCCACCCAATTTAACCAGATGTAAAACTGAATGCTTACTACTGTACAATTAAACTACTGTTGTGTTGTGGGCTTATAGCTACAGGACAGCTACATATTAGGCATTTCATCATATAAGCAGAGTTGTAATAAAGGAACTCATCCTCTATATGCAAGAAATGTTTTCCCAAAGTTTTGACATGCTTTTTCGTTATAAACTGTATGCAAATAATTTCTGGCCTGGATATAAATGGAATCAAGTGTTATGCTTCCTATTTACATTCAGCATTTAGAATACAGAGCAAAATTTCTGCACTCCAAACAACCACTTACAAGGAACAAATTTTTTTTCTTCCAAGAATAAACAATTTTTATTACAACTGCATATGTTTGAATATTGACAAGTAAATAACATTTGTATACTCAGTCTTTTTATAAATGGCCTGTGTACTTTACATTTCTTGTTGAGTTGTTAACAGCAGGGAAAGAAAAGAAAACTTACATCAGAAAAAAATGAAAATGCTGTTAAAATATACAGTTTATGTGAAATAGCTATTTTCATAAAATATATTTAGTCCACTCAATAATGATTGACACTCTACCTATAACTCCTGCACAGTAGAGTTTAACATATGTGTGAATGTATGGGTGAAGACAGGCAATAGTACTGTCTACTGCCACCGTATAATGTTGCTACTTCCTATAGATGGTGCACTAGAGCAGTAACTGTACCATCTTTTGGGGTGGTGTGGGGGGGAGGAATTTACGTTCTTTAACTTTTTAAGTCATATCCGACGATGAATGGAATGGGTGAAATGATGCTCAAATGGCGGCAGGGTCCATGGAGCCTAGAGTTACCCGACATTCGTCTTTCAGGATAAGGGAAACCCCCAGAAAAAAACCTTATCCAGGTAACTCACCCTGACCAAGATTCGAACTTGGGACCTCTTGAACGTGAGGTACACACACTACCATCTACGTTACCGAGGCGGGCTGTACCATCTTGTGAATATACTTGTGGACATCAGTGAAACAATATGAAAGCAGACAAGCATGGGCAACGGTGGACTATGTGGTTTCTCTATATGGAAGGATTGACTGCTTCAGACATTCACAAGAGATTAGAGGCCATATATGGGAAATCTGCACCAAGTCGCAGGTCCGTGTTCTGTTGGGAGTCCGAATTCAAAGATGGCAGGGACTGTGCTGAAAAACTCAAAAGCACAGGGCTTCCAGCAACTGGATGCAAACCAAACAATATCCAGCTTGTCAATGATCTGATACTGGAGAACATGCGAATCACATTTGATGAATTAGTGAAAGCAACAGGTGTACCACAGGGAACCCTCCACACCATAACCCATGAAGATTTGATGATGAAAAAGCTGTGTACACAATGGGTGCCACATACCTTCACCAATGCGCAGAAGCGGAAGTGTGTGGAGGTATGCCAACAGTATAATGCATATCCAGAGGAAATCTCTGCAAAACTGGTCACTGTCGACGAGTCATGGCTTTTCTACGAGACTCTGGAAAATAAAGGCCAGTCTATGGAGTGGAAGCATGCTGCGAGTCCTCGTCTCAAGAAGTCAGGCCAGGACTATTCGTTCGAAACATAGCAACTATGTTCTGGGGTCAAGAAGGGATCCTGCTGGTAGATTAGCTCCCTCCCAATATGACCATCAACAATGAGCAGTACTGCAATTCACTGGAACAACTCCGGCGATGTATTCAACAATGCTGCCATCAAAAATGGGGCTGTGGTTTTCTTCTCCAACAAGACAATGCGCAACCACATGCCAGTCGCCAGACCATGGCCAACATTTGCATACTAGGGTTTACTGTGCTGCCACATCCTCAATGTTCACCTGATCTGACTCGTAGTCAGAGAGGTTATATGGGTAAGAAGTTCACCACTAATGACAAACTTCATGCAGTTGTCCATCAGTGGCTCCTAGATACCCCCAAAGAATGGTTTGCTACGCAAATAAGGAAGCTGCCAGAACGATGGAACAAGTACATAGACATTGGTGGGGAATACTTGTAAGGTTACCTGAATGAGTTTGTTCAATAACTGGTTCCTGTAAACAAAAAAGTGTTGTAGTGCCAATCATTTCTGAACACCCCTAGTACATGGTTGTATGCATAAATTACCAGCTTTTGTTGCACAAATTTGAAAACATACAACTCTTATTGTACATTTTCTTTCTTTTTTTTTTTTCCTTTATTTTCAAGATTTTATTAGTAATAAAAACTGCTGAGATATTAAAAATGGAATGCGTTTTTGTATGTTGCATGTAACTAAGATGATACTGCTTAATTTGAAACTATTTCTAGTAAATTAACTACCATGATTAAGACAAGTTTCTTTCAGTATTTACAGTCTAATGCATACATGAATTTATAATGGTAGAGAAAGAACTAGAATGTTAAGCTCCAGATTTTAAATGTAAAGTTTCTGACTATAAGGAATTTGTTTACAGAAAGCGTATAGGCAATATGAAAGTGCAATGGGTTCAGCAGCTGGAATGGGAGATAGGCTCTGTCAGATGGAAGCTATGGATGGTGCTGCTCGATGTCTGGAAGCATTAAGACTTCAACAGAAGATATGTAACTGCAGGCCATTAGAGTTCAATACCAGGTTATTAGAGGTTGCTAGCTCAATAGGTGCAAAGGTTAGTATCCAGTTTTAGATATAGATATACCTACTGTGGACCATGACACACAGTTAACAGAAAGATATTTAGGATGGAAGAAGCAATGAGACAAGATCAATTACTTCAGTTCAGACCAATTCAAAGCACTTTATTTAAAAGGTAAGAAAACTTAGGTGAAAAGTTCTTTACTTTTTGAAAATTTCCCGGTATTATACAGGGAGCGTTGTAAGTATGGGGTGTTGTAAGTATTCTTTGTTCCTAGCTCCTCAAATTTAAAATGTTTTGCTTGAATACACTCATATATCTATTGAATTTTAATTGTTTCTATTTATGTTATGCTTTGCTTTTGGATATTCTTATTTTAGACTTCTGTTTCAGTCCCAAAGTTATAACAGTAAACCATACTGCCTAGAATGGTGATTATTCTATATTCTTGTTTTTCCCAAACACATCCTCATTTGTAGTGCCAAAAAATGTCCAGGTCAACTTTTGAAAATTTTGGCTAGAAATAGCATTTGTTTTTAGCTAGAAATGACATTTTAATTTAAATTGCATGATATTCTCTTCAAACAATTGAGATGTTCATATACAGGATATTAATGAACTACACTAAAATACTTTCAGAGAAAATGAAAATATCTTAAGAAATTTGATATAGGAGACTTGGTTCAAATGTGTTATTGATAATACCACTTGAGTGTACAACACGAAAAGTGAAGAGACATGTCAAAATACTCCCTCTGGTACAGTGGTTATGAAATTAACTTTTAAGTGACAGGTAAACGAGTTTGAGTCTCCTTCATTTTTGTCACTTCTTTTTTTTTTTTTTAATATTTTGTCTAAGCTTTTAATTTTTGTATAAATATATGTACTTTAATGTTGCTTAATACTTTCCCATGTTGTATGTTTAAATGGAAGATGGTTTCAAGGGTGAATGAACTTACATAAAATAAAAAGTAAATGCAACTCTTTACCTCAGGTTTATAGAAACTGCTCAAAATGGAGACCGCGTTTTCAATGCAAAGTGTCCATATTAAAAAGTGTACATATTAAAAAGACAAAGAAAAGCTGAAATACATGACAGGAACTGAACCAACGACCTTTAGAACAGCAGTTCTCAATGTTATAGATTTGGCCACCAGAACAGCTACAAAAACAACACTATGAGGGTTACATGATACAAGAAAGCAGTCAATCACTGTTCAGTGTCGCACAGGTAGGTGACTGGTTCGAGATTTGAGATATCTTTGAGGCATATAATCTTAAGAACGCCAATAACAAGCTACTAGCAATCGATATTTCTATACTCTGGAAGCTGTTTTAAAGACATGCTAATCTAATAATTTCGCCCACCTTGTTCAAATATCAACTTATCAGCATCTGATGCCAGTTAGGTTTAACACAATTAACTGTGTTATGTTTAGCCATTGCCTATCTCAACTTGCTTATATTAGTCATGTCTATAATCACTGAAATTATTTTGTTGTAGTTCATCAACACCCTGTATATCAACAAAATTCAAGCCAAAGTAAGGACTACATACATTGTACCACGATTTAGTATTTTTCAGTATGTGCTTTGGTTGCAACATCCTCCTTCTAGTAATACTTTTGCTACAATAATCTATAATTGTTCCATATTTTCTCTGACAAGTTTCCTGTATCTATAACTTCTTGTTCCGAACTGTTTAAAATAATATAATTTTGTTTATTATCTCCAACTACAATTTAATTCAAAAGGTTATTTTCTTTGATTAAGTTTCAATGGACCAATATGGAGCAATTAAATGTAGACACCCAAAGTTTGTAATAGCTCTTCAATACAATTTCAAACTTTAAATTGTCTGGAATTTTACAACTTTTTGTAAGGGAATAGTAAATTGATTAAACAAATAGATTAACAATACAGTACTTCTGATATCAAAAACGAACGCTGCTACCATTCTTTTAACCCCTTTAAAAAATAAGAATTGTAAAGCCCTGAAAAATACACCTCTGTCTCCATGATGACATCATTTGATCTAAATTTTGTTTTCGCGTGCCATTTCTTCATGTTTGCGAACAGGAAGAAATCGCAGGGAGTCAGATCAGGGGAATACGGGGGTATGGCACCAAATCTCAATGTAATTCATGTAGCAACAACACTAAATGAATGAGCTGGTGTACTGTCATGTTGAAACAACCGTTTCTTCAACTTTTTGCTGAACTGGGCCAAAAAATCACTGAGGTCCAGTAATAATGTTTCTTTTCTCCAAAAGACTATCATGAGTATGATGCCTTTGCATTCCAAAAAATTGTTGCCATTACTTTTCCGGCTGGTGGTACCATCTTTGCCTTTTTGGAACAGATTCACTGGAAGCAACTTATTGTTTGGATTGTAGCTTGGTTTCCAGAGTGCAATGATGAATCCAGGTTTTATCAATAGTGACAAATTAATGCAAAATGTCCTTTAGATTTCAACTAAATAGCTATAAACACAGCTTTGAAGGTGAAAGCTGAACCATGTGTAGTCCAATGTGAGGAAATGTGGCACTCATCAGGATAATAACTTTTTCATCTCCAATTTATCGTGTAGAATATGAATTTCTTTTCCCATAGACCCACCTATGTAACCTCTGCAAATTTGCATTCAGTGATCAGTGAGAATCGTATCATAGACTTCTTCAATAATTTCCTCGATAACCATCTCTGCCAGTCATCTTGAGTGCTCCTTATCAAAACTGGATGTTCTACCATGTTTAAAGTTGTTGTATAGTGATATCGAACTGTTTCCATAGATGAAAAAAGGTCCCCATAAAGAGAATCCAATTTCGCTTTTATCTCTTCACAAGCTTACCCATCTAAAAGTGAAAAGAAGGTCATTTAACAAACTGCACTTTTTCCATTTTAGGAAAACATGATAAATGACTTACTGAAATGATTGCAAAATCCAAGCTAACCTATGAATCAAAACCAAATTTGTTTTGGTGATAAACAACAAATGGTAATACATAATGGTAACTCCAATATAACTCCATTTGTACATGGATACTTACTGAATCACCCTCATATGGCTCAACACATTACATGTACAAGTTTACAAATATAATTGGAGATTTGACATCACAAAACACAGCATATACACATATTACATATTATATGAATTGTAATATAAACCAAGCGAAGCACATCCTTCAAATGCAAAAACCAGAATTCATACCTATTTTAAGTTTTCAGCATAGCTGCATAAAAACATAACAACATGCCAAACGAAGCTTTTTCTAATTCCATTATAACCAGATAGAACTCTTTGTTTAAAAATGCTCAATAGAATAAAGAGTAACTCATTCATATGGTAGCATCTGTTCAGAGCACTGAAGAAGAAAATAGCTGTGTAATAAATCCTTTCATGGAAGTGTTGAAAACAGTGTTGTTGTATAAATTAAATTAATTGGGAGTCGATTAATGACACAAAACAACACTTAGTGTCATTAATCGACTCCCAATTAATTTAATTAGCTGTGTAATATTAGGCAGCCTTCATTCTGAATCCAACATCACTTTAAGAATATTAAACTGACATAAATAAGCAATAAAACTACAGAAACATTATTACAAAGCTGTAAAAGATGCAACAGTCTTCAGAGTATGTCTTGAAAATTAAGATGGGAATAAAAGGTAAGAGAAATAAAATAGATCACTAGAGCGAGCATTTTTGTTACCAAACGTGTAGCTGATCAAGTACTTTGTTGTGGTATAACACTGACACAAATGAGTTGAGAGGGTTGTCCTGCAAGTTAACGTGGTGCTCCCGCTGTGAAAGTTTACTACAGCAATTTGGAAATAATTTACGTTATTGTGAACTGAGTATACTACTATGTAAGTTATTCAATATACAAAGTTATATTATAGATACATGTGTAAACATGCTCTGTTTGCATTCCTGCTTATTTAATTTACATGGTATTTGTGATTCTAATATATTTTTAAGTAAAATACATTAGCATTTTAGTTATTTTAGTTAGTGCATTTATATGTTTAAACATTTAATGAACAGACAGTTTGAATTTAGTAGCAATATCATTTATGTCCATCATGTCCATTAACAAAATATGCCTTCCATAGCTTCTAAAAACATGCAGTCAGCATCAGAGTTTGACCCCGGCCTTCTGGGCAGTACTAACCGATAAGCTTCCAAACCAATTCAGGAACAAAAATGCTCCCTCTACAGGTCACATATGGAGAATTTGGAACATTCTCATTTTCCAAATTATCTGACAAAACAAAGCATCTATTCTGGAAAGCCTGTAACTGAACTACTACTGAGATCTTAGGAAGTGGTTAGTACAATGAATGAATTACTGTACAAAGGAGTTTCTGCCATACATAGTTTCTGACGTTACATGTTAAATTGCAAGGATAAGTTCTGATAAAGATCTTGACAAATTTGTATTGATTCAGAATATTTGGACCTACCTTAGCAAGCCATCCCAACATAATTCAGTATGAGTAGACCATTAATTTTCATTCAAATTATTTTTCAGCATCTGCAACCATGATTACATCTAAGATTGCCTTCCATCACCATGGACTTGTAATATCTTCAGCATTGATTTTCAGCTTCTGGTACGGACTGTACGTGTACGTCTAAGCAAGATCTACCAGAGTTTAGGAGATGAGGAACAGCAAGCTGTGCATGAGCGCCTAGCTCAGTGCCTAGAGGAGGAACTAGAACTTCAGTGTGGTGGCTGTAATCTACCGTTTGGTCTGGAAGCTGATAGCTTGGAAGCCTTGCCATGCTCACATATACTCCATGCCAGGTATGTGAAACTGAATATATGGGCTAAAACACTACTGAATGAATGAATAATGTTTCTCAGAAATATTGTATGAATAAAATAAAATTATACATCAAACAAGTAAAACTTATTATATTATAGATTTAAAAAATATACAACAAATATAAAAATAATTATCTAGTGTAGTTCTTAATATTTTATTTCTGCAAATATTGAATTTTAAAATAAAATTATGCAATATATTTGTGATAGAAACAGAAGAAATAAATGCGTACTAAATCTAGGAATATGCATTTGGAGGTAGAAGTAATTCCTTATAGGTCTTCATAATGAATTTGCCCTGTGATATTGTGTATCACATATTTTTGAGATATGCTTCTGTAGCATTTGTATGTCACTGATGACATTTGCATTCATCAAAGAGCTCACACAACCTCATGAATAAAAGCCTAAATTTGATCTAAGGAATGAGCTGGCCAAGAAACGAGTCCAATACAATAATCTTAAATGTTAAGCTCAGCTTTCCATGAATTGCAGACAAATTGGACTAGTGCGCCAGATCTGTTCAACCAGATAAGCAGTATGTATAGTGCCATATGTCACCAGCTATTACCAGGAATGTCTTTCAGTACAGTGTTAGCTGGCAAATAGTGTTAATTCCATCTTCTTCAACTAGATACTTGAAGACGTAATTGTGGAAAGTTACAATAAACATTTCATATGATCTTTCCCTTATTTGTAAACAAAATCTTCTCTGGAAGCAGTGATTAATGTTATCTTTGTAACAGTCAGTAGTGTTAGCTCCAGTGTGAGTAGGAATCCTTCAGGCAAAGACGTTTGCAGGATAATAGTAATAATAATAACCCATGGCACGACAGCCCATAGAGGGCCAAGGCCTGCCAACCCGATTACCGGCCTCACGCCCAGATACACAAGGTAGAAGTGGACAACCATCCGACAGATACAAGGAGGAGATGTGGTCAGCATTTCGGCACCCCCAGCTGGAAAGTTGGCTTTCTTTGACCGGGTCCACTTACCTATCATAAACTCAATTTCCTCATGATTCTGAGTGAGCACTGGTCTTATACCCGGGTCTTAAAATCTGCCCCCACCAGGATGGGATCAAACCCAGGCCATATTCCATGACTGGAAACCAAAGCATGCCACCTTAGCCCACTACGTCACAGCACAGGACAAAGACTTTAGCAGGAGCTCAGCTAGAACTATATAATACAGTCTGCAGCACGTTAGAACAGATGTATGTATGTACATGCATTACCATGATTGGGCAAGTCCTCTAAAGAAATATTCTATATCAAAACTTTTGTGTTAAAGAAGCTATGTTTGTTTATATTGCAAGTATTTCTTCTTTTGAAGCATATTACGTACTCAAAATATTACATATATTTTAACAACAATATAATGATAAATTGAAATATACTCTGTGTGATCAAGACTATATGAACCCATCTAAATCTGCAATCTTTATTTGAACATGGGACATCTCAATAACTGGGTCACCTTTATGAATATTGTGACTTTGTGGGTTCGTAGAATTAAGAGTCCAATTTGCCGAAATTCTAAATGTTCTTTATTCCCGTAGAAATACACTCATAGTAACAGTATTACATCACATACACAATCTACCAAGGTCAATGATCACAACAGCGTTCTGATTACACCTGTTTACATCAGCTCTCGTTACATCTGTTCACAACTTCTCTTACGTCTCAGTTTACAACAGACTCTTGGCAAGTCGTCGCTCCCTTAAATACCTCATCTGATAATTCCAGACTGTTCCTGAACAATCAAAAAACCGAATAATCTCTATCAATCAAGATGTCACCAGAAATTTCCATTTATCTCAGTTTGTTTGTTTCGGAAGACCTTTATCTGCGGGCTATCTTTAACAGTTCCTTTGTGTAAACAAGCCGCGTTATCGCTTTGCGTGAACCTTTTATGCGCGTCGCCACGACAATATCTTCAATGTCTCAGATACAATTTAATCAGATAACAAGACACTTTGTAGTTCCATTCTTAACAAATAGCTGTAATGATGGCAAATTCATGCTAATGTGAATCTTTGCAGTCTAATATGAAACAGTCGTTCCAATTTTCATCTGGGATTTCAATGTTTATTGGAAATTTCAAATTTCACTCCAAATTTCACAGATGAATGGGTACTTTCAAGTAATCTCCAAAATCATAATCTTCCACTAGAATATCTCAAGTATACCCTGAATTATCACCAATAATGTCCTTTCACTGTTACATGGTACCCATATCTGTAGCATAGGTGGTAACATGTTGCCTCACTTTCAAGTGATCCTAAGTTTGAATCTCGGTCATGGTGAGTTATCTGGATAAGACTTTTTCCGGGATTTTCCATTATTCTGAAACATGAATGTTGGGTAACTCTAAGCTCTATTGACCCTGAGCTCATTGGCACATCATTTCACCCATTTTATTTAATTCATTGTCCTATATTACTTAACATAGGAGGATGTTAATTAAAGAAAAACCTGATAGACTAAAACAGCTCCATAAATTTGTGAGACAGCATCTAGCATTTTCCAGAACAATGTATAGTATATGCAAAGTTATTTGCATATTATTTGTGGTTACTATTTTTGCACCTTACTGGAAAAAGCCATAATGATAAATGTAGTTCCTGACAGAATATGGACTTTCTAATTAGTGGTAACCATAAACAAATCATCACTGTTTCTAAATAAACCTCTTATGTCAAATGAACATGTGCTCTTGACTCCAACACATTTCCACTTCACTATTAATGGAAAGAGCACACCAATGTATGCTTAGAAAATGGCTGAAGTTCCTCACTGGTTTGTTCTACTGTGATGAACTGAATTATAATCATTAAAATTTCTCAATAATTATAACTACTTCATTTTATAAAATAAGGTTCAGAAGATGTGTTGTCAAATTAATTACATAGAGCCCTAGTCAAAACAGCTCTGCTGCCTAGCCTGTGACTGCTAGCCTACAAGTTTCGCTCCTTTGCTCATGAAGCATCATATAGAAATTCTCTTGGTTAAATTTCTAAAGAGAAAACTGAAGAATATCTAGAAAACCATTACCTAATTTCTTTCTAAATTTTCTCATAAATGGGCAGAAATTGTTGAAACATAAGAGTAATTTCTTTGGAAGCAGTTATTTTGATACTATTAGGCTCTCATCTCAATCCATTAGTGGCCCTTTCCAGTAGCTTAGCTGCAATATCATCCAGAAGTCCAGACACACACATAAGTTTAATGTTCTTAATTCTTTACTAAGTTCCACTAAGACATATATTAAAATATATGTTAGTAATATTCACTGCTTTTCCCTCCAGTTTGGAGTTAAACCACTTGTTTCTAACAGATTAGAAAAAAATATCAAAAATATTGTGACACATAACCTCAAGAGAGCATTGAAACTGTTGCACATACATAACGGCCATACTGCTCTCTCTTAATGTTTTCTATGACTGCAACTGTATGTTCTATACTTTAGGAGTGTCATTATGTATGTATTTGCTAAATATATTCCCAATCCAAATGCTTTTTATCACTATCAGTTAGTTACTAATATGCTAAATAAATAAAAAATATAAAATGAGTAAGAAGACTGGTTGGAACACTAACAAAATTTCCTTTATTATGATGACAGGTGTGCACACGAAATTCTGAAGCGCCGTGATAAGAAAAAGAAGAGGCTCTGTCCAGATTGTCATCGCTCAGTTAGTTCACGACTGTACCTATACTGTGATGACCCACATCGCTCCACATTCAGTCTGGCCAGCCTCAGCCTCAGGGCCAGCAACCTCACGCTCAACAGTCATCAGGCTACCTCGTCCGTATAGTGCCAAACAAACCAGAGCTGCCATTCCTCATGTGACGATGATAGTTTTCATTCAGACTAGCAGTTCTATTATGTTCTTTAAGTTTTTCGAATAATGAGTTTCATATATTCATTAATGAGTCTCAGCTGTGAACATTATTTATAGGCAAATTAATTTTTATCACCAGTGTTCATCTGAACTTGAATTCAAAAATAAAAATGATCTGATGGTTAAAAAGTAAAATAAAAAGTAATATATAGATACGGAAAAAGAGAATAAGCTGTAATTGGAAGTTGTCTACAATTAGCATATTTCTAAGTGGAAAAAATATTATCACTTCATATTTAAAGGCATTAATCGGTGTGATATTTACTGCACTTTCATGCATTACGATTAACATTCTTACCCTCTTTAAGTCAATAGTATCACCTTTTGTTTCTTCTACTTCTAAGTTTATCTTAAGTAAACAGGGTATGACACAAAAGTTGCTATTCCTTTATACCTTAATGTAGGGAAGTCATACTTGACACTGAAGGATGCTAATAAAACTACTTACTTTAATACCTTATTACATTCGTCTATGATTCTCTAACATTAAGCTATAAATTCATTTATTATAATCTAGACCCTTTATTTTAACTTGTATAAACAAATAATAAATTCAAATTCAATTTAGAGATAGAATATATCATTTTAAAAACAGGTTGTTATCGTCATATGTGCACAGTAATTTTATTAGAATAAAATTGAGAAATTTCATGATAGCACATGTATAGATGAATTTTTCTGTCTTTCACAATACTGCATAGGCCTTGAATCACAAAATAATTCAAATTATGACAGGATGAATACTGAATTTCTAAAATTGTTCATTCCTTCCTAACGTACTGCTATGCTTATGTACATTCATAGATCAGCTGAGTCTCTTAATGTTATGAATAAATAAATTTAATGCTCTTTTAAGGGAGAGAAAAATGCCTCTCTGAAAGTAGCTGTCCAAACAGAAATATATCAGTGAAAAATGTTTATTTTTTCAGGCTATTATGAAATCACCTGTTAGAAGGATTGCCATTGTTGAGTTATTGCCGGGCCGTGTGCGGGCAGTAAACAAAGAGACAGATAGAGTGGCCAGTGTGTGGGCACAATGCTAATCACTTGCCGAGAGAGAGAGCAACAGAGGGAGAAAGTTCAGACTTTCTCTCTAGCGCTGCACCCACGTGCTGGCCGCTCTATCTGTCTCTTTGTTTACTGCCCATGCACAGCCCAGCAGCAACTCAACAATGCCTGGCAACAATATTAAATGGGCTTTAAACCTTAAAGATATAACATCACTAATGTATTTATCATTAGGCAAAACTTCAAGAAATGCCATGAATATATCAAAATTTGCAATCTATTGACTATATATACGTATATTTTCTTCTGCTAACAGAGATAAGATTACATGATACAACAAAAGTACCTTATAACCAGATTATGTTGCTATAATTAATATTGAATAACACCACAGCCAAAATCAGTATGAACAATAGTTTAGTGATTTTGTGTTTGTTAAGAAACATAATTCCTTATTGGCAACATCCCAAATGAAATGTTCAAAGACTGAAAGAATAATTCTGGAGGATCATGTAACTAATAACTCAAAGTTGTTGCACTATTATGCACACTAAACTAAATTACATAAAGCTTTATAATAGTGATAATGAAGAAATAAGGTTCTTTAAATATAAGTTCTAAACCATAAACATTAAAGAGAAAAAGCCTAAATTAAACATTTAACCAATCTTTAAGACATTTTTCCAAAAATAGTATTTATTAAAAGCAAAATAACATCAAAGGAAAAAAAACTGAAATGTTGAAAAGCAATAATAAGGTTAATTATAACATATATAATGGAGACATGAGCATTTGAAGAAGCAGCTGAAGAAGCTTTCGTTTTAACGAAACATGTACTGATTAAAAATATAGATTGTTCCAGGAGAATAAGAAGTAATGCATATCTAAATAAGCTAATCAAAAGAAACAATAAAATAAATCAAATAGAAGTCCAAAGTTAAGATAGTTCACAGTTTCTATTTATTTGTTTAACTTAATTTATATATTGATAACCTAGTTAAGAAGTGGAAAAATGAAATATAATATGGGGTTAACTTAAATCAAGTACTTTTGTAAAGTAAACAGATATTACATGAAAGGAAGAATCAGAACTGAAAAATTCATTGCCATAGACAGGATATGAACCTTGGATACTCTGCTCTACCCTCAGCTGCTCTAGTCACTGAGCTACCATGCAATATGCCGGTATGACACTGAATTCTCCTCGCTTTTTCCTGGTATATCACGAGGAAATTTCAATTCAAGATTTTAATACACTGATGAAATCTAAGAACCAGAAGATAAACTACTAATATCAGGCAAAATATTAGCATGTGTGAAATTTTATTAAATACCATCCAGAATATGAACATTCCAAAAATAAATCAATTTTTTGAACTAAACCACTCTCTAGGATAAGTTTTAAAACTGGCAAAGATATCGAGATAAGAATAAATACATCTAGTGCTGGAAAAAGAACAATTACTTACTGAGAAAATCTCTTATATGATTAGGATTGCATAAGGTGTATTACAGAGAATTTGCTACAAAGTTAATTTGTTGTCCAAACGGTTATTTTGTTTAGGCGGCTTCTGCACAAGAAAGGCATTCTTCTCTTCTATTTTTAACCTTTATTGCTATCATATATTAGCATACATAGTATCGCATCAACCGGAATTCCACTGCAATTAATTTATATTTAATGGTACCTAGGTGATAAAGTTTTATTTTAATTGTGAGAGTGTGTTTACAACTTGTACAGTAAACAATAACTGAGATATTTTTTGCAAAATCCTCCCTGTCATAAAATCAATGGATTTATCTTTCATATATGTAAATTCACTCATTGCTGCTCTTAAATCATATAGCATAAAAATATTATAAAATTAAACTTTACCTTTGTTTTCCCACAATATTCAAATCTGTACTGGAAATAATGGCCTATTAAACAGAAATGACACATTTATAACATTAAACATCTTTCAAAGAATGTTTATTATGAGAGAGAGAAAAAAGTTCTGATTTACTACATTCAAAGATTTTTTTATGCACATTGCAAATCCACACAGCATGAGTGAGAGTAGGGTTTAAGGAACCATTGACAGCTAGGTCGTTTGGGCCCAAAACCTAATGCCAAAACCCCAGGATGAACCACCATGTAGCTATATATTATGTTACACATATAAACAATGAATTTTCTATCCATTTTATGACACTCTTTTTAAGTTTCAGCCAAAAATTATTTCACATTAAGGAACATAAAGTTGTACAACATACTTATAAAGCCCTGGCAAAAACATTCAAATGTTTGCATCATAATCACACACTTTCACACATGTACAATTAGTTTTATGATTAATAGGGGCAATCAGTGATATTGATTTCTCTAACACACACAAACGATGTGTAGGCAAACTTTTGAATGATAGAATCACAACTGAAAAATTTAGCCATAGCCAGGGTCTGAACCATATAGCTTTCACTCTAGATTTACATTTACTTGTGGGAAAATGTAAACATGTATCACAGAATAAAAAACAAAAAACTAATGTTATGAAACAGAATAATGACACAAATTATGTACTTAAATCAGTTATGCATTTCTTCTACAGTAGGTTTTGGTGTACCTCTTGTAGTCTATGAATTATTAAAAATTATGCACATTCCAATTAAATGCCAGCATCTTAAATGTATGGCGTTTTAATCAAAATAATTGAACTCCTTGAGAAAATAATATGATGTGGAAAACATATTCACATAAAACTCCGATTTGGGATAATTTCTTGTTTATTTTTTCATTGCATATGACTTAATATATGACATGCTATTTTGTAGTTATCCTTTCTCTCTCTATCTGTTCCCTTCTCCCCCCCCCCTCTCTCTCTCTCAATCTCTCTCTGTCTTTCATATACCAACACATACAACTTTTCTAAAAATTCTTAATTTTTTTTTTAGATTCACTGGAATTTGAAATATATTTCTGGTAAACAAAATCAAATAATTAGTAAAATATATTTCTTTTCTTTCCAAAAAGTCAATGGTAAAAATGCCAATATAGAATTTCAGCTGATTTGATGGACTCATGAATAATTCTTAACATATGTGATTTTTGCAAGAAACATCTCAATGTGTTTCAAATTTTAATAAAATTAGTCTGACTGAGAACTGCTGCACATGGGGAATGCAAAAAATAGGAACGAAACACATCTTGTTATAGAAAAGTTCCTAGAACTTATATTTTTACTAACAATGAAACGTTTGGGATCATGTGTATGAAGAAAAGGTTTCCATTAATTAATTTATAAAGATCATAGGAAACAAATTTGAAATACAATCTAATTGATCATTATTTTCAGCAAATAATATTTGTAATCATAACACCACAAAAATATTGTACTTGGAAGATGAAGTTGAGATACCATGCTTCTAGAGAGAATCAAGTTTGAATGTTAGGTTACATCTCATAGCTACTAAACTATAAAGCAATCTATATTAATAGCATAGTCTAGAAAAATTTAACATTAACCCTGTTATTTATACCTCCCTTTGATGTGGTATACAAAACTTATTTCTTCAACTTAAGTAATTTAAGTCAGCAATCATGAAAAGTAAACATAGTGACACAGTAAGAAAATAAGGGAGATACTTAAAGTAATCCTATCTTTAACTAATAGACATCAGTAAAATGCATTTCCTTTATCAGTTACTACATTCTATATAAGATATCAATGAAATCAGGCAGTAACGAAAATTAATTACACAATATTTTATAGCAAAAAGTAACTGTATGTATATATCTATTTCCATGCCCCATTTGTGTAAAAATTACAAACATTTTCAGTTTAAACTGCTGCTTATAATGTCAGTGTGTTAGGCTACATAATTTAAACTGTAATATATTTTAGAATGATAAAACCAATAATTTATCATAGAATTTTCTGAGTTTAAGCCAACTATTTAAAAATATTTGCATACTTCTAATCATATAATGGATGCCAAGAAAATATTAGAAGATGCTTTTCACCAGAATTATAATACTTCAAATCTGTACAAATACACTTCAGTGAGTTACGTCAGGTCATGTGGAGGGCCACCAGGAGAAAAAACTCCCCCTCCTAAACCGGACAAAGTCTGACATCAATCTCTCCCTGGGTTTTTCAATTAAGTAAATTAAAAAGATGTCCCCCACCATTATAGGGGGGAAGTCATGCATGTCAGCTCATACAGGAAGCTACCGCACAACTCAGTAGGATCTCATTACTCTAGCACACCTATTACTAGCTAACCAGGCCAGTACCAGAGAACACTAAAATGTCTTCTAATTCCACCTGGCTGGCTATGCAAGCCAACCATACCCAAATACCTACTGGGTATTGTGAACCACTGCCCTACTGAGATCAACCCAATCCAAGCAGCTCCTTATGGAGGAGCTTGAACATTTGGCCTGGAATGCTTCTAGTAACACTAGAAGTATCATTAGGCTATGGCCCTGCAGCACTCACAATATGGCAGCTGAAGCTGTAAGAACTCCTCCCCTAGAGGGAGTTCATGAAGTGACTGTCACGGAATAATTTACCATTTGATGCAGAAAGTTAATATTTATTTTGCATATGTCTTTCTGAGCAGATATTGAATTAATTCTTAAATGAAGTAGCAGAACACTATATCCAACTTGGTTTCCTTAATTTATTGATTCAGTATTCTTCATTCATTCTTTGTTTGGAACTTATAAATTTAATCTTTGGCTATTGGTTATTCTTAATGTTTGTATGAAATTTTTCCTTTAAAAAATACTGATGCTTAAGAATATTGTAGTTTTCTGTGCTGAAAGAATATAATTCCATCATTCAGTTCTCTGTGCATTTTTGTGTCCATTATTTGCTACAATAATTTGTCTATATCTAAAGAAACCATTTCTGATTGCAGAAAGTTTAGAATAATAATTTTCTGATGTTATCATTAAATCAATAAAAGATTTTCAATTAAAATTCGAAAACTTGGAAAATAAAACAAATTAGTTAACTGCTCTACATTTAATGTTCCAATATTCTATACCATATCAAAAGGGAGATGTAATTAAAAACTGTTTCTGAGTTTAGTTGCTTTATTATTATCTTTTCAAAAAGAAGGAAACATTTTAGATCATAAATGATTATTGAGTAATGACTACACGGAGAAACAAAAGTTTCGTAAAGATAAAAACTTTTTAATGTTTGTCACTGTTGTTTGTAGGTAAGAAATGGAATATTTTTACTTTGTTGTTTTTTTTTTTTTTTTTTTTATGTGAAAGTCCATCTGGTATGGCAGCTAATCTGTAAAGAGTAAAGAAAAATTATACATTGAATAAATTATTGTATGTTGCAAATATAGTTGCTAGGAACAAAATGTTGGAAGAAATTTGTTTTTTGTTATAATGAAATTTATAAACTGCAGCTGCTTGTTGGTACTTTCTCTAATATAATTATTCTAATAGCTATTTGTTAAATAATTTATTAGAATAAAATCTGTATAGAAAAGCATAATCTAGGAATACTTCTAGCAAGCAATAGTAACCTTCTCCACTCTGTCAATGAAAACCTATTATGGAGGTAAATGCACTGTATTGTGGCTGTATAATGTCTGTGCACAATACTGCAGAGCTTCTGTGTTATGTTAATTTATGGAGCACCTAGTTCTTTCCTTGATATTTGAAAAAATTCACTATATTCACTCTTACTCTTTTTACATGTTGTATTTTTATTGCAAAATTACAGACAATTGAATAGAAAAGACTCCATGGCACTGTCATTAGAGTTTGTGGACAAAAGAAAAGGACCAGTAACAAGACTTTATGCAGAATAAAGAATACACATTGTTTTTTTCTCTTTCTTCTACTTCCAACCTATCCAAAGCTTTTACTCAGAAAGTCAATATATATGGTGTAACAAAAAAGGCATGTCAAAACTTTGAAAAAAACATTTCTTGAATATAGAAGATAAAAAAATGTTAGGTGAATATAGGTCCATAAATTGTTTATTTCCATAGTAGAGCTACTTTTCTACAACTACAGAGGTTTTGCAAATTACTAGACTAAAACTAATTTTTTCATATTTTTCATTTATGAAAATATTAGGATAACAAAATTTTAGTATAATCGCAAATTAATAATTAGTATACATTTCTCTAACACTTATTATACAGTATTTATTATCTTATGCGTTTTATTTCCAGTAAATATATTTTTTGTACTTCTGCTTGCCCCTATTGTATATCTTAAAAATTCTTATCTTTTCAGGCAAGGAAATATTAACAAAAATTGGTTGTATTTTAGCCATCAATTAATATTTTGTATGCATTCCTTTGTTCTTAATTAACATTTTAGGTCTCCTCGGCAAGCTATGGACAAGATTTTTTTTATATTATTTGAAGCAAAAGGTTAGAAACAGTGATGTATTTAACATTTGAAAGTAATGAGTCAGTAAGTATCATTTGATGTCACCTCTCTTTCTCCCAGTATTCCAACAGATGAACTCATGTTACTCCTCAAGAAATGGCTCATACAACTTAACATTTCAGCAGAATAAATAGAAGATCTCACAAAACTTACTAATTTATGCATACATCAAAATTTCTTTACATTCAACGGTAAATTCTATCAACAGACCTCGGGCCTAACAATGGGCAATCCACTTTCACCTTTCCTAGCCAACCTCTTTATGAGCTATTTTGAAACACATATTACATCATCCTTCCCATACATCTTCAAATACTGGTATAGATATGTTGATGATATTGTTGCCATTGTTCCACACAAATTCATACAAGATTCCTTAAAACTATTGAACATACAGAATAGAGCAATAAAGTTCACAATAGAGATAGAAAAAGATGGCTACTTACCTTTCTTAGATTTGAAGATAATCCATGAATTAAATAACATATCTTTTGGCATCTACAGGAAGCCACAAAAACAAATAATTACATCAAGAATGATAGCTACAACCCTACACCCCACAAACATGCAGTTTTGGACAGCTTAGCATATAGACTAGCCAACATCCCATTGAAAAAGAATGAGTACAACAAAGAATATAACCACATGATTAACATAGCTGCAATTAATGGATACAGTAAACAATTAATAGATAAGAAAATTTGGAAATTCAAGAAACAGAAACATATATTGGATACCACAAAATTAACAGAATCAAAAACCAAGACACAGTTCAGGAAATTCACATATCATCCCAGAATGCATCATAAATTCAACAAGATATTCAAGAAGTACAACATCACCCTAGCCCCAATAAATAAATTCAGTTTAAAAAATATATTATGCAACAACCTTAAAGACCCAGTACCTGAAAGCAAGAAATCAGGTATATACAAAATCAACTGCTCAGATTGCAATAAGTTCTACATAGGAAAAACCAAAAGAAGTTTACATATTAGGTTACAGGAACATATGAGATGCATGAAATACAAACAAATAGAAAAATCAGCAGTAGCTCACCATTTCTGGTCTACCAATCATGAAATTGTACCAAATATAAAACTATTAAAATCAGCCAGTAATGCAGCCGAACTCGATGTTTGGGAAAAGTTGCTAATTATAAAAAAACAAACAGAATACTTTAAATTTCAATTTGCCACCTGAAAACTCTCTTTGGAAGTTCATCTCACAGACAACAGATGCCACCACAGACAACCAGCTCACTTCAAGAAACCACGGATACAGCCAGTCGGATAACTGCTGACGATGGGGACAAAACATTCCTCAAAACATGTCCAAGTAACGATAATTTAAGTGATGTTTGTTTTTTAATTACCAACTCATTACTTTCAAAGATATTTTGAGTTTGATTTATGAGTCACTATGTTTACACTCAACTTCACTTACTATGTTGTTATATAATTGAAACGTTTTCAAGATCATTCGATCTCATCCTCAGCTGTTTGTTGACTAAATGAACATTCTTCTTCCTCCACTACTACAGTGCTCCGATCCCTCTGCCATCTGGTGTTAGGGGCACTAAGTTTTAATACTTCATTTAATGATGGGATTTCAAAATTTGCATTAAATGAAGTATTAAAACTTAGTGCCCCTAACCAGATGGCAGAGGAATCGGAGCACCATAGTAGTGGAGGAAGAAGAATGTTCATTTAGCCACCAAACAGCTTAGGATGAGATCAAATTATCTTGAAAACGTTTCAATTATACAACAAAATAGTAAGTGAAGTTGAGTGTAAACATTGTGACTCATAAATCAAACTCAAAAATGAAGAATACTTCACTGTTAATAATGCTTCTGCTTTTAATATTTATGGACAAGATCTTTGCATTTTTCTTGGATTTCTTCGTCATGGTGCCACACTTTGATAAGACTTTTGATAAGTACAACCTTTGTAGTAATTTTTTTTTGTTTTAACCTCCTTTTAACAGTAGACCATAAATGTTCAATTGGATTCATATCTGGGCTATTTTCTGGCCATGGTAAGACACTGATTTCTTCACTCTGAAGAAAGTTTGTAATAATTTTTGCCTTATGACATGGGGCACCGTCATGCATAAAAATGAATTCACCGTTGGGATGCCAATCTTGAACTTGTGGTAATAATTTGCACTGTAGAACATGTAATGTTTTCCAGCTGAATATGTGTATGAATATACATGAAATCGCAATCCTGGAGAATTTATAAGAATTATCATCATTTCTTATAAGATAAGTGAGGTTTTAAGTTACAAATTATTATATTTGTATATGCAGGTGCTGATCTTATTTCATTGTGTTTTCAACTATGTTAAGTCTCCTGGGGCCATTGACAGATGATTACAGACCATACTATGACTGATGTACGGTGTTTGACTGTCTGCTCTACACAACTTGGATGGAATTCTTCATCTGATCTTCGCCTCACATAAGGATTTTCCATCAGAAATCTGAAATATAGATTCATCTGAGAAACAAACCTTTTCCCAGTCATTAGCAATCCAATGCTGTAATCTCTTAGCCCATTCCAATCGTTTTAGTGCCATTTTAGGAGTAATTTTTGCCTTTTGGCTTGCTCTGCAAGCATTTAATCCTTCTCTTTTAAGTGATCTGCTAACAGAAGATGGAGAAACAGTGACACCTACGTCTTGGAGATGAATCGAGAACTTCCTATTAGTACATCCATGATTCGACAGCACATTATTTTTCAGTTTTCTTAACTGCTCTATCATTGATTTTGCATTTCCACCCACACTTTCCAATACGGTTTGGTCCGTACACATGTGAATTACATGCCACTTGTTTAATACGACTGACGAATTTTTGAGATATTTCCAGTTTCTTAGCGATTTCAGACTGAGTATACCGGTTTTCTTCCAAAAGTAGCTCAACACATGCAACTTTTTTTGGTGAAAGGTCAGTGGGGTTACCCATAACCTCAACTTTATTATACTGCAAGATAACCAAACTGGTTGCTCAAACTTCTAGCACTTATCACTGTTATTATGTCACTCAAGGTTCAAATTTTATTCTTAAAACATGTATCTTTTATAAATGTACCAATACTCAATATATATTTCAATACATATATATGATACTGTAAACACTAAACACACACCATAGCAAATACGGGAACAGCTGACTAAAATACATTGTCAAATTTATGGAAACATGTTATCATAAATTAACACACAAGAGCTAAAACAATGTGTAAAACTGTGTTAGGTTTAAAAAACCATCATTTTTATCTCTTTTCTAAGTAACAACTGAAAAATTTAGATTTAGTCTTATAATTTGCAAACCTCTGTAAGGTTACTTGATGAGATGCCGAAATACTAGCTGTCCTATTGCCATAACCCTACAACAGTGGTTTAATTGTACAATAATAAACATTTGCTTTTACACCTGCTTAAATTGAGTGGAAGTGATGCATTTTACTGTTGTCAATGTGCTACAGTAAAGCAAGTAGTCTGTTTGTTAGGTATCAGCATTCAGTCCATGCACGACAGAGCTTCTCCTTAAATCAGGCTTTCTATCAGTCAATTTCTGATTAGTAGTCTTCCAGGCAGAATGGCTAGGAAGAGGTGGATCAATTCTGTGGCCTCCATATTTACCTGACTTAAACCCACCAGATTTTTGTTTGTGGGACATTTGAAATTTCTTCTTTATGCAACTGCAGTTCTAGATGTAGAGACTCTTTGTACTTGTATTATGGAAGGCTGCCAGATAACAGAATTCTCCAGGCCTAACTCAGCATATAAGGGAGTCCATGTGACGGTGGATTGATGGACGCACTGGAGCTAATGGAGGCCGTTTTGAACTTGTGCAGTGATTTCCTGTTTCCCAATGGTTCTGTCAAAGAGTGTTGTTGTATGGAGTTCAGCTGTAGAAAAAGCTCTAAAAAGGAAATAAACAATTTCTGGACATATGTTCATATAACACAGTTTTATTTTCTATCTGCAAAAAGTGTTTTCTCAAATGTTTGACAAACCCTTTTGTTACATCCTGTGTAGAGGTACACAGTAATTATTACTAAGAAAGTCTATCTTTGAATAATGCTTTTAAATCCAAGAAGTTTCTTTCACACATTTTTAATATTAAAAAGTCAATTTGTTAAGCAGCTGTACTCCTTTATTTCACAAAAATAAACGCACTGTGCATTTTATGTTACAAAAGAGTATTTTGGATTTCTAAGATATCTAAGATGTATGAAAAGAAAAGATAAAGGGTAACATAAATGGAATGTACACAATGAGTTGATTTAATAAATTAATATAGCAACATTTACTTTACTAATTTGGGTACTGGCAGTTTAACAGTTTGATGTAGATCTATCAATTTGAAGAAGATCTTAATCAGCTATTAAAGAATTGCAAAAACTTATTTAATTATTTTAAATAAGTTTTGCTTCAGGTTGTTGTTGAGTACTCATACTTCAGAAGTCTTCAACAATCCTATCTGTATAAAAACAATAAAATAAATACTGTGGCACTATAGTCTACAAAGGGCATAGGTCTGCAAGTTGACTGCTGGCCTCATATCAACTTATGCATGGCAGAGGTAAGCAATCATCCAACTAATACAGGCAGGTGATGTGGCTAACATCACACATCCCCCAGCCAGGAATTTGCCTCACAAGATCAGTATCATTCCCTATTGCCTATTGCAACTCTTCACCTTCCTTATAATCTGAATGGGCACCAAGTCCTATATTTGAGATATAAAATCAAAACTTCCAAGGGTGAGCTCAAACACAGGCACATCCATTAGCTAGGAACAAGATCTTTGATGTGTTCAGCATTCACAGGTCTTTGTGGCTATTAGTGAACTCCCTGAATGCAAATTAATCTAATCTCCATGCTCAAGCCCACAATACAGAACACATAAAACCGGTAGTATAATGCATAAACAGTATGCTGATTTCAGCTGTAGGATTTTTTTGACTGACTGCCAAGATGCTCTTATAAATCTGTCTTATTTTTCCCAACGGAATTCTCAGAAAAATTATAATATTCTTCCATTAGTACTGAAAATGGCTGATTTTTACTTCAAATGGCTCAATAACTCATTCCAACTTGAATATAAGAAAATACAAGAAAATGGACATCAGAACATTATTTATGATAAAATGTTATAAGTTGTAAAGCATGCATAAAACTAATTACAATTTCACAATACATTGTAAAAATGTGAGCTTAAATTTATGAATTTCTGGGTGTATATATCATTAGCAAAGTATGGCACTCAGCTTTGTTGACTATCTGTTACTGCTTAAGAAAATAGTTATTAAATGGTCCAAGAGAATATCAAACTGGCTACCCAAATCCCTTAGCGTACTCAGAAAATGGAATGCCTGACATTGATTGTTGCACTACACCTGCAATCGGGGTCCAAATCACTAAAACACACTGTTATTTTAAAAGTATCATGATACAAACTGAAAGATGCAAAGCTTTGTGATTATAATGAACATTTTAAAAAGTAGGAAAATTACTATGCATACTACACATGCAGTGTCTACCACCTGCAGTGCAATCCATTTAAAGTTTTATTCTGTATTTACTGATAAGTACGTAAAATAGAAAGCTATTAACAGTGAAGCAAACAAATATATACAAATATAACAATTTGTAACTTAAAACTTCACTAAACATATAAGAAATGATGACAGTTTTCTTATAAATTGATCAGGATCGCGATTTCATGAAAAAATCTCTCACATCAGCCAACAACTCTGTTGTCAAGGTCACGTTCACCAGAGGTTACCATGTTTTTGCCAATACTACCAAAATCTGAAAATGAAACAAATTTAAAAACAGAATCAACTGCCAGTATTTCAAAATTCATTACACAATGTTCATTTTTTTCAATAAATATCTTTTCCCAATCCATCAAATCTATTGACCCATTTAATTGTTTTAATAATTTAACTTCTGGATTTATTTCATGGTTAAATGACCAAAAATTGTCTGCTATGGCCAATTTATCAGTCTGTCTGTATTTAGTGTAACGAAAATGTTCTTTCATTCTGGTTTCCAAATTACATTTTGTCTTTCCAATATAAACTTTATCACAATCAAAACAATTAAATTGATAAATACCAGACTTTTTATTAATAGAAATTTTATCTATTAATTAAAGCAATATTAATAATATGTTTATATTCTTTATTAAATTCCTCTTTATTCAGAGGTATATTAATCTATAAATCAAACTATTGAAAACATCAAATTCATGTGAAAAAGGGTTAAAACTTTTATTTTTCTGTAATTATCGATATGAGTATACTTCCTATTAATACCAAAGTTTAATTTATTAATTTCTAATTATCTTTAGATATAGAAGAGGAAGAAATCAATTAATTTCAGTCTCTAATGTGAATTTTATAGCTTTATTTTGCAAATTTAGAAATTTTAAAGCAACATTTACATTAAATTTAAAGGGAATCGATTAATAACAAAAGAAATTTAGAAACAAGAGCAAAGGAACACTTTAGAAACATAAAATATAAACAATTAGAAAAATCAGCAGTTGCCGCGCATTTTGGGGGAAAAAAAAACCACAGCATAAATCCAAAACCAAAAATACTAAAACATACATCAGGAAAACAAGAACTATCCACATGGGAACAAATCTTCATTTCAAAAACTAGGAACAAAGTATTCAATTTCGACATCCCCCAGAAAGATTTGTTCAGCAAGTTCCTTGAACTGCCACCAGAGGAGACCTATGACAAAATATCGTCAACTACACCAATGAGAACCACTCGATGTCCAGCTGAGGATGGAGGCAAAGTCTCTGAAACATGTTCCGGAAAAATTTAAAAGTATGTGTTGTTTAGTGTCATTAATCGACTCCCTTTAAATTTAATTTGTTATAACAACACTGTTTTCATCACTTCCAAGAAAGGAACATTTTCATGTGTATCAGAAACAACAGCAAAAATATCGTCAACATATCTATACCAGGCTTAAAAACTTAAAGGGACTGCTTTAGTGCATTTTAAAGAAGCTCACAAAAAGATCAGCAAGAAAAGGTGAAATAGGATTACCCAACACTAAGCCCGAAGTCTGTTGAAAAAATTCACCATTAAAAGTGAAAGAATTTTGATCTAAAATTAGTAAGTTTAACAAAATTACAAAAATTAGTAAGTTTAACACAATCAACTATTAAGTCCTCATGCAAATTTATTGATTTAAAGATTTTTCTTTAGGAATACTAGGAAATAAGGCAGATACACGAAAAGAAACAAGTTTATCAGTTTTAGATAATATAACATTGTCAATCATTTTAACTAATTCAAAAGAATTTTTAATACTTAAACTCTCAAATTTATCAAAATTACTAAAATTTTATGCAATCATTTAGCTAAATTATAAGTTGACGAATTTATACAATTTACAGTAGGCCTAGAGAAAAACTTTTAATTTATTTTAAAAAGTAGTTGGATTCAATAAATTTGCAAAAATTAATAAAATAAATTTATAAAGTTCAATAAATTTTTGTCATTTCTTATAAGTGAAGTTTTAAGTTACAAATGATTATATTTGTATGTATTTACTGATATTTGATTAAAGCCCTTATCTCAATCATTTTAGTCAAAGCTAACATTTATTCAAATATAAATTCGTTTTTATTAATAAATTTTAAAGCATAATTTCAGCATACTCATCTGCCATGAATCAATATTTAACCATCTTATATGACTAAGGCAGTTATTTACTGAATATGGCTCAGGCGGTTTCATCTGTGGCCCACATTCAGGAGGTCTGGGTTTGATTCCCGTGACCAGCCTACCTGACACATGGGTTTTTTCAGAGGTTTTCCTGGGTTGCCAGGTGAATGCTGGATAAGTTAATTACATCCCCCAAATTTCCTGCGCCTCCATTTCATCTCCATTATCATTTCATATCCTCTCTCATTTGGTGGTCACTTTCAGGGTAGAAAGTGTTGGCGGAAGTCTCGGCGCTGCATGGCAGGATGATATGCTCCTGGTAAACACTTCCTCCTCCAGTTGGACGTCTAAAGAGCCATTTCAGGACCATGGTGGGTGGGATACAGGTTGCACTGGCATGCCAGGGAGCTTCCAACTGGTCAAATGTAGGGACCCTACCCTCTGCACTGTTGTAACTCCTTGGATCAGCCTCCTTCTGTCTCCTCTTGCCTGACCTTTCCTCCCAGGGAGGCCCCATTGGCACATATGATCCCAGGGGATGTATGTGGGATTTATGGTGGACAAAATGACATTTGAGTGGATTTGTTAGGAGTTCTCTGACTTCTCCTGGCATTGATTTCACCAACTGCTCCATCATCATCTTTGTTTCATCCATTTTACCCTCATTTTATATCTTCTTTCTCACTCATACACCAGGCCTTAGACTGATCATTTATCCTGGTTAATCTCTCTGATATAGAGTTTGTCTATTCCTCAATCTGACCCGAGGCACCCAATGTAAGTGCTGGAAGTGTAAATGCTCCAAGCAAGGATGCTGCATACAAGAAAGAAGAGAAATGTAGGAGCAGGCGTCCTGAATACTTAAAATTTCTACTGCTAACATTTATTGGAACAAATTATGTTGAAAACTATTAGTAACAGAAAACAGCATAAGAAAACTTGAAGTAGGTCCCATTTTATGTATTCACAGCATTTATTGATTTTTAACAAATTTCTGGTTATACAACTGTAGTTAGCACAGAAAAAAAAAACAAATTAAAAATTACTGTTTTTCAACAAGTCAGAAATTTTGACCTCCATTAACAGTTAAAAGATGTTTAAATGCACTTCTTCACCTATTTGTCTTATTTTATAAGATTTATTTGAAACCATTATGCACTCGCAACCTAAAGATGAAACAGGTATTTGGGTACTGAAAAGCTTAAAAACACTTACATTTAATGTAAGGTTGCTGACAAGACGTTGTCAAGGTAAGACGTGTCACGGCAGAGCTTATGCTCTGGACAACTTGGATGTACAACTGGATCTACAGGATGTTACAAAAAGGTACGGCCAAACTTTCAGGAAACATTCCTCACACACAAAGAAAGAAAATATGTTATGTGGACATGTGACTGGAAACGCTAAATTTCCATGTTAGAGCTCATTTTAGTATTTCTCTTAAAATGTAAATTGAAATCATTCGTGCAGACAAATGTCAAAATATCCATTGTGGTTCATGGACGATGGAGCTCCTGCACATTTCAGTCGAAGTGTTCGTACGCTTCTCAACAACAGATTCGGTGACCAATAGATTGGTAGAGGCGGACCAATTCCATGGCCTCCACGCTCTCCTGACCTCAACCCTCTTGACTTTCATTTATGGGGACATTTGAAAGCTCTTGTCTACACAACCCAGGTACCAAATGTAGAGACTCTTCGTGCTCGTATTGTGGACGGCTGTGATACAATACGCCATTCTCCAGGGCTGCATCAGCGCATCAGGAATTCCATGTGATGGAGGATGGATGCATGTAATCTCGCTAACGGAGGACATTTTGAACATTTCCTGTAATAAAGTGTTTGAAGTCACGCTGGTACGTTCTGTTGTCGTGTGTTTCCATTCCATGATTAATGTGATTTGAAGAGAAGTAATAAAATGAGCTCTAACATGGAAATTAAGCGTTTCCGGACACATGTCTGCATAACATATTTTCTTTCTTTGTGTGTGAGGAATGTTTCCTGAAAGTTTGGCCGTACCTTTTTGTAACATCCTGTATATAGGGCCAGAATCAGGCATTTTTGCACCAAGATATGTACGGTGAAGAACAACATTATCAAAAATGGAATGAGAGATGCTGCATGGACCATTCTGGTTGTGGTGACATTCTTAGTGATTGGAGGAGTCGATCTAACCCCGGACCCACAAGGAGGATGATAATGGAAGTGATGGAGGAGATACTGAAAAGAATGGGGAAACTGTATAAAATAGAGGTGGCAGAGAAGAAAATAGATAGAATAGAGGGAACGGAGGAAAGAATTGAAGGAAAAATGGCTGAAAAGATGGCGGAGATGAACGTTTTGTTAAAAAGGAAAAATGATGAAACAGAGAAAGAACTAAGAGAATGTGACCGGAGAATAGAGGCAATAGAAGGAGTGGAGTACAGAAGAAGAAAACAAAATCTTGTGGTATTTGGCATGAAAGAAAACCGAGACGACAGGACCTGGGAGCAGATAGAGGAGCTTCTTCAAGATAAACTGGGAATTGCATTAACGGGATGGGGGATTGTGGACACATACAGGGTTGAAAGAATGGAAGAGGACCAAGGCCAACTGTAGTGAAATTGGTTGCGACTAAGTTGAAATGGAAAATACTACAGAAGGCGAGTCACCTGAAAGGTTCGAATATTTTTATTGAACAGGATTACATGAACGAGCAACTTGACGGAAACCAGGAGATCCATGGTTCAAATCCCGGTCATTGCATTGAATTTTTCATGTTGACTCTATCAAAAACCTTAACCTATATATGGCTAGTATGAAGAAATTATTAATTTCCATCAATTAACTAAAATTAAATTATAAATTTGTTTATAGTTGGGCAGAAATTACTTTGTGATTGACACATCTCCCTGCCAGAGGGTCATCATCTACTTACTAATCATGGCTGACTTGGATGTTTGTCTCCATAAGCTATTGGTTATTAAGTTATTGTCTTCATAAGTTATTGATCAGTCCACTAGCTGATTCAGAGGACCATGTGTCAGTCACAAAGTAATTTTTCCTTTACTATAGTCATTACTTGTGAGGAATGCAAATGCCTGGGAACAGCTAGTGCCTATCATAAAAGTATTTTACATATTTGCTGACAAGTGCAAAACTGCATGCACAAGTATGTCTCACAAATCAAAATCTTGGCTTTTTGTGATTCTAAAATGTATTATACCAGCAATCTTGAAATGTATGTGGGCAAGTAGCTGACAGCACCTTAAGAGGTGAGTGACTCTGAGTAGCTTGTAGAAATATTTTGTAAACTCCTCAGAGGATGCAGTAAATATATCATGACCAACAACTGGTTTATGAGTGTGATCTGGCAAAAACCTTGAAAACAAACTCAGATTCACATTATTCGACACCATCAAGAAAAACAAAAGATAACTAACATGTAGAACAGTAGACATTGTGTTATGTTGCAATTTAATCTAATTCAATTATTTTTTGGAATTAAAAACCTACTTTTCATAAAACTTCTCTCTTCAATTTTGTGTCATTTACTTATATGCTTAAATTGTCTGGAAATGTTTATATTATAGGTAGATCACTGTGTTTATCAAACAAGTTTTCTGTGGAGTATTGCAGACTATCTTCTGCTTTTATGTATATTTTAGAAAAGCAAAAGCCTCAGTTTGTATTTTCACATCTTTCTCTATATTTAAACATTAGATAGGAACTATGAAAAATACTAATACTCTTCCAGTTTAAATTGCCTTTAAATTAGAAATTATTGTAGTTAACATTATCATTAAATAGATGTAGGAATAAATCTAATAAATAAATCTCCAAGTTTCATAATTCATATATCATTCAAAGTTGGTACAAGTGAAACGCAGAAAAACCAATGTTTTGAATTATATAGTGATTCTTCATAATAATTTAAAGATGTATCTAATTTATAAAGAAATATTATGTAAAATAAAATTCCAAATTCAGAAAAAATACTGTAGTTAAACACATTAATACATAAATGAACAGAGGAGGTGCCGTAACCAAGTGATTTGAGTCTAACCAAAGTGGCTCAGGTTTGATTCCAGACAACCGCATGTAAGATTTGTTGTCGACAAAGCGGCAAGGGGCGGGTTTCCTCGGGGTGCTCTGGTTTCTCCCACCATCTTATTCCATTTCATGTATCATCAGTGTCACCGTCTGTGGTGCCGCCTGTAGTTAAAATGGGTCTTAAACATTACCAAAAAAAAGAAAATGAACAGTAACCATTACTTCATATATGGGCTGTTCAATAAAGACTGAAACTGTATTTTCAAAGCACCAAAACATGTGATCAATCACATCTGCCCATTTCTGCTCATGATCTGTCAGCTCATCCTTATACATCCTATTAAACAGGTACCTTCAATTGCTGTTGGGCACTATTTGTTACTAAACTTGCCTTTCCTATCAGTAGTGTCTTGAACTTCGTTATAATTTAACATGCCTCTAAAATTTAAGATGACAGAAATGCAAGAGTAATGTTATCAAGGTTTGAATTCTGTTGAAGAAAACCGATTCAGAAACTGCCGAAGATATTGGTAGAGCTTATGATGAGTGTATAATACTTCTTTCTGCATATTTTCATTAATATAAAGCCTTAAAGATGGAAAAGAGTGCTATGAGCTGCAAGATAGCCCTCTCACCATACTTATCAAAGTCACTGTCTATACCACTGCTGCAATCATGTGTGAGGACTCTCATGTAACCTTTAAAGTACTTGAAAAAATATATTAATTACAAGTAGCTGGCATGTTTTAATTTGTATAAGAGTACTCACTCAGACTTGAGATGTTCAAATTGCCTCCAAAACATGTTTTCTACCAATGTGTCGGTCATCCTCAGCGGGCCATGCTGCAGTATGTTTCGGAGGAAATTTGAACATCTCAAGTCTGAGCGAGTACTCTTACACAAATTAAAGCATGCTAGCTACTCGTAATTGATATAACAGGAGTCTCACTTTAAATACTTTGACAATCTTTTATAATACTTGCAAAAATGCTGGAAATATTATTTGGAACTGCTCTCACATTTTAAAAAATTGTTTGAATATACCACATATGTATATTTGTTGGATACTGAACTGCTGTTCCTATTCAAAAAAGGTAGTAGGTATCAATGTTTGCAGCTCCTGAAAAATATGCAACCAGGATGAAGAAAATATCAGTGGAAAACCTAGTCACTGCCAAAATGCATAGTATTTCTGTTATAGTCCTGAACTAAAAATACAGAGCATGAATGGGTTCAGAAAGAATCTCAAATTTTTGTATGAATTCAATGAAAAATTAATATTTTTAGGAATATTCATTTTAACCTTTAGGTCATCTAAAAGAAGCATGCAAAAAGATTAAGTAGAGCTTCTTGGGTTACCAGCCATGCGATTTTATAAATATTGCATGGCTGGCAACCTGCAAAGCTCTACTTAATGATCATTGCCATGAAAGCTTCAAATCTTACATCATGTAAAAAAGATCACATTTTTTTAGTATAGTGGCATGGTGAACATAAAATCCTCAGAGGTCACTCAGTGATTGCAGAATACTTCATTTGTATTTTTCATCAACTAATGAAAGACTGTATGTCTAAAAATGGAGGGAACATGTTGGCAGGTGGAAGCTACACCATGATATCAAGCAGCCTCAAGTGGCAACACCTGTTACACATTTTTTAGTCAAGAAGCATATATTTACTGCTTTTGTTCCATATACCCTAATCTCACTATCCAATCACCTTTTGTGTTCATAATTCGAAAATGCTGATTTGTTATAATTTAACTCTAAAAACAATGCAGTGAAGGTTCCAGAGACAATTTTAAAGTATCATAAAAAAAAAATTTGGAACTGATGTGTTCTGAAACTGGAAAAGAAGTTCAAATAAGTGCATAACTCTGAATGATTACATTGAAGGGGAAAAAGTAATTATTGAATATTTTATATTTAATGACAGATATTAATATAATTGTTTTTATAATAAATATTTTACAGTATCAGTTTCAGTCTTTATTAAAAAACAGTCATATTATTTTAGGCACTGATGTCAGAAGTTAGAAAAATCAATATCATCACTTTCATTACAATGTTTTCTGTAAAATGTATACATGCCTCTTAGAGTGTTACAAAATTAAATTTGCAATGCCAAACAAAATGAAAGTGTTTCAGAGTGTCTTCTTTAGTAACAAAATGATTTATTGTGCCATTATGAGTTGCAACATGTGAAAGAACTGATAGTAGACTGATCTAGGAAGAAAAGTAAACTCTTATTGCTTAATATCAACATGGGGAAAGGGGCTAAATCATTTTTGCTACTTATAAGCAAACAGCTGAGATATGTTTGCTGTATCAAAATGACGTTTGCCATAAACAAAGTGGCATTTGCAATAGTTAAAAGTAAAACAATTTGTTAAAATATTTATTGTTGTCAATCTATCTTCAATGATTCAAATTAAAAGATCCAGAGTCAATAGGTTAACAATCTTTCCCTAAGATCACCAACACCTTGTATTCGCATACTAAAACTATGTCAATCAAGTGATACTGTTCCATCTCCAAGTTCTAAAATCCTAACAATGACAAAGCTATTTTTAAGAATGTTAATATATGTCATTTCTTTAAAGAAAAATTTATGATCTGCAAAATAACAATACTCGTTATTAAATTTTAGATGAGTCGTATTTCTTACACATCTGCTTCACAAGAGCCGTAGATGCAAACGAAGATTTGCGAAACATGTCCTCAAAATAGGTACGAAAGTGAAGCAGATGTGTAAGAAATACGACTCATCTAAAATTTAATAATTTTTCGCTTCACTGTGGTGTTCCAATACAGTTAAATCTCGAAATACTCATTATTGTTATAAATATAATTTTGAGTCAAACTAGCTCTCAATGCTCCATTTATTGCTAGTGTTTACCAAGAACACGTTTCGTTAAGGCATTCTTAACATCCTCAACTAAGGATTATATTTCAGGAGAAGGTTAAGATTAGGATTTACTATGGAGGGAATTCAGCACGTAGACCAATCTTGGTCCATTGTAACTATGCCCCCAAGTGGGGCACCTCAGGGAGGAAGGATGAGGTGAGAGGAGACAGATGGGCAGCCACCCCAAGGAGCCTTGACAGTGCGGAGGGCAGGGTCCCTACAGTTTACCTAGAGACATGCCTCCGCAGGCCAGGACAACGGACACGACAACGGACACACTCCCCTACTGTGGGACAGCAACAAGCCCAGCAGCCAAGCCCCAAAGATCCCTGGCAGGCGGTCCCAAAATGGTCCCAGCAGAAGGTGCGGACACTGGCAATCTACCTACAAAAGAAGGAAGTAGCTTACCTTGGAGCATATCATCCCACCATGCACCACCAAGACATCCACCGACACTTCTACTCTGAAAGAGACCACCAGATGAGAGATGATATCAAATGATAATGGAGATAAAATGGAGGGACAGGAAATTTGAGGGATGTAATTAACCTATCCAGCATTCACATAGCAACCCAGTAAAACCCCCAAAAAACCATGGGTCAGGTAGGTCGGCCACGGGAATCAAACCCGGGTCTCCCGAATGCGGGCCACAGACAAAACCACCTGAGCCATCTTGCTCGGTCAGGAGAAGGAAGGTTGGAAGGAACTAACGAATTATGTTCTAGGTAAACACAAGCAATATATGGAGCATCAAGTACTAGTTTGACTCAAAATTATACAAATGTTATGCTTCATTATATCAGTCCTTACTCCTTAAGAACAATACCTATTTTCAGACATTACAGATTTCATGACAACAATGAATTTTCTTGAAAACTCAACATCAATTTTCATCTTGTCATGCACCTTTCACATTACATAAAATGTGTGTACTTTAATGTAGTTTACATTTGATGTAGTTTAATGCCCTGTAAATGTCACTGTGGTTTCATTAGAAATTTTTAGAATCTAAGAAAAATATAAATTACTACACTTCATATCATTGTGCAGTATTGTGCAACAGCTATCCACTTAGTTTGCTGAATGTGAATGACATTTGAAAATATTGCATGTATGTTTTTCTTCTTGTATTTCTTTCTCCTATTTAGCATTGTCATTTTTATTTAATGAAATTTATTTTTCTAATTTAAGAATTACTATGTTCTTGATATAATCTTACTGAGTTAAACAAAAGGGAAATATGCAATCCATTCAAGAAGTAGCAATTAAATAAAATATTAATTCTTTCTATGTTTAATATTTGTGTAAGTAGATAATAATTAGTACGTCTCTCAAGTTCTATCTAAAATGTATTTTAAATTAATATTTAGAAGTTAAAGTAAAAATTAATATAATCTGGAAGTATATCAGAAAAGGAATGGTATGTAAAAGCAGAATATGATGTTTTGCTTGCAGAAAAATTTTGAAAGTTAGTACAATACAATCAGGTACAGTGCTAAACACATTCCTTTCCTTTTGCTTTATTGTTTTTATTTTCTTTCTTGCTTTAAATAGACTCTGTTAGAAGTTAGATAAATGTAATATACTCCCAGTCACAAATAGACATAGTTGTTTAACATACTGTCTTTTTAATTGTAAATGCAATTTAAGATAGAATTTTATCCCTGCAATAATTTGGCTGTTTGTAATAAAGGATGGATGCCCAAACATAATAATTCATTATTAAATAACTGCAGTAGAATTATTTCAAGATCTGCAATTCAACCTTTCCCCTCTGTGTTACAATTCAGAACTAATGGTATCTCTTGCTCATTTCCCAAGCTACATATTAAATTAAACTTACATATAATGCTTGAAGCACATTTGATCAGGTTAGAGTTAACTTAGTTAAGCTTATAATAAGCTTATTAATGGCTCTTCAACAAATAAAATAGAAAAGGTCAGATGTATAACATTTATAGACTTTTTCTATTGATTACAACATACATACATGTCCTTTATGTGTTACACAATTCACGGTATATAAGAATCTTTACTTAGAAATAATTTCAAATTAAGCAATATCTAAGGACTTAGTTACATTCAAGATGTGTAAACAACAGTAATCTATTTGCAAATAAGTACACTTTTAATTAACTTTTTGAAGCTTAGTAACAATGAATGCAAGCTTATATCCATAAACAATATGAGTGAAATTTTGAGACATGTTTGTTTCACTTATATTGTAAATTAACAACACATCTTTCGGAAGATTTTGCTTCCATCATCAGCAGTACGTCAATTTGGCAGCTTCTTCCCTCTAGTTCCTGGCAGATGGTGTGACGAATTTAGTTTAGATGTCTGGAGGTTCAAAGTTCATAATTCTCCCATAATTTCTCCCATTCCACAAGTTCTAGCAGTGTACTTCTTTTAATAATTCAGAGTTTGTATCTGTTTCCCAAAAGTTCTCATTTTCCAAATCAAAATGATTCAGATTCCCAAGACAAAAAGCTAGAAGAAATATGCATATCCTAAAAAAAATAGATACTTTCTAAAATAAATATAATAATCCAGAACTGTTATTTGAAATATCAAAATGGGTTGAATAGGTGTGGCGACTTCAAAACTAAATTACAATAAAATTTAGTATTGCCATTAATTTGTCACTTATATATTCAATTTTGATTTAAACTCTTATTTCACTCTTATTTTCTCAATGATTTCAATTTTAATTTACAAAGTTGGATATGATTCATTTGCAGATAGTTTGAAACTTTTTAACTTGCTCTCCTTCGGCAACAACTATATTTCCCCCTCAATAACTAAACTGATGTGTTTTTGTTTTTGTAAATAAATTTAAGTATTTATTTATCAATTTATTTAGACTAGAAAGCTTCAAAACCAAAGTATTATTATAAAAATTCATTTTTAAAGACTAGAAAATATAAGCAACTGGGAACTAATATCAGCTGATATAGTAAGTTAACAAAAAGAAACAAAAAAATTAAAGGAACAGTATGAAAAGCAATATTTTGGTTAGTCTTCCCTTAAAATATAAAATATGTTGACATATTTTTAACTTTTCATTGATCAAGCGCCTGCCTCGGTAGCGTACATGGTAACGTGTCTGCCTCACGTTCAAGAGGTCCCAAGTTCAAATCTCGGTCAGAGTGAGTTACCTGCATAAGGCTTTTTCAGGGGTTTCCCTTATCCTAAAAGGCTAATGTCAGGTAACACTAGGCTCTATGGACCCTGGGCTCATTTGAGCATCATTTCACCCATTCCATTCATCATCTGATATGACTTAACGTTGGGACCACGTAAATTACAAAATAATAATAATAATCATCATCATGATCAAGCAAGGCAACTAATTCTTATATCATCAATGAGGAAGAATATTTTGAACAGAAGATCATCTACATGGCCAGATAAGAGAGATATGGCTCATAGGTCAAATTCATCATTTGTCAACTGATCATTCAAAAGGATTGACAAGAACTGTTGTGGCTTAATATGACTGATAATTTTAATCATAATCCTCTTCAGAGAAATCACACACATTGATTTCTGAGAAGATGTTACAGTGGATATTTATGAAGTTTCGCATTAATTGGCAGTTTCCTTTTAAGTTATGATGTAAAACTCTTATTTCAGAAAACCACAATGTTATGCTGAAACTTCAGCCTAGTATAAACAAAACTGGAAATATGGAATCTTCAGGATACTGGTCCTTTCAAAATAGTGGAATCCTGGAATGCAAACTTCAAAATGAGCCGAATGTGTGATATACTTATATAGGATAGGTTATACTTGGTTGAGAAGAGGTGTACTATTTCTCTAAGATTCAAGATGAAACATGACAGAAGGATGCAATTTATGAGGGAAACCAGGGGAAATTTACCAAAGGTGGAGGAATAGTACTTTGAATGAGAAATGGAATTACTACAAGATAAATAATAATTTAAATGATAATGGATAATAGATAGGAAATTAGTAAGATGTGGAAATTTAACATTATATTTATTTATTTTCAAATAAAAATTCTTTCATTTTATGTGACAGATTTGGAAATATTCTACACTATTAATAACAGAAATATCTTACCCTCATTTTGAAATATGTATTCAGTGACCGGAGCTTTTTATGACTTCCTAAGAATGTGCATTTATGGTTGCATTACACTGGTCAAAAAAAAAAGTTCAGGTAGAGAGATAAAACATTGTGAACCTAACTAATTTAAACTTGCAGATTCTAAAAATGCAGTTAGATTTTCGCCATCATCCTCCAATTTTTTGTCATGGAAGTTTTTAAATTCCTATATCTAAAAACAGAGACTACAGTGGTCTACACTATATTTATGCAATATATAACATACTTAATGTCATAAAAATATCTTATTCTAGTATCCTGAGCCTAATGTATATTTTTACAAGGAATATTCCAACATTCATCTGCTCAATGACGATGTTGATAATGGAGGGTTGAATATTTTTTATGACAACTTTCTTCTGTGAGATATACATCCTTCATGCTTCAAAAGACAACAGTAGTCATTTAACATTGAAGGGTTCCCTCTACCTTTATAGCAACTTTCGATTCCAAAATGTCCTGATGGAATCTTTCTCCATGTTTGTCTCTAACTGCTCCCAAACTGGTAAGGAAGAAATCTAAATGAGAATGAAGGAAGTGCATTTTTAGTGACATTCTGCATCCAAGATTTTTATAGTTCTCTAAAAGAGTTCCACTAATATGTCACTGTTTTCTTCTCTTGTATTCCCTAGGAAACCTTCAATGACATCCTTAAAAGAACACCAGGCTGCAAGTTCTGACTTAATTCTTCTTCGAAGTTCTTTTCATTCATTAACTTCCTAATTTGTGGCTCATTAAAAGTCCCCTCTTACATATTACATTTAAAAAGTAGTTCACATTAAAGCTAAGAACAAAAAAGGTCACTGTACTAAGTTTTATACACAAAGCACTTAAAAATTATACAGTAAATTCAACAATGTTATATAACTTGTGGGTCATAACTTTTAATCCTGATGTGATGCACACTTTCTGATTTCACATTTTATGTCACATTACAATATAGAATTATGCTTTATATGTACTTTGTACCAAAATCACTGCTGACTAGTGTTATTAGCAATAAAGTATCCCATATATTTTCTGAAAGCCTTAAAAGCAAATCTCCTTTGCTTTTCACTTAAACACTACCTGTACTGAGATAAGTGCGGTCAAATCGAGGTCAGATGGTGTGATACGGGCAACACATACGCACTTGTACACTTTGCATACTTTGTTGTTGAAAATGAAATGTGTAGTGTTTAACGCCCGCTTTTACTACATGCGGCACCACAGGTGGTGACACTGATGATACATGAGATGAAGATGGAGCACCAGTGGAATGGGGCGGGGGAAACTGGAGATTCCGGAGGAAACCTGCCCAAGCGCTGTTATCCACCACAAATCTCACTTAGCGGTCGCCTGGGATCTAACCCGAGCCGCCTTGGTGAGAGCCAAGTGGTCCAACCACTCAGTGGCGCGGCCACTACTTTGTAATTGATTGTACGCAATTTGGCAGTGGGGCAGGGTCCAACTACGATATAGACCTACCTCTGTAGTGCAGGTGGTAGCGTGTCTACCTCACATTCAAGAAGTACCAATTTCGAATCTCGGTCAAAATGATTTATCTGGATAAGGTTTCTTTCCGAGGTTTTCCCTTATCCTGGTCTATCTAGTAACTCTAAGCTCTATGGATCCTGGTCTCACCATTTCACCCAATATAATCTGATATGGCTTAAAGTTGGAGGACATAAATTAATAATAAAAAATACTACAATATTCTAAAAAATAGTTAACCTGACTTTCTCAGATCGGCATCCAGGTTTTGTCTCTTTACTAAAAGTGCATGCCTATAACAATGAGCACACTATCTTTGTATATTTCCTCCTTAGAGTTGGTGACTTATCACTGTCACTATTCCTGTTTATTTCACGTTTAGTACTGCTTGACCTGAATGTTGTTAGTTCCGACATGTTACTTTCACACCTCATGTATTGAAAAGATGGTGATGGCCCAATGAAATAAAATGAGTCACCTAATAATCCATATTACAAACATAAATAAATTACTTATTAAATTCGTGCAAAAGGTAACGCTATACAATGTTAGCCACGTTTAGAGTTACCATTACTACCACAGAACACCAAACTTATTCCTACTATAATAAATGTGATTTGCACCTAAACCTCTCTTGTTAGCTACCGGGGATTTGGATCAAAGTAAACCGAGATTAGAGTCAAAATAAGCGCTGAAATGCATTTCCCTCGAAATGTGGAGCGCCAGCATACTGGATGGCCAATTTATACACTTGCTTTATTTTGTTTTTACTGCTCGGTGTTCTAATACTGCATCGCTACAGATGATAGAAGATGATTATGTGAGCTTTTATAAATTGCAACAACCTTAAAATGCAGTCGGAACTCTCATAGTTCACGTAACTATGACTATTCGGAGGCTTTCACGGCCGGAGTCAGAATTAACACAAGTTTCTTCCGGGTTAAGAAGCCGTGTTCAGCTGGAGTTTAGATGACCAGACGTTTCGTCCAGACCTGCGGTGGACATCATCAGTGGCGAAACGTCTGGACATCTAAACTCCAGCAGACCATGGCTTCTAAGCCCGGATGAAACTTGTGTTAATTCTCACGTAATTATCATTGTGCGCCATGTGTAGCAATGCTGTATTGGAACACGATAAGCTGTGCTTACAGCTAGGTAGGTATGAAAAATACAGCTGTAATAACTTCCGGCCACGGCAACATAACATCTGTGAGAGCGAATTTTCATGGTTTACTTCCGTGCCACCTCACCAAGCGATGCCACGATCACGTTAGAGTCGACCTTGATCACCTTGTGTTGTTGTAGATGTTCTGTGGGTTCACTTACAGTTTGATGTTCTGTGGTGTGTATTTTGCTTGCTGGCTTCCTGACTCAACGGATGACTTACAATTTGGTTATCGCTTTGAAAAATGTTATGTTTCACATAATTGTTATGTTTCACCAGCTATTGAATATGCTACTTATGTATATTTAGTTGAAGAATGAACATATACAGGAAAACCATGGTGAGCTCTTCACAGCTACAATAGAAGCGAAATGGAAACGGTTGACCCAGAGGTACATATTTAAGTCTGTGGAAGGAAATATTTCATTTCAATAATTTTGCATGTCGCCTGTATATTATTGCACTTATCTTTACCTACCTTCGGCTTTATGTTTAAATCATGTCATTGAAAATGCAAATTGTTTCACTTGGGAATAAGAAACTTAGAAGAAATTACAGGGAGTAGCTGTTACACCTCAGATTCTCTTAAACATCAGAAATTCATAAACGTAGAGCAGGGAAAATTATGCACACAGACAAGAATAAGATTTTAAAAGGAAAACATGTAGTGTTTGAAGATCTAAATGTTAATGGCTTTGCGAAAAGAGTATTCCAAATGATAGGAGAAACATATGTTACATGCAGCATATGCAATTCTTCTTTTGCTAAAGTGCTATTTCCAAAGCATTTAAGAAAGTGCATTTATCTTCAGGATAACAGTACTTCAGTTGGTGAGCCAGAATTGGATACTGATGGAGACGTTTCCGTTGCTGCAGACGAACAAGAACTTTCTAAAGAATTGAAAGAAATAATGAAGAATGACCGAGAAGTCTACGATTTCGTCAAAGGAGCGTTTGATATTAGAGGAGAACCTTATGTTACTTGTAGCATTTGCAATTCGTCGTTTGCTGCAACTTTATTTGCCGCACATTTAAAAAACTGTAAAGTTAAGCACTCTGTGTCAGCATTATATGCTTCTAATGATGCAAATATCAGTGCAGTTCCAGAAGCCATGAAAGCACTAATGGACAATGACCCAGATATTTATAACTTTGTTAAAACAACAACGGAAATTGAAGAAGTGCAACATGTAACATGTAAAATATGTGGTTCAGTCTTTCCTTTGCTGTATTTTCCCATTCATTTAAGAAGCTGCAAACGTAACCATTCCGACTAGTAGAAAACTTCAACAGGTCATTAGTACAAACTTCAATTTATGATGTGTGGACACAAGTAAGGATCATTTAGGGTTACTCTATTTTATTTTGAATATAATAATTGTATTTCGTTTATCCATAAACCTTAAATAATAATTACATAATAGCGATTGATACATAAGCATAATCAGTGATGCTATGGGAGTCTATAGTAGTACAACAAATAACTTCACATATTGTTTCTTAAGCTTTTACCTCCCATAGATCTCATAAGTTTTGCAATACGCAATGGTGCAATAGAATAAATTGTCTAATGTAGTTTCTCAATGGCTTTTAATTTTTAATGGATATCTATTTAATTTTTCTATTTTCATATGGAGGAAACAAAGTGTTTGCCACTATTTGGTGATTCCATAAACATAGTATCTCAATTGTGTTTTTCCCGTCGAAGTTGATTTTTCCAGTCAATCACATCTGAATTGTTTTTATTCCTCATTTTCAGTATTGAAAGACACTACAGAGATTTTGGTAATGATTTTACACATAGAAGTTCGAGACCATCAAAACAGTTACATAATGAAGGAAGAAACTTTCTGAACAAAGCAGTTGTGTGTTCACTTGCAATGCTCATTGTTATCATTAGGGCACGGATTTTGATAAAAAGTTATCTTTTTTCTGAGTAGTCACCGACGATGCTTATTGGAAATTAAGTGTATTCTGGAACAAATACGTTATATATATATAGTTTTAATAGATCATCAAAATGTATTTTTCCCGCATTTTTACAATAAAATAATTTTTTTTAACATTTAGATGCATTTTCTTTCTTTTTCACGAATTTATTAGGCAGTTTCATCTGTAGCCCACAATCGGGATGCCCTGGTTCGATTCCCGTGGCCGACCTAACCCGGTACCATGAGCTTTTTGGGGGATTTTAAAATAATCAGTGATTAAAAGTTCACTTATAGTACCATCTTTTATGAAATAGTAACTCTGTAAGTGTGGTAAACATGTAATTAACACAGGTCAGCGTCCTAACAGTGCTGGTGAATTTATGATGCATCAATTCGAGGAATCGCCGATTACGTTATGCAGTACGTTTGGATTGCATCAGTCAGGATTTCAGGAGCTAGAAGAGTCGCAGTAAGGAGAGTAGTTTGTGAGGTGTGTAATCTTGTGTTATGGAATTGAAATGCCGAAACAAAAAAAGTCAACTGCGTCCCGTTTGAAACAGTATGTTTCAGAGTTTGGCGGAAACATATTCTCTACCGATGGAACTGTATTGTTCTGTAAAGTGTGCGAAATTAAAGTCGCTGCAGACATACGGTCCACCGTACAGCAACATGTTGGAAGGGAAAAACATTCGCGAGCTCTTCAAAATGTGAAAAAAGACAAGCATCTTAGTTACTCTTAAAAGAAACGGCTTTGACCTCAAGTAAAAAGTCTTCTTCCTTTTATAAAGAAGTATGTGAAGTGTTTGTTAGTGTAAATATTCCGCTAAGAAAATTAATTCCAAAATGCGAGATTTTCTTGAACGTTACACTGGTCATACAATTCCAGATGAATCAACTTTGCGTAAAAGTTACTTAAAAACTGTTATAAAGACACGTTAAACCGAATACGTGAATGTGTGATTGGGGAAAAAAAGGTATCAATTGATGAGACAACCGATTCAAAGGGGCGTTATGTAGCCAAGTAGTGTTAGGTACGCTAGAAGATACTAGTGCCGGACAAATGTTTCTTCTGACCTCAGAGGTTATGGAGGCTGTTAACCACTGTCACATATGCAAACTGTTCGATAAATCCATGTGTTTCTTGTGGCCTAGTGGAATACAGAATGACGTGCTCAGCCCGCCTCGCTAGCGTGGCGGTCAGGGTGAGTTGCCTGGATAAGGCTTTTTTCGGGGTTTTCCCGTATCCTGAAAGACCAATGTTGGGTAACTCCAGGCTCTTTGGACCCTGGAGTCATTTGAGCATCATTTGACCCACTCCATTCATCGTCCGATATGACTAAACGTTTGAGGGCGTAAAAAAAACACACACACACACCCACGCACCCACCCACCCACCCACCCACCCACACACACACACACACACACACACAAAAGCGCTCCTCTTCCTAAAAGGCACGGAATCTTACATGGTAAAGGCGGCAAACTCGATCCAAACATTTTACAGTAAGATGGTGCATGTTATGTGTTTGGCCCATGCTTTTCATCGAATTGCGGAACAGATCAGATCAACATTTCCAGAAGTAGAAACACTAATTTCCACAGTAAAAAATATATTTTTGAAAGTGCTAACCCGAACTATGTATTTCAAAGAAAAAAAAAACCTTAATATAGCTTTGCCCCCGGCACCAATTTTAACACGCTGGGGTACATGGTTAACTGCATCTATATACCACTGTGACGATTTTCATATAGTGAGAGAAGTGGTGAATAGTTAAGAAGTTTCCAAGTAATTCGGACCAAGTGTCTGCTAAATACATTTTACATTTTTCCGTCAGACTCAAGCTTCCAAAGTTGCTTATTAAAAGGCTGCAAACATATTCATTTTTACTATCTGTAAAATGTATCCAGTAGATAAAGAGTATTGCTTCTACATTCAAAACTTTGATATCAAAATTTCACCCAAAATACATCCTTTGAATACATAGTTCTAAATTCAAAGAAAGCACTTTTAGAAAAAGGATTCATGTGTGGGTGTGCATGTATGTCCCTCTCACTACTCTCTTGAAATGACAAGGATTTTAAGAAAACCATATAACAATTTTTATTATCATAAATTTAAGGTAGTTGCTGGGACGTATTTGAGGGGATCCAGGGGGTCCGGACACCCCAAATGAATTATCATTTCAAACTTTTGATAAATACATGAAATAAAACTTACTTTAAAAAAATTGGAAAAGTTTTCAAGATTCTCATCTTAACGTCTCTATTCACTATCAGGCAAACATGAAGTTATTTAAGAAATAAGCAGTTACTGCACAGCAGCTGTAGAACTCATTAAAATACACAAATAATGTAAATTACAATAATGTATTGCAAATTTACCCAATTCCGATATATTATAATTTGTTGATTAGAGTTCCCAGATACTAACTTGAAAGTATGTAATTTTTAACTTCTAAGTTCCTATTCCCTTCTTCATTCAAGGAGAACTAATACCTCAAATGCACCAATCAATGGTTTGCTTCTTAAATATCTGATTGCTGCTTGTATCACTTTATCCCAGGTATAAGAACAAAAAGTGTGCAATGTGCAAGGCCTTTCTACAGACTTTATCCCAAAAAATAAGACAAAATCAAACTTTTCTAAGAACAATTTGTAGAAGCTTGAGTGGAGAAAGTCATGTGAATATAATATATTACATGTGTTTTTTTTATTTTTTTACTAACATGATAAAAGCACATCCCTGAGTGCTTATTTATTAAAAGCAAATAATTCAACGTAGATTTTTTGGAACCCCCCCCCCCTCCCAGAAATTGACTTCTAAATACGTGCCTGGGTAGTTGTATGGTAAATAAAAGGTTTATTATGAAGTTTATTTGTGTAAATTATAAATCTCTTCATTCGAATGAATTTTGAACAACTTATAGAGATCATGAATAATCTTCAAAGACAAAACCTCAACTTTTTTTAAAAAATTAGGTATTTCTGTCTTTTTTTTTTATTCTTTTTTTTATTGGTTTGAAAAATTTCAAATACTTATACATTTTTAAAGTCGTGTGTTACTATTATATTTTCTCATAGTCATAAAAGAGTACAGTATTTCGAAGAGAATCGTATAGCAATCTACTTCTTGAAATTTTGGCCATTATGTTCTTACACCTCCAGAGAAATGAACAAATATGTAATAAAAATCTATCTTAATTAACAAAAATGTAACTATAAAACTAAGCATTTATAAAATAAAAACTTTGCAGAAGAGTAAGTACAGAAATTCATGTGAATATAGCATATTCTAACTTGGCTAACTTGGAAAAAAGAACAATTGCAGAAACTAGAACTTATGGCCTTATATGGTATAATTTAAAGAAATAAGGTGTAAAAGGTATGAAAAGTCCTGTTACTGACAATAATGTCATCTGAGAGTTCAAAACATAATTTGTGTGTTATACATATTGTCGCCCTGGCGGTAGACTTGCAAAGCCGAAGCCGGTGGAGATTCGGAAAACTTCGGAACCAATCGTTACCGGTAGCGACAGACAGTTGAATGTAGAGTTGGAAAAATAAACAGTTTAAGGTTCTAGCAATTTTGTAATGGTGAACAGTGTATTTCAAGGAGAATAAAGTGTAGTTTTTGTGTTTTGTAACCTCGTTTTATTATTTCACGAACCCACAAAGTCACAATATATTAATATATTTTGTGCAGCATAGTCATCATTAAATGAATAAAGCAAATAGATATATGAATAATTAATGATTGTTTATAAATACTTAAAATTAAATTTTCCTATTGTTTCCATTTATTTTAAAGCAATATGTTTTAAGCTGTGCATATCTCCTGGAAGATAGAATCAAATGGTAATGACATTTCATAACATGAATGTGGTGCAGTTCATATTATATACTTCCTTAAAATAGAAGCTCTGCTGCTAGCAGACTTCAGCATTTGGCTTTGTTGCATTCAATGTCAAAATTTAAAACTCATTTTCTCAGCATTTTCAGATCAGCTAATAAAAACCACTTACAGAAATAAGGGAATTTTTTTTTTTTTTTTTTTTTTTTTTTTTTGTAATTTACGTCCTCCAACATTAAGTCATATTGGACGGTGAATGAATTGGGTGAAATGATGCTCAAATGATTCCAGGGTCCATTGGAGCTTAGAGCTACCTGACATTCGTCTTGAAGGATAAGGGAAAACCCCGGGAAAAACCTTATCCAGGTAACTCACCCTGGCTGAGATTCGAACTCGGGACCTCTTGAACGTGAGGCAGATACGCTATCATCTACGCTGCCGAGGCGGGCTAGTAAGGGAAAGGATTAAAATTACTCTGTGAGTTGTCTTCAAGTGGAGGAGAAACGCACTGAAAGAAAATTTGTGGTATGTGAAGTACAGAGTGTCTCATTCGACTCATAGAATAATTTTAATTATTATATTACTTCACAGTGTTAATTCCAATTTTTAATTCCAATAATTTATTTTTCGAAAGGGAAAGGATATTCGTTAGCATTTCGTCTCATGTGCTTTTCTGGGTATCTTTAGGGCAATATGCAAGCTCATAAAATTGCAAGATATATTCTTCTAAATCTAAGCCAGGAAACATGAAACTGACAGAAAGCTACTGAGCATCCAAAGTAGCTTGAAATTTATATCTATGAAAAAATGGCTGTGCCATGGCCAAATGGTTAGACCACTTGCTTCTCACCAAGGCAGCCTGGGTTCGTTCCCAGGCGACCGCATGTGAGATTTAGGTGGACAACAGGGTGCTGGGACAGGTTTTCTCCGGGATCTCCAATTTTCCCCATTTCATTGCACCGGTGCTCCATCTTCATTTCATGTATCATCAGTGTCACCACCTGCAGTGCCATATCTAGTAAAAGTAAAAAACATATTCATTCATTCATTCTGAAGCAACGTTTTGTGAGAATGATGCTCTGGTGTTTCAAACTTTGAATGCGATGGCAATTGATGTTTAGAATCATCTGGATATTAGAGTTTTATTTAAAGAATTAAACTTAATAATTACAAATTGATTCTTACACAAAGAATAGTTTAAAATAATAATAATCACTAAAGGACAGCCAATTCAAATTTTTCAATTCCATTTACGCAATTATGAGCCATTGGTGAATGTTTACACATGATGCATATTTAACCTATTCGTGAACTTTATTTGTAATTCAACACAGATATGAAGTGATCTTTATACAGCTTGGTTTTAATGCAAAATTTAAAACATTTTTCAGAACAATGTGTATGTATTCCTAAATAACTATAATACCAAAATACTGATTTAGCTATTCAGATAAGTTTCTTAAATTTAAAGTAAGTTTAATTGAAATGTCTTTACTAACATAGAATTCTGTATTTATGGCACATTTTAAAGTGAAATTATATTTATTATATTTCAGATCTTTTAAATTCTTGGAGTTATGAATGGTACTCAAAGGTTCTCTAGAAAAATAAATTTGGAACTTTTAGAAAGCGGACATCATTTGGAGAACAGAAATAGCAGTGTTACATTAATAAATACTATAGTAAATACTATCTATTTAGATTTTTATAAAATACACAGTGAAAGAATAAATTTTAAATCTAATTTTTTATGCTTGATATTTTAGGTAGCTGAATATAAGTTGTTATAATAAGCTGATCCTATACGCCAATTATGTCTCCAGTTTCTTATCACGTGGGCTTAAAGATCCATTGAGATTAACCTTGAATACATTGGAATTAAACTGAAAACAAATGTATACAAAGTGACTGTTTTAAAAACTGGGAGAATAAAATTAGCTACAATCTGTTAGATATAACCTAGTCAATTTTCCATATCAGTGATATACAGTTCTTTAAAGACAGATGCTTTTAAAATAGAGTCCATTATACAGTAAAATAAGAGCAGTCAAATACATTTTTTGTGGCATTAAACTTTCTGAGATATTTGTTATTAGCTTGAACTTTCAAATGCACATACTTTGGTAAGAGGCTATGCTAGGAACATGAAATTTGAAAGCCAGCACATAATGGTTTGTTAAAAATCTTACCACTGTGTTAGCCTGTTGTATCGTTCTTACACATGTAGTAGTAGTAGCAGCAGCAGCACTGTTTAAGTGGCACAAAATTGCTAGCTCATCAGTACCATTATATATATTGTCACGGAGGCAGCGATACCTACCATAAAAGAATTAAGTGTGAGTTACTCCATTCCACAATTTTTGCTTGCTGTCAAGAGAAGCAAAAAACAGAACATTCAAGCACAGAAGATTCTTTAGAAAACCAAAATCTCTCGAGTCAAAGAAATGGAGCATTGTCAAAGTTGAATCTTCTAGTTCTGCCAAAATTGAACCGTCTGAAACACCAGCATGATACAACAAAGGGGCTACTTCCGGCTCATGATCTCAGTGGCTGTCCTTGATTGCTCAATTTTTCTAAGTTCTCTTAACAGTCTCTGTATTCGAGAAAAGTATTTTTATAGAAAGGTCTGTTTGTACAGCACAACTCAAAAACAACAAGGCAGTTATATTACAAACTTGTTTGGCATTTTCAAAATTGCAAAATGAAGAGTTTCAAAAGAATCTTTCATTCCTTGTAAAGCTACATGGAAATTTTACTTTCTTAAAAATGGCTCTTAATGATTTTGTTTAAATTACTAAATGTTTGAGATATCTTCATGATAAATATGATATATATTTTGAATTTTCTGGGAACAGCTCTGAAGTCCTCTTCATTCTGGATGACTTTTGCATAACTGCTAAACCATAAGAGGTATTACAGTTGACATTAAAAATGTAGATTTCCTTAAAACATAGAAATTATGCCGAAGAACTTTAGGGAGAATTTTTTGTTATTCATCTGCATTTTCCAATACATCTCCAAATAAGAAGTTGCTATTTGGTTTTCTCTCTCCAGGTCAAGTAAATAGAACAGAACTTCAAAGTCATAACAAAGTGACAAGCTCTTATAATATCTGACTTGCTTAAAGCCTACAGCATTTTGTTGTACTTATATGAAGATATGCATACTTGTCGATTAACTTGAAGTAGATAGAATAAACATTTGGAAGTAATCTTTGAAAGTCATGTGATAGCAACACATCAGACCTCTCCCTCTCTCTCTTTCTCTGTGGTTCTCTTGGATAATGGAACAGAGGAAGCTGTTGCATAAGTTATAATGAAATTCTAAAGTAAACTAAATAATTAAACTGTAAGTAACATTATAGAAAATAGAGGTAATAGAATGAAAGTAACATAAAAGGGAGATGAAACAGGGAAGGCTATTAGAGTCAAGAGCGATACAAATACACCTTGAGAAAAATGACAATGTAGTAGGATTGTTCTTAGATCTGTCAAAAGCTTTCGATAGTGTGTGTCATAAAACATTACTTCTGAAATTATAGCATTATGGCATAAGGGGAAAAACATTAGAATTATTAACAACCTATCTAACTGGATGTAAACAGTGTACAGAAATATCATACAAACTTGGTAGTACTACAAAAAAGTTTCATCTAATTATGAACATGTAAGGTTGGGAACACCGCAAGGATCAGTACTTGGCCCTCTACTATACATACTTTATGTAAACAATATGCCAGATTTCAACCATATTAAAGCAATAGCATACGCGGATGACACATCCTTGATCTTTTGGGATAAATCAGAAATTAGTTTACAAAATAATATAAAAGAACAGGCAAATTCACTGGTTGAATACTTTAAGAAAAATAATCTAAATGTTAATGCAGGGAAAAGTAAAGTTATGTTATTTGAACTTAGAAACAGTAATAACATTATTAATGTAACTCTCAATGAAAAAGCAACAGAGCAGGTAAAAGTTATAAATTTTTTGGGTCTACAGTTAGATAGTAGTTTAAAATTCCATCATCAGATAGATAAAATATGTAAAAAAATTAGTACAGCTATGTACGTTATAAGGAAATTATCCAAATATTTAACAATAGATGTTCTAAAACTTGCTTATTATGGGATGGTACATAGCCAGATCAATTATGGAATAGAAATTTGGGGCAGTGCTGGTATCCCAAACCTGAATAGAATACTCACACTTCAAAAAATGAGCCTAAGAATTATTTACAAGATAGGAAGGAAGGAAGCATGTAAAAGCACATTTAAAACCCAAAATATATTAACGGTTGCCTCCATGTATGTATATAAGGTAATACTCCTGGTATTAGAAGGTAGGTACGAGCTAACCAGAAATAGAGGCAACCATAATTATAACATAAGAAACCAGGATAATTTTTTTCAGAATAGCTATTACAAAAAAAGCTGTAGAAAAAGATCCTTTTATAATTGGCAGTATGTTATACAATAAGCTCCCTAGACAATTAAAGCAGCTAAGTAAAAATAATTTTAAGCCAGCATTAAAGACATATCTAATTGAAAGATGCCTGTATAGATTAGATGAATTATAGTGTATAGTACTTATCTTTGATGCAGTTTGTGCATTAAATTTTATATGTAAAAATTGTAAATATGTAAAATTGTAAATACCAACATAAATGTATTAGATTGTGATAAAGCTTGAAACATTTGTAATAATGTCTGTAGGTGAATAAATATTATTATTAAACTCTAGTGTTTTTGTTTTTAAAGATATGTACTTTAAACTCCCTTAGGTATTCAGCTATGAACACATATTTGATGTCCTGTAGCTCACTACTTCAATGACCCATAGTACCTTTCATTCAGTGCTTTTTTTTTTTTTTTTAAATTTACGTCCTCCAACATCAAGTCATATCGGACGATGAATGAATTAGGTGAAATGATGCTCAAATGAGTCCGAGGTCCATGGAGCTTAGAGTTACCCGACATTCATCCTTCAGGATAAGGGAAAACCCTAGAAAAAACCTTATCCAGGTAATTCATCCTTACCGAGATTTGAACTCGGGACCTCCTGAACGTGAGGCAGACATGCTACCGTCTACGCTACCGAGGCGGGCCCATTCAGTGTTAAGGCACATATCAGCACTGATATTATTTCATCAGACCACCTGCTATTCGATTGGCCTGTTTCAATTTCTCATCAGAATTCTTGGCAACATTTGGCTTAGTTTGGTTTGGCAGCAAGTGCACTGTTTCAATAAAATGATTCATGCGATTAATTTGAGGGAGAGGTCTTGCATTCTTCTTGACTCGATCCTGAATGCATTTTTCATGAATCACTCAAATTCTACTAGTAAAATTTTGATTTATCAAAGTTATTGAGCACCTACACAAATTACCATTCATTCATTTATTCCCCATTTGTATAAATATTCTAAAACTTTGTCACGTCAACAATTACTTACAATCACACAGAAAATGAAGCTAGTCACAGTGAAGCAACAAATATTACGCAAATAAAAATATTTGTAAAAGAATCTTCACTTAACTTAAGAAGTTGATGTAATACTTCCTTCTTCTTTATAATATCGATTTCAAAAGCATATTGCTTCCAACATCAGTTAATACCCAACTCCGTTGTTAAGGGAATCTCGGTTACGATGTTATTTTCTTTTGTTATGTTACGTATTACAATATCTGAAGACGAAACAAACCTAAAAACAGAATCAATTGCCGGTATGTCAAAATTCATTATGCGATGTTTATTCTTTAAAATAAATATTTTTTCCCACACTATTAACTCTATGGCAACCATTTAATTGTTATAATAATTTAACTTCGGGATTTATTTAGTGGTTAAATGACCAAAAATGATCTGCTACAGCCGATTTATCAATTTGTTTATATTTATTATTTAGAAAATGTTCTTTCTTTCTGGTTTCCAAATTACATTTTGTCTTTCCAATATAAACCTGATCACAATCCAAACAATTAAATTGATAAATACCAGATTTTTTATTATTAGGAATTTTATCTCTTTTAGAAAATTGTAATAAATTTTTAATTATAGGTGTTTGGAGGACTTTAGTAACAGTGACGTCAAAATTAATCTAAAAAATTATATGTAGTTGGTTTATTAATACTCGTCATTTACTTGTTTATATTAATAAGAGACTAGTTTCAAAGGCGTTCGCCTCCATTTTCAATCTCTTTCCAACTGGCATCTGTTATTGTCTGCTCTCTCTCTCTCTCTCTCTCTCTCTCTCTCTCTCTCTCTCTCTCTCTCTCTCTCTCTCTCTCTCTCTGGTACCTAAACTATGAACTTTTTTGTAAAATTATCTACTGGTGGGATTTCAAAGTTCATTACACGATCCTTATTTTTCCATATGAATATATTCTCCCATGTTAATTTATTTTGGTTTATCACTCCTTTTAATAATTTTGGATTTGGATCAATGTCATGATTTTCATTCCAAAAATGAAATGCTACTGCTCACTTATCTTCTTGTTTCAATCTGATGTTTCCGAAGAGCCCTTTAACTCTGGTTTTCAGATTTCTTTTGGTTTGACCTATATAGCATTTTTCACACTTCTTACAACTTATCTGGTATATTCCGGATCTGTTAACTGATGGGATTTCATCTTTTGTTTTTGAATTTAGAAATTTTAAAATTGAGTGTCTATTACTAGTTGCCAAGGTGATATTTTGTTCCTTGAAGATCTTTTTAAATTTATTAAATGTTTTTGGGTGATTTGGGAATGAACTGAATATGCTGTTGCTTTCTTTTTCTTTTGTAAATGTGGTTGCTTCCTTAATGGTTTTCTTTAGTTTAGCTTTTCTTACTTTCTTCAACACCAACAATAACAACAACAACAACAACAACAACAACAACAACAACAACAACAACAACAACAACAACAAAAGTTTGGTGTTGAAGAAAATTAGAAAAGCTAAACTAAAGAAAACCATTAAGGTTAAGGTTTTACTTTGGTTTACTTTACTAATGGTTGTAAAACCATTAAGGTTTTCTTAAGGCAAGGCAACCATTAAGGTTAACCAACAAGTCCTTATGTAAATTTATTGAATTCAACCACTTTTTTAAATAAATTAAAAGTTTTTCTCAAGGAATATAATTATAATTTTTATAATTATAATTTTAAAAAATGTACTTACCATCCTTGGTTTAATAAACATTTTCAAAACATTTTTAAAGAAGGTGGTATAACTTTAGTTCCTCAAAATAAATATAGTATTAAAAATGTATTATAATTTTCTACAAAAGATAAAATTCCTAATAATAAAAATCTGGTATTTATCAATTTAATTGTTTGGATTGTGATCAGGTTTATATTGGAAAGACGAAACGTAGTTTGGAAACCAGAAAGAAAGAACATTTTCTAAACATTAAATATAAATAAATTGATAAATCGGTCGTAGCAGATCATTTTTGGTCATTTAACCATGAAATAAATCCCGAAGTTAAATTATTAAAACAATTAAATGGTGCCATAGAGTTAATAGTGTGGGGAAAAAATAACTATTTTAACAAATAAAAATCGCGTAATGAATTTTGACATACCGGCAATTGATTCTGTTTTTAGGTTTGTTTCGTCTTCAGATTTTGGTAATGCATAACATAACAAAAGAAAATAACATCGTAACCGAGATTTCCTTAACAACGGAGTTGGGTATTAACTGATGATGGAAGCAATATGCTTTTGAGATCGATATTATAAAGAAGAAGGAAGTATTAACATCAACTTCTTAAGTCAAGTGAAGATTCTTATGCAAATATTTTTATTTGTGTAATTACTTACAATATTTTAATTTCAATATGAAAAGACATATACAATGAATATTGTGCATTGTATATAATAGTAATACCTAATTAATTAAACATTATTTTACAGAACCTTGATGTTTCAATTCTTTTATGGACTAAAATACCTTTGACATTATATGTTTTTTTTAATTTCCTTTTACCTTCCAGTTTCCTAATTCTGGAAGGCAAGTGGTTATACAAATCCTTGGCATACATTTCAGTACATCTATTATTTACTGAAGCTCTTCACGAATCCTTAAACAATCTGCTTTCATTCTGGTATTATAAGAATATACATTTAAACTGCAACCATCTTTATGATTTCCAACCACGTATTTTATACATTAATAAAAAAGTAAATGTAAGGATATTAAGTTTTTTTAGGCATTCCTGCATGTTTCTATTCTATATATTTTTTCAACTTTTCTAATAACTTTTTTTAAATTTAAATATTTTTCCAATAGAACAGTTTCCAGACTTGTAGGTTATGTTGTAGTAAAAGAATTATTATTTGATGTTTCACCCATAACTTCATTGGGTATCTTCAGAAGGTGACTGCTGGTTGGTTTACCACTAGAGTAAACAAGAAGGAGCCCAATGGAGTTATGGGCAAAACATTAGATGATAATTCAATGACAACCATGACCTACCTACGAAACTAAGTTCTATGAGATCAATGCTGTCCATGAAAGCCTAAAAAAGTATATTACATATTTTTATTATAACATTGTATAATGTATTCATGTATCCAGAAAAAATAAACTTGAACTAGTTTTCCAACTATCAAAAGATACTTGTAACAAGAAATTATTATCATGGGGATACAAAATTAAACATTGTAAAACCGTGATTAAACCAAAAGCACTGTATGCATCAGAAACTTTTAACATGAATTTCAAGGGTCAGATAGAGAAGCTCAAATTAAAAGAACGTAAAATATTCAGAAAGATCATAGGACCAAAATTTCAAGATAATAAGATAATATACATCAAGAATGAAACTCTCTACAAGAAAATTTAAAACCTCTCAGATAATATGCGAAAAAGGAGGATAAATTTTTATGGCCATCTTCTCAGAATAAACTCTAGCAGATTACTAAAATTAGGCAAGTGAGTCAACCTTGTATATACTTTTCTCCACTTACAAGTTTTCTATGAAGACTAGTTTCTTGGGACTTCTTCCCTATCATCAGTTCTGTGGTTGACTGATGATGCATCCGGTGTCTGCATCTGGCTTGGTGTCGTGCTGCCATCTAATGTCCTGGTAAGTTTGATGATGTCATCTACCGCAGGAATTTCAAAATTCATCAAGAGGTCCTGTTTCTTTATAATAAATATGTTTTCCTAAATCTGTAGTTCCAGAGGTTTCTTTGCCTGTTTGATCAGTTCTATTTCTTGTTTTATGTTGTGATTCTCAGACCAAAAGTGATGTGCTACGGCCGACTTGTCCATTTGTTTGAATTTAATATTTCTGAAGTGTTCTTTCATTCTTGTTCCTAGATTCCTTTTGGTCTTACCAATGTATATCTTGTCACAATCCTGGCAACTCATTTGGTAAATGCCTGATAATTGAGTTTTCGGTGTGCTATTTTTTAGAGGGTGGTTTAGTAAGTTGCGGATGTTGTGTTTGTTCTGAGGGGCTAATTTTATGTTGAAGCTCTTAAATATCTTTTCAAATTTTTTGAAGTATTTTGGATGAAATGTAAATTTTCCATATCTGGTGTTTGGGTTTTCTAGTTTTTTTAATGTAGTAATGTCCCTTAAGTTTTTGTTTCTTTTGTGTCTGTAGATCAGTTTTTTGATGAAATTTGTGTTATAGTTGTTCAATTCGGCAACCTGGTGTATGTGAGTGTACTCCTGTTCATATTCTGTTTTTGTTAGCAGAATGTTGATTAATCTGTGAACTAAACTATGGAATACTGCATATTGATGTTGTACTGGGTTGAATGGGTTGCATTTAATGTAATTGTCAACATGTGTTGCTTTTCTGTATATTCCAAATTGTAATCCTGTTGGTGTTCTAATGATTTTCAAATCTAGAAAAGGTAGCCATTCATCCTGCTCTACTTCAATGGTGAAAACAATGGATTTTTCTTGTAGGTTTAGCAACCTTATAGCATCCTCGGTTAGTCTTCTAGGGACTGTAGCAAACACATCATCGACATATCTATGCCAACATAGTAAATCTAGCAGATTAACTAAACAAATCTTTGCTTTTCCGGTAACCGTAAAACAATAACTGGTTTAAAGAAACTGAAAAAGATTTAGCAGAATTAAAACTCACGGAAAATTCATTACTTGATGAGGCAGTAAAAGTAATAACTAAAAATAAAAATACAAGGTTCAAAGATAAGTCTACATTACAATCCAAACTCATTATCTTGGCAGAAGAAAGGAAGAAAAGATCAGATAGAATGAAGAAATACTGGGAACTAAGAAAAGAACAACACGTAGGGAAATGATTGATTCAACGTACCCCAAAGAGGGTGACATGAAAAGAAGAAATGTATCCATAATTACGACTATGTTACCTTTGAAGAATGCATGCATGCGTGCAAAATAAAACTTCATGCTACTATCAATATTCACAACTTGTAAATATTTGTTCAACCCTGCTAAGGAATCATTTGGTTTTTGTTCTAGTTTTGTTCTATTGTAATATCATCAGTATATGCTATTGCCAACCCCCACTTTGCTGTATTTTAGTAAAAAGAGACCAGTTTGGACTTTTGGGGTATTTCATGTTTAATCAGTATAAAGGATTATTTATGTTATACTTACAATCTCTTATTCAGATGCTTTATTTCTATGCACTATACTCTGTTCTTTAGGTAGCTTTCTAGCCAGTCTAATGGAACTTCCCTTAAATCCAATCATTCTATTATTTCAATAAATTGTACAACATTAATACTTTCATAGCTTTAAATAAATCAAAATAAATTATTAATGTATATTCCTTCCTAATTAAAGTTTAATTGAATTTATGTAGATTTTGCTTTCTGAAAGCCAAACTGTTATTTTGATATACTGTCATATTTATTACAAAATTTCAAAGTTGGTCCTCGAATAGACCTTCAATAATTGTTTAAAAAGCTGAACATAAGGGCATTAGATGATAGTTTTCCATAAGTGATTTTGAACTGCTCTTTTTATATGTGGAGTCAAATAAAAGAATTGCATTTATTTTCTAAATTTTTTTTAATGAACAAAGGTGGAACAAAAGTGCACAATTTTTTAACAATCTCCCTGTTAGATAGAGTCAACATGAAAAATTCAATGCCATGGCCGGGATTTGAACCATGGATCTCCTGGTTTCCATCCAGTCGCTCTTAACCTTTGAGCTACCATGGACAGTGTGCCGTCCTGACATTAAATTCTCTAGTTGACTCGTATATTTTCCCGGTAGACCACTAGGGGCTCTCGCATCCGAGATACACCGTTTGTGGCGACTTACTATCGTAAGTACTTAAGTCCCAGGCTTCATCATTTAACTCTTATTATTTTAGTTAAACTAGTCTATATCAGCTAGTGTGGAGAAATGATTAATTTCCATCAATTAACTAAAATAATAAGAGTTAAACTAGCCTATATACGGCTAGTGTGGAGAAATGATTAATTTCCATCAATTAACTAAAATAATAAGAGTTAAATGATGAAGCCTGGGACTTAAGTACTTACGATAGTAAGTCGCCACAAACGGTGTATCTCGGATGCGAGAGCCCCTAGTGGTCTACCGCGAAAATATACGAGTCAAATGGAGAATTTAATGTCAGGACGGCACATTGGCCAAGGTAGCTCAAAGGTTAGGAGTGACTGGACGGAAACCAGGAGATCCGTGGTTCAAATCCCGGCCATGGCATTGAATTTTTCATGTTGACTCATCAGAAACCTTAGCCTATATATGGCTAGTATGGAAAAATGATTAATTTCCATCAATTAACTAAAATAATAACAGTTAAATGATGAAGCCTGGGACTTAAGTACTTACGATAGTAAGTCGCCACAAACGGTGTATCTCGGATGCGAGAGCCCCTAGTGGTCTACCAGGAAAATATATAAGTCAACTGGAGAATTTAATGTCAGGACGGCACGTTGGCCATGGTAGCTCAAAGGTTAGGAGTGACTGGACGGAAACCAGGAGATCCGTGGTTCAAATCCCGGCCATTACATTGAATTTTTCATGTTGACTCTATCAGAAACCTTAGCCTATATACGGCTAGTATGGAGAAATGATTAATTTCCATCAATTAACTAAAATAATAAGAGTTAAATGATGAAGCCTGGGACTTAAGTACTTACGATAGTAAGTCGCCACAAATGGTGTATCTCGGATGTGAGAACCCCTAGTGGTCTACCAGGAAAATATATATATAAGTCAACTGGAGAATTTAATGTCAGAAAGGCACGTTGGCCATGGTAGTTCAAAGGTTAAGAGCAACTGGACGGAAACCAGGAGATCTGTGGTTCAAATCCCGGCCATGGCATTGAATTTTTCATGTTGACTCTATCTATCAGAAACCTTAGCCTATATACGGCTAGTGTGGAGAAATGATTAATTTCCATCAATTAACTAAAATCTCCCTGTTGCTCAACACACTTCCTCCAGCATGTAGGAAGTGCATGGATTCCCCTCACAGAATTCTTTGGGTTGTATGCACAGTCTGTTGCACCCCTTCCTCAGAATGAGATTTCTTTCCTCCCATTGCCTTTCAGAGGTCCAAAATGTTTTTGGTGTCTAATGAGTTTGGTGGATATGCTCTTTCAGTTCTGGAATGAGCTGTTGTGACACCCATCTTGCAGATACTTTGCAAAATACATGAGCGATGACTAATGTTCAGATTTATGAGTATTTCTCCATCATTACACAATCTTTCGTAATCACAATGGCATCAACTGCTGCAGTAGACTGGGCATTACAACGCAGTGTGTCTGAACTGAGTGCAGAATGTCTATCACATATGCTTTCACGGTTTTAATCTGACTCCCCCTCATAAACTGAAATATTATTCTAATATTTCAGGAAATATTGCTGCCCTGAAAGATCAATTTACCACTGTGTAAAAAACATTGCTAATTCAATTTTACAATACTTCATCATTTCATTTGTGTATCCATCTAGTACACTTGAGTTTTCACATTTTAAAATACTTACTTGCATCAGCACCTCTTGCTCAGTGATTTCAAACAGTACCATAGAGATATATTGCATCCTATTATGAATCATTACCTCAATTCACTTTATTTCTACTCTTTCTACCATGTTCATGAAGTAATTATTAATTAATTCACTTATTTAATGGGATTCTAGAATATGTTTACATCTTTCTCCATTATGAGATTTTCTATTTGATTTGTAGTATCCCCTTCATGTAGAGAGTTTACTATACACCAAACAGCCCCTATGTTGTTTTCTGAATTTTGAATTACCATGTTATTCATCCTTTTTGCTTCCTCCTTATTCTGATTAGCAAGTTTTTTAATGTTCTACATATTTTTATCACTTTTCATTTCGATTAAATGATTTTGATGTACTCGAAACCCTGCTCTTCTCATAGATATTAACAAGTCTTAAGTAAGATAATTGCTATATTGTAATTTGTTCTATATTTTTATTTTTTACTTGAGTATGGAAACTTCTAAGCACCACTTTAGTACACTATTAAAAATACTGTAAGTGTCAATTGATGGAAATTAATCATTCTTCCACACTAGACATCTGTAGGCCAAGGTTTGGTTAGATAGAGTGAAAAATTAAATAAAATTCAGTTGGAGAATTTAGTGACATGCTGGCATGTTGGCCATGGTAGATCAATGGTTAAGAGCAACTGGATGGAGACCAAGAGAACCGTGGTTCAAATGCCAGCTATGGCATTGAATTTTTCAGTCTGACTATCTGTTTATGTCATTTATTTTTGTAATTTTATATAAGATTTCCAATTAATTTTTCCTAGCTTTAGGTTTAAGGCACTCAGGTTTCTTTAAGTTTATTAATCTTTTCACCTCATTTATGTTATTTAATTTCCTGTTAATTTTAGAAATAAGATTGCTTTCAAATTGTACAAAGTGATTGCTAACACGTGATTTGATTAATCAGTCTTATAATTTTTCATCTTCAAATTAGTAAACCATGATCTGTTTAAGTTGCAACATATTTACTTTTCTAGCCAGTCCAGTGAAAAAGAGGCAGATCACCTTTTAATAACCCTCCAATGAATTACTGGGAGAACAATAATAATATTTTTATTACCCTTATTATTTATTACATAAATTTTACCTTTAACTTTAGAGTTGTAGTAGCAATTGTTCAGTCTTATGTTTTTGCTGTCTTAAGAACTTAATAAGCTAGCTATGCCTGCCATTATTTCAAGCAGTAGTCTTTTAGTCTTATTTTCTTTTGTCATACCTATGTTAATATTTCCTATTATTACAATTAACTTACTCTTTATAATATTAGATAGGGAATCATCCAAACTCCTTAATGGTACTTTTACATCCACTGTTGGTGGGATGTAAACACCTATAATCAATTATAAGGTTTCTTCCCTTTAAAAGAATTTCTCAACCAGCCAATTTGCAGGTCATTTCTAAGCAGTATTCTTTACATTCTACCTCTAAGAATCTGTTTCTTAATTTAGTATAGAGGCAAACTCTAATAATATTTTTTCCCTCCTTTAAGGGCCAGCTCCCTGAAGTCTAAAATTTGAGACTGTAATCAGCCCTTTATTTAGCAATAAACTGAATATTGTCACATTAACATTTGTGTGGTCTTAAGAGAGATTACGTCACCATTGCTGTCTGTTTTGGAGGGAAAAAAATGAGTTGGGAAACTTAGCCATTATTATGAAGAAGCGGAAGCAAAAGAATAGTTTTGTTGCTTACTGGCTGACAGGGAGAGTGGCGCACCTTCAAAGCCAGTCATGAGCTGGCATCCCAAGGCTGGGGCAGATCTGCGTTGCTATTATGCATAAGACCTTCCTAGATCATGTCTCAAGAAGGATCCAATTCCAGAAAGATCTACTGTGCCCAGCAAACATATAAAAGCTGATGAAGACCAAAAGTCAGTCAGTAGTGAGTTGGCCAGAGACAAGAGTCAGTGAGTCGTAGAAAAGAGTATGGTGCTTCAAACTGAGTGTGGTACATTCCAAGCTCTGTGATAAGGGACGGCAGGCTGTGCAATGGGCAGGAAGCAGTTCAAGGGTCAGTAAGTGACTCCGTGTGATGGAATGCCGAGCTGTAGAACTAGCAGTGAAGCAGTTTTAAGTGTGAATATCAGAGCTCTGTTCGCAATTGGTGTGTAGCTCCATGTTGGAGGTGGACTTGTGTGTAAGTCAGAAATATTATAGCAGCACAAAAGCTTGCATTCTACAGAGACTTAAAGGAACACTGTAGACAAAATTTAAAGTGTTGCATTTGTGTAAATGAAAGTCTGATTTAGTGACAAAGAAATTTGAAGGCAAAATTTTTTGTGGTTTTATCACAATATTCTGGTGTAAGACCCAAAGCTATATTTTGCTTTCTACCTATACTGTATGTTTATTTAAATCTAACTTTTCAGTATTACTGGTCACTTCATTTATACATATAAGAAGATCTGTAAAATCGCCTGCCTTACCTTTCACTTGGTTCTGGTGATCTCTGTCCATTAAAAGGTTGATCTCTAGTGGATGGACTCGGGTTCGTTTCCTATATTGCATGCACTGTTTTCTTTTATTTGCAATTCTTTTGTCTGGCCATTTGTTTTTCTGTACTTTTGAGGTTTCATATAATATTTTCTTATTTCCTGCTGATGCTCCTCCTGCTTTGGTGGCTCTTTTGGAACTTATTCCAGCTTACCACAATTGGAGCACTCGGTTGTATTTTTTCTCCACATTTCACTCACACTCTTTACTATTTATTTATTTCCATTACTATTCATATGAAGGCCATGCCTACTGAAATTACTTCTCTCTAAACTTACATTCACTTCTTTCACATACGAATGTATTTTCATAATTTTTTTTCTTTTTAGGTTTCTGTTAAACACCTGCACTGCAATGTATACACAAAAAAGGGTACAGCTATAACTATAATGTTTGTATTTCTGTTCTGTGGATCAAAGCTTGAATGTGCTGCAATTCTCCTTTTGCATTGTTTCCTGATGTATTACTTGTGGCTTCCCATATGATTATGGTATTTGTTTTTCCCGGGCATTTAATTTCCTCAATTAGTCTTCATCACTATTTCCATACTTACCATGACTTCATATCCTTTTTTTATAATGGAAAATGTTTGTTTGCAGATCTTTTACATGACCACTGCCGACTACCAAAATGTTGCAATTCTTCTTTCTTTTTTGTTAACATGTATAATTTGGCTCATTTCTAGTTATTTATTCCTCTTCTTTCAAATCCAGAAAATGATTAGAGGTTTCAATGGGCTTTACTATTTTTTGAGCTACTTCTTGTTTTCCTTTCACTGCTTTTCTTCGTTCTTTATTTTGTACCCTCCTACCATTAGCACATTGTTAATGTTTATGTAACCCTCTGCTTCTCTTATCTTCTCATTAATCAATATATTAATAACTTCCAATTCTGATTTTAATTCCACAATTTCTTCTAGCTCTTTTCTCCAATTTTGTGCACCATCACTAGTTTCCTTTGAAAACAAATATTTAGAAGAGATTTTTGCCAGAGTGAATATCTGGGAAAATTATGTGGAACAACTGATACTTTGAGAAGCTATTAATGGGATTTTATCAGGACATCTAAAGCTGTAGTCAATGGAAGCGGGTACATAATTAGGATCATTTCCCTCTCAAAATGTTGAGATAAAAATTACAGTTTTAGAAGTTATATGTTAAATAAGAATAAAACAGGTAATAAAGCTGTAGCCAGTGGAAGCAGGGTCATAATTAGGGCCACTGCCCTGTCAAAATGTTAGATAAAAATGACAGTTTTGCAAGTTGTAAGTACGTATTTAATAAAAATAAATAAAATAAATGGTGATGACAGAGATGATGATGGTGATAGCGATTATGATACTTATTTAAAAGTAATTGTGCAAATCAATTAGCTTTTGCTTACTCCTTCCATCCACAAGTGTATTTTGGTATTCCTCACATTTATTGCTTGCCATCCTTCAAGCAATTGTTAACGGTTAGTCACTTGTGTTGTCATTTGGTAATGACTGTTATGTAAATTTAAACACTGTAATACAATTGTGTTTAATTTAGTTATTTAGAGATCTGAAAGAGGAGGAATAAAATAAGTAACATTTTTATATTTTATTTTTATATATGTCTGTAATAGAAACAAATACAGGAAATATTTTTAAAAAATTAGGCTAGTCCTGCAAGGCATAGTGAATTTGTGACCCATAGAAAAATGTTAAAGACAAGTTCAAATATTGTTTTAGTTTCGATGTCAGCAAGCCTAATATTACTTTTTTCATTATAGTCAATTATAAATAGGGTTATCACTAATAACTAAATAACTTTCTTACATAGGTTATAAATATTAAACAAAAAATACATATAGTTCCTGAATGCATAAATTTGTAAAAAATATTTCTGATGCACCCTCTCTGGACATCTGTTTTTCGTCTTTGGTGTTGAGCACATGTTATAACAGAAAATGTTTGAGCACCGCATAACTTCAATGGTGCTTTTCCTGTTCCTGGCCATGTTTCTATTCAATCAATGAGAACTATTTTTGAGGAGTAAGAAGTGTCTCATTCCTGTGAATTGGTGAATTCCTGGGAATATGCAAATCATTATTCATTCTTTTTATTTAAAAGTATCAGTTTCTGCCCTTTTATTTACAGCTCTGAATACCATTCACCTTTACCTTTACACTGATTTTACATATTCAGCAAAACTTAAGGTCTTTAAGGATATGTTTATCCTAATTTAATGCTTGAATAAAGCTATTGTTATAGATTTAATGTCTATATTCTTTTGTATTTATAAGTTATGTTGTGCTGTTTAGTTTTGATATTGAAATAAGGCTCCCTTTTATTTTTGTAATTTACATCCTCCAACATGTCATATTGGACAAAGAATAAAATGGGTGAAATGATGCTCGAATTAGTCCAAGGTCCATAGAGCTTATAGTTACCCAACATTAATCTTTCAGGATAAGGGAAATACCTGGAAAAAAACCTTAACCAGATAACTTGCCCCATCTGAGATTTGAATTCCTGACCTCTTGAATGTGAGCAAGAGACTCTACCACCTACACTACACAGGTGGGCAATATGGCTATTGTTACAAATTTCAGGTGGCTTCATGAGTTAATTTATGATGTTTTAAGTATGCTGCTCGAGTAAACCCTTGGTTACAAATTTCACACAGATAGCGTTTCTTGCCCTCATGAATTAATTTATGTGTTTTTAGGTGTGATGCTTGAGTAAAGCTCTTCTTGCATATTTCACACAAATATGGTCTTTTGCCCTCATGAATTAATTTATGCTGTTTTAGGTTTGATGCTCGAGTAAATCGTGTCTTACACAGTTCACATTCATGCAATTTTACACCATCATGTTTTAATTTATGCTCATTTAATGTTGAAAGCCGAAAAAAGCTTTTTTCACAAATTTCGCATTTATATGCTCTTATGCCTTCATGAACTATCATATGCCTTTTAAAGTATTGTAAGTGATTATAACCCTTTCCACAAATTTCACACATATATTTTTTTTCCTCATGTGTTAATTTATGGTCCCTTAAGTTTGATGCTCGCAAGAAACCCTTCTCACAAATTTCACATTTGTATTTCCTTAGGGCCTCATGAACTGATTTGTGCGTTGTAAAGTCCAGTGCTCGAGTAAAGGTAATCTCACATATTTCACATGTAAATATTTTTTCGTTCTCATGACATACACAATGCATTTTTAAGTCTGGGAAACGTCTGAAACTCTTTCCACACATTTTGCAGTTCGATGATTTTTTGCAGTCCTGGATCAAATTGTTGCAGCATCCAATATTTGAATCAAAGCTATTTCTTTCACATCCTACAATAAACTCTGTTTGACTGGAGTTAAACAACTGGGGCACGTTGGTGATACCAAAATGAGTGTTTCCACAGTTATTTTCCTCTGACTTTATACTGATGCAGAAAGAGTCACTATGGCTGTTTCTGTGCAATGATTCTTGTTCCAACCTGAAATATTACAAAGGTTTATCAGCAATAATTTACCTGAAGAAGACATCTGCAAAGCCAGGATTAACAGAGTTTCCAACACATGAGTGCTACAAGCTTGTGTTAACAATAAAATTTTACTATACATGTAGACTATGCATTACCTTTCTTTGATTTAAATTAATTTTTTACAATCATATCTGTGTGGATAAAATATGATCAGTATTCATTAATTGCATCATCCCAGAACCTCATTTCCAATATCCTATTTCTTTTTTCGTTTTTGTTAATTGTTTCTTCCTTTTTTAAGAAAATGTATTTTATGTTGAATATTAAAGCAGTAGCCCTATTAACAGTGAGCAATTTTTCATCTGAAGTAGTCAAACTTATTTACACTCACTTTCACTTTTAAATGTTTCAATTGTGTTATAACATTTAAAAGTGAAGGCAAGTGTAAATAAGTGTGATTATTTCAACACTAACAAATGCATTTTTTATGTTAAGATGAAAGTTAAAATTATGGTGTATTAGTTATTTAATGCAAAGGAAGTCATCTGCTGAGGTAAACAGTATGCATTTCAGCAGCTTGCTCAAAGAAACTGTTTGAACTAAGGTAGTACTCTTTAAAATGTGCTTAATTTTCTAGGACATGATTAATACTGTTTTAGAACTGAGTTCCAAACAATAAAGAATTAGGCTAGGTTCAACATTGTGTAGTACAGTAGGCAACAGTATATGGTTTAAATTTAGGAGAAAATGTTCAATAACTGGTTTGCTCTGTAAATATAAAATTTGGTTAGATTTTAGATACAAGATCTGTTAAAAAAGTATGGAAAATGTTGAATTTTCGCGGGCTACGTATATTCGATTTTTGATTGTTTTGAGATGGTATGTTGATGCTCATGTCCCTCACTTCTATTGACAACCTCGGCCATTTTGAATGTTCAGTTAATTGTTGACTTAGCTATTTTGCTTGGATGTGTTTTGGCTTGTCTTCGATTTTTGCCTATTCCTAAAAATGGAACAAAGAATCTGTATCAAATTTTGTGTGAAGAACAAAATTAAGTGCGCGGATGCATTCCGAATGTTGACTGTGGCATATGGTGAAGCCACCTTGGACCAAAGCAACGTGTATCGGTGGTACAAAGGATTCTCAGAGGGTCGAGAAGATATGAACAAGGCAGAGCGTCCCGGATGCCCGAGCTCGTCAACAGAGGAAAACATTGAAGAAGTGAAGAAAACAGTATTGGCCAATCATCGAATCACCATTAGAGAAGATGCTGAGGACCTTAACATATCGATTGGCTCATGCCATTCGATTCTGACCAATGTTTTAGGCATGAGACGGATCAAAGTTGCTCAATTTCGACCAAAAACACCATCCCATTAACGTTGCTAAGGAGCTGTTGAACTCTGTCCGCGACAACCCAAATTTGTTCCAGAGAGCTATAGTCGGTGACGAACCATGGATTTATGGTTATGACATGCAAACTAATACTCAATCATCCCAATGGATGCTGCTGCCATGCGAGCCAAGGCCGAAAAAGAGCGCCAAGTTCGGTCGAATGTGAAGATTTTGCTTACAGTTTTCTTCAATTGCAGGGGTGTGGGGCATCATGAGTTCATGCCACAGGGTAGAATGGTCAATAAGGAATATTACCTGCAAGTTATGCATAATTTGCGCCAAGAAATCTGCCAGAAATGCCCGGATTTGTGGATTGCACCATGATAACGCCCCTGCTCACACATTGTTTCTTATGCGCGAATTTTTGGTCAAAAACAACATACTTATGATGCTGCAGCCACCGTGCTCCCCAGATCCAGCCCCCGTGATCTTTTTTTTTTTTTAAAAAAAACTGTGAGGCCCATGAAAGGACGATGCTACACCACGACTGAGGCGATAAAGACAGCATCGAAGGAGGAGCTGAACAAGATCACAAAAAAAAATATTTTTTAAAGTGCTTCGAGGATTGGTAAACAACATACAGTGGATTGGGACAAACATCTCTCCACTATCACTGTTTGCAAGTGATAATCAGAAATCAAAATTATAATATGGAATTCTGTATAAAGAACCTTGTATATCGTTCCAGGTGACTAAGCTTGCATACACATACCAACAGGGAGTTCTTTATAGCACTTCACTTCTGTACCTTTATTTTACCCAGCACTTACAATACATTTAATATCTAATTTCATTTGTACTGTAACTTATTACCATATTGAATTCAAACAGAAGCAAGCTACTATTAAGTATGTCATTATGAAACAATTCACCTAGTTTAGCCAATTTGTACACTAAATATAATCGTTTTTGTTTCTTCCCTATTTTGGTAGTATCAACAACTCGGTTTAGCATGAGTGAAGATAACATTACTTTTCCTCCAATACAGCCAAACTATATCCTTGTCATTTAAATATGTTGAACTAGTGTAATAAAGACATGAAGAAAATATAAAGTGATAAGGGTGAATCATGCGAATCTTACCTGGTTGCTTCTGGTGTCACATCTCCTGTCTTGTCTGAGTGTGAATCAGTTTGCTGTAACAAAATAATTATGTAATCTTATATATATGTAAATATGTCAAGTAATGTAACATTACCATAGAAGTCCAATGTTAAACACAGTTGAACCAGCTTTTCAGGTAACCCAGTTTAAGCAATTCACATTTGTACATCCTGGAAAAAATATAATTTAGAAACACGTTAATAGAGCCTTATTTATGTGTGACGCATTTACACCTGATTTGATGCTCTATGTATTAAATTTCAGTGAAATGCAACTGAACACAGCATACACCATCTTAAAAGAAATATAAAACACATTTTCCTTATCGCTGCTGACAGATGCAAGGTGAGTGGACAGCTTTTGGCCACAGTAACAAAAGAGAAAGATGTTTGCTGATATGTCTTTTGATGCAACAATGTTGTAGCAACAAATGAGAAGTAAAAATAACTTTTTGGTATCTGGTGTTTACTGTTCAACAGTGTTTTGTTTTTCAGTTCTCAGTTGCTTTTAATCAGCCAAGGAGAACAGAAAAAGGAAATACGCACTAGATCAGAAAGTAAAATTCATACAAAAGAGATAGCACTTCAACACAAAATCAAAACCAAAACTTCAGACTTAGGAATTGCTTATACAACACTATGTATAGTTATCAGTAACTGAAATCTATTTTGCATGAGTTTTTAAAATTGTGTGCAAAATCAACTAAATGCAGTCATTAGCAGGAAAGGAGATATTTGGAAATGGCGCTTTTCACGTGGTTCAGGTAGAAATGGGCTGCAGCTCTACTAATCAGTGGTGACATTCTAAAATCAAAAGTGATAAATTTAGCTAAACTCATGAACATCACGAAAATCCAGTAATCCAAAATATTTTAAAGGTGAAAAAATAAAACCTACAGAATATTTTAATGGATCAGTGGTTAAAGCCACTGGATATTATAAAGAAACAGAGGACTCATCTTTTTATGGATCAATGTGCATCACATTCACCTCAAATAATTTTGGAAAATTTTCCAGTGGAATTTTTTACTTCTAACTGTACCAGTCATCTACAGTCACTTAATTTGGGCATCACTGCAAATTTTGAAGTTCATTTGTAACCAGAATTTTTGTTCAGCTACACTCTTTATTCGGGCCCCGCGGTGGGCACCATATGTAACCAGATTTTCTAATCATTGCAGATAGGATGCACATTGACTGCTGTTGGAGAAGGAAAGATACTAACAATTCTTTGAATAAGCCATTTTTTTCACAATTGGCCAGTAAGTTTAAACACTACTTTAACAGAATTGTGGCTGGAAAAGTGCTCAAGAAATTCAGGCTGATGACTCAAAAATGTTCATTAAAATTATTATTAACTGCCAAATCTCAGGAAAGGAAATTACTTAGGAAAATAAAGAGAAGTTACAAAGTTTTTGTAAGTGATAAGAATAGGAAAGAAAGATATCATTACAAAATTAAAGAAAAAATAAGGTGAACCTCAATGATACTTAAAGGATTTTACACACAAAATTCTTAGCTGTACAATATATTAAATTGTGAGAAGCAAATTTTGATAAGTTCGCTTTTGGTGGTTTTGAGATGAGTTGTACTGAAGTACTGAAATATTGTCAGTTTCTATATCTTGTCAAATAACCCTGTCAATTGGCATAAAACTATCTCTAAGCACTGATAGTGCGGGTGAATAGTATAAAATACTGTATTCACCAGATATTGCCAAAAAGCAAAGATATACATATTTTTCATTGTGGAAAAACAGTTGTCCATAAACTCATGCAATTTCTTGAAGCTTTCCCGGCGTTGATTATTGATGATAGTTTCTCGGGCTAACAGCCAGGTCAGATTTGGGTAACTACCCAAGCTTTCAGCGACTAACTCTGCCGCCATCCTCAGGGGAACTGAATCTAGGCTACTGATGTTGCGATATTTATACCTGACGCGCGGCCGATAAGAACCTACTTCTTCCCATTGGCCGAGCTCCGGCCGATGGAGAAACGTGCGGAACCAATCAGGTGATTGCCGATGCTTCTTTGCACTGTGGAGGAGAGATATGCTGAATGACTGATGTCCATGCTTTGCTGATTTGAAGGCCTTCTTCCCTGTTGAAGTTGTTTTTATTCGCTTTAATGTATAGGGCTTCTTTAACCACTCTATCGTAGTACCTAGAGGACTTTTCAAGTATTTTTGTAGAGTCGAATTTGATTTTATGATTTGTATTATATGTGTGCTCAGCCACTGCAGATTTTTCTGGGTATCCTAGTCTAATACAACGTTGATGTGCTTTGATGCGATCTTCTACTGTTCTACCTGTTTGTCCTATGTAAACTTTGCCGCAACTGCATGGGATTTCATAAATGCCTGGTGCACGAAGACCTAAATTATCTTTAGCAGAACCTAAATACTGTTTTATTTTGGTTGGGGGTTTGAATACAGTTTTTATTTGATATTTCATGAGCAATCTGCCAATTTTTCCCGACAGGGCGCCACAATAAGGGATGACTGCTAAGCCTGCATGTTCTTTCTTTGTGTTGGGTTCACGGTTGCGTTTGGAGTGCATTTTCTTAAAAGTTCTGTTTATTTCCTGGTTAGTGTATTGGTTCTGCCTGAAAACTGTACGCAGGTGTTTTATTTCTTGAGGTAGATTTTCGAGATCAGAGATAGCAATCGCTCGATGTATGAGTGTTGAGAGGACTGTCTGCTTTTGTGCCGGGTGATGACAGCTGGTGCTATTAAGGTAAAGATCAGTGTGGGTTGGTTTCCTATACACCTTATGACCCAGGTGACCATCGTTTTTTCTATAAATAAGTAAATCCAAGAAAGGTAAGCCGTCCGGGTGTTCAATTTCCATGGTAAACTTAATGTTGGGATGGATGCTGTTGAGAAATTCGTGGAAAGCTGTCAGGGCATCTTTTCCGTGTGGCCATACCACAAAAGTATCGTCTACATAACGGAAGAAATGAGTAGGAACTAGGGGTGCAGTCTTGAGTGCCACATGTTCAAATTCCTGCATGTAGAAATTGGCTATAGCCGGAGATAATGGAGAACCCATAGCAACACCATCCACTTGTTCGTAATAGGTGCCATTAAACCGGAAGTACGTTGAAGTTAAAGCATGGTGGAATAAGCTGATCATCTTGTCATCAAAGTGGGGTTTCAACAATTCTAATGTCTCTTGGAGGGGCACTTTAGTGAAGAGAGATTCTACATCGAAACTAACCAGTATGTCTGAGGTAGTTACCTGGATTTCCTGTATGACTTTGGTAAATTCTGATGAATTTCTCACATGGTGACTGCAATTTCCAATCAATGGTTGCATTAGCTCAGTTAGAACACCCGGATGGCTTACCTTTCTTGGATTTACTTATTTATAGAAAAAACGATGGTCACCTGGGTCATAAGGTGTATAGGAAACCAACCCACACTGATCTTTACCTTAATAGCACCAGCTGTCATCACCCAGCACAAAAGCAGACAGTCATCTCAACACTCATACATCGAGCGATTGCTATCTCTGATCTCGAAAATCTACCTCAAGAAATAAAACACCTGCGTACAGTTTTCAGGCAGAACCAATACACTAACCAGGAAATAAACAGAACTTTTAAGAAAATGCACTCCAAACGCAACCGTGAACCCAACACAAAGAAAGAACACGCAGGCTTAGCAGTCATCCCTTATTGTGGTGCCCTGTCGGGAAAAATTGGCAGATTGCTCATGAAATATCAAATAAAAACTGTATTTAAACCCCCAACCAAAATAAAACAGTATTTAGGTTCTGCTAAAGATAATTTAAGTCTTCGTGCACCAGGCATTTATGAAATCCCATGCAGTTGCGGCAAAGTTTACATAGGACAAACAGGTAGAACAGTAGAAGATCGCATCAAAGAACATCAACGTTGTATTAGACTAGGATACCCTGAAAAATCTGCAGTGGCTGAGCACACATATAATACAAATCATAAAATCAAATTCGACTCTACAAAAATACTTGAAAAGTCCTCTAGGTACTACGATAGAGTGGTTAAAGAAGCCCTATACATTAAAGCGAATAAAAACAACTTCAACAGGGAAGAAGGTCTTCAAATCAGCAAAGCATGGACATCAGTCATTCAGCATATCTCTCCTCCACAGTGCAAAGAAGCATCGGCAATCACCTGATTGGTTCCGCACGTTTCTCCATCGGCCGGAGCTCGGCCAATGGGAAGAAAGTAGGCGGTTCTTATCGGCCGCGCGTCAGGTATAAATATCGCAACATCAGTAGCCTAGATTCAGTTCCCCTGAGGATGGCGGCAGAGTTAGTCGCTGAAAGCTTGGGTAGTTACCCTAATCTGACCTGGCTGTTAGCCCGAGAAACTATCATCATGCAATTTCCTTGTGCTTGCAGAAATCTTTTGCAAATTTACCAAAGCAAGCAGCTCAGAATCTCATTTAGACCTTTGTCACTGTACACTGGAGACAAATACATTAATTTTATTGGGGTTTGTTTTAAAATCCATTAACGAGGTGAAACAGATATAAAATTTTAACACCACATTCATTTTGCCATAATCCTTCTTATACAACTTAACCTGGGATCACTTGCATCACTTGTTGGCATATGATCACTCCCATGTTAGATTTTTTATAACAGATGAGTTTCTTAATAATGACTTTATTTTAATATATATCATTACAGTTAACATACAAGTTGCATGAGCAATATTGTAACTATGTTAAACTACTATGAGCCAAAGATGTATCTATAAAATTAAGTGCCACAGAACATTAAAGAAGGCTGACATTTCTTCAAAATTTGCTTGAGTACTGTCTCACATAGTACGTGGATAACACTGTCTAAACCATCTCTAAATCATGATTTGTATATACCACAATATGAGCAATTTATATTATCACGAAAGAATAATTTCCAACAATCAAAAATTGTCTTTGCATTCTTGCTACACCTTTTTCACGTGGAAGCTGAGTTATAATATTCTGATGCACAATTTCTGTTGCAGGAGCTTGTTCTAGAACCATTTTATTCTATCTTTAACCTCATAAATTTTGCGGTTTCCTAGTTTTGGATTTGAAAGAGCTGCTCTATCAGAATCACTGTCATATTGTTCTATTGCTGTATCAAGTTGCTCATGTTCAGCTTGATTTGGAGTATAGACTATGTGCACATCATCCATTCTTCCTCAAACCACTTGAGAAGCTGTTCTTGTCCAACTGCATTAACTACATGGGAAAAGATATTCATAAAGAAATATTAAGGAAAACTGTTCAATTTCAACACCACCTTTGAAGAGAAACCAATTTCAAGTTCATCAAGATAACAACAGAGACGCCCCTAGTGCCTCCAAGGAGTTCACCAAATCAACATTCAATAGTCAACATTAGCTGAGGATGTTAGGAAGGCCCTAACAAAATGCATTCTAAATAAACACTAGCATTATATGGAGCATGGAGTACTAGTTCGACTTAAAATTATATTATATTGTCAGTTGTTAGATGGGAGCAATCATGAGTTAAAGAATCCAATAGTACTGTTTGGAATTATGCTTAAATCTTATTATAAGAAAACATAGTAATACAGATAAAAAAGCCATACAAATCTTACCTTTATCTCATTCTGCAAGACAATATCTGAATCAGAAGGGTTTTCTGACTTGCAGCTGATTTCAGCAGACAAAGTTTCAGGCCAACGAAGCTCCTCTTTGACTTCTACTTTGACGTATATTTCATTATCACTTTGGATAGCTATATTATTCTTGGGTACTGTTATATTATCTGAAGAAGCAGAAACCATTTCTTTCTGTAAGCTACCATTTGAAACAGATGGCTTAGATGGCTCTTCATCTCTACACCAGGGTTCTCCTTTAATGTACACTTCATGGAAGGCACTGTATGGGATCTCATTGCTGGATTCCATTAAAAGGTCTGTAAAAGGTGAAACAACCATCATCAGTAAATTTTATTAAATAAAATTAATTAAGAGTAAAAACTACAACACTCGTATTTTAAATTTTCTGAAACATATTCCAGGAAATTTAAAAAGTTAATGCTTTAAGTAAATGACTCAGTATTTATTCTTAATTGATTTAACAATACTGTCATCTACTTCCAATAATTGCAGATAAAAATAATTTTTCATAATAGCTGGAACACACATTTTTTGTGGGTGCTCTCTGTTGGCTGATTTCACATATACTTTTATTTTCAGTTACGAATACCTTAAGAAAAATAATATAGTCACTTAAACTGTTTGCAAAGATATATTAGAGATTGTAGTGGATTTGGTGATATTTTGCATCTCTTTGAATATACACAAATCAGATATTTTTAAATATACATAATGCAGAGATTTTTGCATTGAAGTGCTGAAGTCATGTTTCTAATGCAAAATATTTTCTTTTAAATATTTACTACATAATCACATCATTTACGACACATGGTTGGATTTGTATTAATTCCAATTCCATAAACAAAAATGTTTTTATTGATGTCATTAAAACATTTTTTTTGTAATTCACGTCCTCCTACGTTAAGTCATATCTGACGATGAATAGAATGGATGAAATGATGCTCAGATGAGTCTGGGGTCCATGGAGCAGATGCTTAGGCTATCAAAAACACCTATGAACTTATAGAACACATTAAGGATACTGAACTAAATGAAGAAGACACACTAGTCTCATTTGACGTTAAATCACTGTTTCCCAGCATACCAGTTAAACAACTCCCAACATTGATAGAAAAATGGCTCAAATCACTTGGAATGTCATCACTTGAAATTTCAGATTACATCGAACTTACCAAATTATGCATAGAACAGAATTTCTTCCAGTTTCAAACAAAATATTTCCATCAAACTTCTGGTTTAGCAATGGGAAACCCCTTATCACCCTTCCTGGCCGATCTGTACATGAGTGCACTAGAAATAAGGATCACTAAAGGTTTCCCATGGATGTTCAAACTCTGGCAAAGATATGTAGATGACATATTTGCCATAGTGCCAAAAAAACACATCAGTGATGCACTAAAACTTTTAAATATTCAAGAAGAAAGCATCAAGTTCACTGTAGAAGTTGAAAAAGACGAGTATTTACCATTTTTAGATCTAAAAATAATCAGAAATAAAAATAGAATAAACTTTGGCATTTACAGAAAACCAACACAGACAGACAACTACATAAAAGCTAATGGCTACAATCCAAGATCCCACAAACAGGCAATCTTTAATAGTTTAGCACACAGACTGGTCAACATCCCTCTCACAGCAGAAGAATACAAAATAGAATACAACAAAATTATTGAAATAGCACAGAAAAATGACTTTCCCAAATCACTAGTAGACAAAAAAGTGAACTTAGCAAAAAAGAAGAAACTACTAAAGGAAACCACAACCCTCTCAGCTACAGAAACTAAAATGATCTTCAAAAAATTCACTTACCATCCATGGGCCTTTGATAAATTCAAAAAAGTCTTCAAAAAACAAAACATTCAACTAGCTCCAGTGAACCATTACTCCTTAAAAAACCTAATTTGCTCAAACATCAAAGATGCCATTCCATCTAACAAAAAATCTGGTATATATCAAATTGAATGCTGTGACTGTAGTCAAATTTATATTGGAAAAACGAAAAGAAATTTAGAAACAAGAGCAAAGGAACACTTTAGGAACATAAAATACAAACAATTAGAAAAATCAGCAGTTGCCACGCATTTTTGGGAAAAAAACCACAACATAAATCCAGAACCAAAATTACTAAAACATACAACAGGAAAAGAAGAACTGTCCACATGGGAACAAATCTTTATTTCAAAAAATAGGAACAAAGTATTCAATTTCGACATCCCCCAGAAAGATTTGTTCAGCAAGTTCCTCGAACCGCCACCAGAGGAGACCGAAGACAAAATATTGCCAGCTACACCAATGAGAACTAGTCGATGTCCGGCTGAAGATAGAGGGAAGACCTCAGAAACCGGTTCCGGGAAAATTTAAAAGTGAGTGTTGTTTTGTGTTATTAATCGACTCCTAATTAACTTAATTTATACAACAACACTGTTTTCAACACTTTCATAAAAGGATTTATAAGACTTGAGAATTTATAGACATCTCATAAAAAAAATATCGGTGATTAACCTCTTTGGGTAAAGGTGCACTTTGACGGCATAGAATGTTGGAATGGAATATCACGGAAATAGTTGTTGCCAACAGCGCAGCTCTGAAATACGCAAACACAGAGAACGTTGCCAACAAATTTTCTATTCGTAATTATAAACTAGGAATATGGGTAAGCTTTTATCATCATTATTTCCACTTTATGCACATAAAATGTGTATAAATGTGCTAATTCTAACATTAAAATATATTCCTTGGATATGAAAGAACATGCTTTTTTTTTTTTTTTTTCATTTTAACTACGAAAGAATTTCACTATTCCGAAAGCTTTGTGCTACAGTTCCTTTTGGTTTCTAAATACTTATGATAATAGTAATAATAAATAAAGTTTTCTTCCGTCAGTTTCTTAAGGAAACCTACTGTTGGTATTTTCCGCGAAAGCATGTTTTGAATGTTGGCAACGCTCGAGCCAAGACGTCACGCTCACCTTATTGCTATGTAAAGTACACCTTTACGCCTTATTGATCCATTTAAAAGTTATAATACAAATTCCATACATTTTCGTTATCCTGGATACTAATCATATTAAAAATAAACAGAAAAAAGTGTGGGTTGGCAACATTTCGCTCTCTCGGCGTATATTTTAGAGTAGTTAAAATATAGAATGTCTTGCAACCCGCCACAATTTTTTCATACTACACAGTACTGTAGATTTTTAAATCTTACCCCAATTCTGATGCTTGATTAGGCATAAATATATAATTTCCGCTACATAACCTTACCTTAACAATTGCAAAGTTCAATAATTTGCCATAGCCATTAACAACAATCCACTTAACACACCAAACTGCCATTTAACATCCTGTCCAGAGTATCACAGACATAACCATATAAAACCAAATAACTACAGTATAAAGTACCTACAGAAACTAACTGTGCAAATGCACATTCAGAATAGGCACTTCAACACACACAACAGAGAATCAACACTTCTGTGATGTCAATGGAGATCGCCCTGCAATGAACCTCTGTGGGGTTATAACGATCGCCCTGTCGATGAACGGTAAACAGTGAAAATGTTATTTAGTACTAACCAGGAATAGTGCAGCTTTGACAGCGTCTCCTAAACGAAATTTAAAATATGTGTACTTCCTTCTTCGGATATGAAATTAAATGTTAATATGGTCTTATATTTCCAGAAGCATATATTATTAAAGCCATTTTAAATTTAAATATGCAAGTCTTCTTCAAACTCCAGTCACACAGAAAAGATGTGGAGTGTTGTGGTCCTACATTTTCCAGAAGATACCGTCGCAGCCACAGATTAATATCAGATTCTTAACTCCGTGTTAAAAACTGAAGACGCATAGGGTGCTCCTCCTGTACCTTTCGATGCCAGCTAAGTGAACTAACCAGTGACACCGACAGATTTTAAAGCTGTGTGAAGAGAGACATCCAAGAGCCAACAGCAGGTGCAGGTGGGCGGAGGGTTACACGCCACGGTACCTATACGCTGTGCGGATCTACCCGTGCGGTATAAAAGATAAATGTATTTGCGCAAGCTTGCGTGTCGTTTGGTGAGACGGCGCAGTTGGCCTCTACTGATGCTTCTGGTGCTGGGATATTCCCCCTTGGCGGTGGGACAGTGCCCGTTCCACCTCGCTTTGTGCGGTCGTTAGCGATCCGTCAAGCAGAGGGGCAACCAGTAGCGAAAGACCAGATGGGAATTAGGTTTTAGGTTTAATAAGACCAGGTCGTGCGCGCGCCCCAGGGCACGACTTCAGGTTCGCAGGTTCTGACCTTCCAGCCGCGGCCAAGGTGCGAGGTGACCTGGCGGTGATTGGTAGGGAACAGAGACATCTGTTGACACCGACAGATTTTAAAGTTGATGTGCAGCGCTCAATCTGTCGGATGACAGTTTCGAGAAGCTTAATGCGGATTCAGAGTCTCTATCCCAGTTAGCAACCCTTGGTCATAGCTCTGCGTTGGCTTTACAATTTTTACTTTAATGTTCTGGCAATCTCTGCACATCAGTGTAGTTTTCGTGGAAAATCCATGGTACAATGGAATTTCTGTAAGTCCAGTGATTTCTTCATTATTCTTCCGTAGTGTATTGGAGTCAACAATCCTGGGAGTTTGCTGGTGCCCGAATGGACTTGAATCCACTTTTTGTTACAAATTTTTTAAGTTTGTCTTTTCACGTAATTTATGCATTTCGGTTTTTTGGTAAACATTGTTCTAGCCCTTTTAAATCATAAACTAGTCAATTCCAAGTTGTTTTACAGTGCAGATTTCATAGTACACAACCTTGTATACATTGGTGGAAACAATTACAGACATTTTTTCGTATATAATACTCTACTTTCTCGTTTGGCCAAAGATCCTATCAGCTGGCGAGAAGCTGTGAGCTTTTACTGGAAATAGAAATTTCTCTCACATGCTCAGGTGTTTCATTTTACAACACAGAGTATGATATGTTTAATTATTTTGCCCTGCACATGCGTCACAAAATAGATAACGTTTTGAAATGTCATTAGTGTGTTATAGATCCCATAAATGACAGCAATGATCCACACATTCCTCCCTTCCCCACTCCCTTTTTATTATTCTATAGAATCCCAATGAATTTTTACTTTCTAAGCTACCCCATATCTCTTATCTTCCTATGTTTCTAATCCTAATTCTCAACATCTTCAAAAATGCCTTCTCTATTTCCCTGTCCCTTTTCCCAAATGTTTGCCATTCCTATTTCCCTCGTTTTACCTTCTACTCCTATCCACCAACAGTTCTTACTTTTCATGCAATTTTGCTGGTCCATATATAACCTTAAAATCTCTTTGCCTTCTTTTTTCAGACATCTGTACAGGAATTTCAAGACCTTTTCATTTCATAGAGTAAGCAAGGTAAAAGAGCATTTTTAATAATTTTTGTGCGGTGACACCCATGAGTGACACTATGGAAACAAGTATATACAGCTCTGGTAAAAGTATGCCAACAACGCCTTTCTTTGCGACCTCTGTATCTGTCCCCTGTACCATCCGGTTACCATGGTACACACTGATGCAAGAAGTATGGAAATATGGCATAAAACTTAAGTTATCCAGGGATTTACAGCATTTGTACGGTGATATGGAGCCATCTACCCTGTATATCTTGACACCATATAAAGCCCGGCCAACTGAGCGGGATGGCTCAGGCGGTTTTGTCTGTGGCCCGCATTCGGGAGGCCGGGGTTCAATTCCTGTGGCCAATTTATCTGACCCACAGGGTTCTTCGGATCGCCAGGCAAATTCTGGGTAGTTTAATTACATCTCCCGAATTTAATGTCCCTCTATTTTCCCCTCCATTATCATTTCACATCATCTCTCATCTGGTGATCTATTTCAGGGTAGAAGTGTCGGCGGGTGTCTCGGCGGTGGCATGACACCTTGGTCAGCAGCCGTCACCTCTCGCCTCATCCTTCCTCCCGGGGATGCCACACTTGGGGCTTAGGTATAATAAACCAAGGGTTTCAGTGCTGAATCCCCTCCGTATCAATTCTAATCCTAAGCCCGGCCAACACCTCTATCGCAGGTAACTACTGATTTGTCATTTTACAGGACCACTGCCTTTCCGATTGATAGTTTTACATAATTTTATGGTCGAAAATCCACCAATCCACTCCTGGTTATGAAGGCTCGACATACTACTTCTGAGCCTCCTCCCTGAATGTTGGATGCAATAGATAGTATGCGTATATCCGAATATCTTTCGCTTGGGACTAATTCATTGAGTTGGTGGTATACCCGGGTTGAAACCGGCATCATTTAGGGCACACTATTTATGACTACCGACCGATTTCCTTACACTCGACGTTAGCTAAACAGTTTCAAAAAAGTTTTCAGGATCGTATAAGTTTTTAATATAGCAAGAGCATTTCAGATTATTATGGCCGGCTTCCCAATTGGGGCTTCGTAAAGATTTTGGTACCACCTATAATTTATATACTCTTATTGCAGATGTTTTAACGGTCTTTCAAACTAAAAAACATGTTCCAGATTAATTTCTGAAATTTTCGAACACATATGACGTACATGTACCAATATTCCTGCGCAAGATATAGGACATGGGATTTTCCTATTTAACGATTTTGCATCAGCTTTCGACAGACATTTGACATTATCCGGCAAATATAACAATCCGTCAATCGTATCACTTGTAATGGATACCTCAAGATCCCTCTGTGTCCTTTGCTTTACACATTCTTTAAGTAGAGAACCTCCAGCAGGCCACTAATATGCTGTTTAAATAAATAAAACAAGCCTGTAGGATCCCTTTTGGGCAAAAGTCTCCTACCACACATGGTAGGACTAGCTCAATGTATTTTGTTCTCACAGGGTGAGCTAGTCTCTCTAAGTTAAATTTCCCTTTGTTTGTGTGCCTACTTTTCCTTTATCCTAATATGACCCCATACATTTTTCATTCCATTCTTTTTCATTGCACTATTGATTACTTATTTTTTTCTATTGCCCATTACTTTTCACTTCACTCTGTCTCTTGCCATTCTCATCCATTCTGCAGTAAATTCTTGTGATCGTTTCTGCAGCGGGTATCCTCCGTTATTTTTCCTCTGGTCCGTTGCTGCATAGGCCCACCTATCCTAGTGCATTCTGGCCATGTGGCCTCCCAAGCTATACTATATGTTCTTTACTCATGCTATATTATGTGGATGATGTGGTCCTAGTATTACCATTCTGTTCAGGAAATCTATACGTCATTGAACAGAACTGTGAATTGGTATCGCAGTATGCGTAATTTTATCTTGACTTTAGTTGTTGAAAAACTGCGTGTGTTTGCTTTCAGCGCAGTATGTGATGCCAGTTTCTGGCACTTAAGATCTAACACGTGTTTTTAGGTGACTACTTCTATTTGTTTTCTCTGAATTACCTTTAATAATCATGGAGTTTACAAAGGATTATCACTGCATTCTTCACTCAGTGACACGTCTGTCGACATTGGAGGGATGAACCCGTGATTTTAATCTGTTAATTTTAGTTTTTAGATTAACTTACTGAATACTAATGGCACAGCCTTTATCAAATACCACAGCCAAAAATCCCATTCTTATTTGTAACAATTATTTAAACTTGTATTACACATTAACGAACATCCTATGAGTACAAAAGTGAATCGAGAGGATATTGACACATTGCTTCACTCACACTGTTTATTCACAGGACATGTTTCAAGAGCTCTCGCTCTTATCATCAGCTGATACTCGACTAGTGCAAGTTGTAGTGGTTTCCTCTTTTTCTGTTTTGTCAATAGATGGCGTGATGTACTTGTCAAAGATGTCCGGTGGTGGAGTTTCAAAATTCATGACTCTATGACGATTTTTGTTGATGAAGATTTTTCCCATACGGAAAGGTCTATGGGGTGATTAACATATTTTACTAGAGATGTTTCCAAGTTGATGTCATGTCTAGTATTCAAAAAATGAAAAGCCACTGCTGATTTTTCTGTTTCACCATTTTTAATGTTTCTTAGATGTTCTTTAGTTCTGATGTTAATATTTCTTTTTGTTTTTCCTATATAAATTTTAGGGCAAGTTTCACATTTGATCTCATAGATTCCTGGTTTTTCTTTGGTAGTGATTGAATTTTTTGGAAGGGCCTTTTAACAAATTTCTGATATTAAACCTATTTTAAGGTGCAAGAGTTATGTTGTGTTTTGAGAAGATTTTTTGGAATTTGTTATAGGCTGATGGGTGGAAGGTGAATTTTTTAAAAAGTTTTTTCTCTTTTTCTCCTGTAGGTTCTAGGGTGGTGGTTTCTTTTATTTTCTTAGCTTTGTTGAGTCTGTTAGCTGTTTTGTCTACTAAATTTGGGTTGAAACCGTTGGATATAGCTACTTTTTTTATGTGTAGGTATTCTTCTTGATAATCTTCTCTGTTTAGTGGAAAGTTGATCATCCGAAAGATTAAACTGTTGAAAATGGCATGTTGGTGTTGTTTTGGGTTGAAACTGTTGTTCTTGATGTAATTATCTGTGTGTGTCGGTTTCCTGTAAATACCAAAGGTGAGTTTGTTGTTCATTTTTTTTATTTTGATGTCCAAAAAGGGGAGCACACCATCCTCTTCTGTTTCCAATGTAAATTTTATAGCTGGATTTTGTATATTCAAAAGTTTAAGACTATCTTGTATGAGTTTTTTAGGTACTATTGCAAAAATGTCGTCAACATAGCAATACCACACTTTGAAATAATTTGGAAAAGTTTTTGTGATATGTGTTTCAAAAGCACTCATAAATAAATCTGCCAAGAAGGGAGACAATGGGTTGCCCATAGCTGGGCCTGTTTTTTGTTTGTAGATCTGTCCATTAAAGCTGAAAAAATTTTGATTGATACAAATTTCTGTAAGTTGTGAAAGTTCTTCTATTTCTTCAGATGTTATTTGTAATGATTCCAGCCATTTTTTGAGAAGTGGAATAAGCTCATTGGTAGGTATACTTGGATATAAAGAAATGACGTCAAAGGAAACTAAAGCATCTGTAGAGTTGATCTTTGTGTCCTTCAGGAGATTTAACAATTCAAACGAGCTTTTGATACTTAAATTTTCAAATTTTGTGAAGGATCTGAAGATATGAACCAGCCATTTTGATAGTTGGTAAGTGGGTGCATCAATGTTATTAATTATTGGTCTGAGGGTAATTTCAGGTTTATGTATTTTGGGTAAACCATATATGTATGGTGTTTTTGGATTGTCTATTTTATTGCTCAATTTATCTCTTTTAGTCCTGATTTTACTGTTTTTAATTGCTAATTCTACAGATTTGCATGCTTTCTTTAATGGATTGTTTTCTAATTTAACAAATTCTTTTCCGTTTAAAAGGTTGTCCATTTTTTTGCGATAGTCTTCTTCGTCCAGTATTACTATTTTGTTACCCTTGTCTGCTTTTGTGTAGATTACCGGTTTTTCATTTAAATTTTTGATTAATTTTTTATATGAATAACTTTTTGAATTTGCATTTTGAATATGATCTAGAGTTTCTATGCACTGTGTTCTGATCGTAGACTTTTTATTATCGGGCAAATTATATATCGCTATTTCAATGTCCGCGATATAGTTTTCAATGTTTTTTGTGTAATCTACACATGTTTTTAGGCCTTCCTATGAGTGTTTTGATTCAACAGTTTCTCTCATGTTTACCACCTGCTTTCAGAACTTCTCTAGGGATGTTAAGTTCACTGCAGATTTATTTACCTGCACACTTAATGTGTATCCAAACTACAGCTTTGTGTCCACTCTAAGAAGATGCTCAAGTAAAGACAATGTTAACCATGAGACCCAACAAACTGCTAGGCAACATTTTGTTGATGAACTCGATATAGCTTTTGAACTTCTCAGCCAGAGTTACAAAACGAAGCACTTCTGACATATTTTTGACTCCTGTGCAATATTGCTAGGATGCTGGAATATTGGTTTAGTATCTGTCAATGAGACACCAATCTTTGTAATTGTGGAATTTGAGGCACACCACGCCGTTTGTTTGCATACCTCAATTACCAGTTTTTTTTGATAAATTATGGAACAGTGTATATACTGAAATAAAAATATATAGTTTTCTTTAAGTTAATTGATGAAATTATTCATTTCTTCACACTATCCATATACAGGCTAAGGTATTGGATTGATAGTCGACATGAAAAATTCAATGCCACAGCCAGGATTTGAACCATGGATCTACTGGTTTCTGTATCCCAAATACACCGTTTGTGGCGACTTTCTATTGTAAGTACTTGAGTCCCAGGCTTCATCATTTAACTCTTACTCATTTACAATAGTAAGTCGCCACAAACTATGTATTTTGGATGCGAGAGCCCCTAGTGATTTACCGGGGAAATATATGAGTCAATTGGAGAATTTAATGTCATGACAGCAAATGGGCCATGGTAGCTCAATGGGTAAGAACGACTGGACAGAAACCAGTAGATCAGTGGTTCAAATACCTGCCGTGGCATTGGATTTTTCATGTCGACTCTATCAATATAGTTTTGTTTGTGGTCTCTTTAATTTTCTGTCTTTATTGCTAACTTTCTGTCCCCACATTTGTCAAACTCTATTTTGATTTACCATTAAGACTAAAATGAAGGCTAGAGTTTCCTATACCAGCCACCTCTTATTTAGCCTTTTCTATTCTTTATACTGGATACAGCAGCTGAACCCAAGGATTGGCAACAGCATCACAACATAACTTCAATAGCAGAATGTCTTTAATGCATATTATTAAAGCTAATTACTCTTGGTGAATCAATTATCAAAACTCATAAATTGGCAAGCAGAGTGAAAAATATTTTTTAGTAATCAGAAATAGCAAGGTAACACAATTGAAGATATGTGTACAATAATGCACATTTGCCATGAATGAGTCTAACCTGAGCATTAAACTGAAACTTAGAGGATGAAGTACCCAAAGAAAGGAGCTATGCTGTCTTATTTATAAATATTTCACAAATAAGATGAGAAATGAGGTACATAAAAATAGAAACATTTATATTATGAATGTTTTATTCTTTTTTAGTACCAGTAATAGATTTGCTTTTCGTCTTCTGTTACTCTACTGGTTTTTAAATTAGAGCAGTAAACTTTCTTCTTTCAGCCAAAATTAAGGACACTGTGGTGGCCATCTTGTTCAAACAGTAAAGAATGATGCTTTCATTTGCTCTGTGGTACAGCTGGTGATCCCTTTACCACTAACACTGCTTAATAATATTACTTATGGATCTGTGCATAAGCATAGTCTTTCTGAAGTATGCATAGGGTTTCAGTGGCGATGCCTGCTTTGGCTTTGACCTGCTGCGGACACTGTCAGTAATATTAAACGTTTAAACTCCCATTGGAGCAATCTAACCTTGTGTAGAGAAAATACAAAATCTATAAATATAGCCTAATGTGTGCAATTTTGAGGGGAAAAAATAGGCAGTTATATTTTTCTTCTATAACAGTGCCTGTTATATATATCCTCACTTTTTAAACACACAGTTTTAATTATGTGTGTTTAGAGGAATTTAGTAACAGCAACGTCAAAATTAATTGTAAAAACAACTATTTTTCGCTTCACTGTGGTGTTCCAATACAGTTGAATCTCGAGATTTGTAGTCAGTTTATTGACACTAGTCACTTACTTTTCTTATATTATTGAGGGACTAGTTTCAAAGGCTATTGCCTCCATTTTCAACCTCTCTCCAACTATCATCTGTTGTCTGCTCTCCTCTCTCTAGTGGTGGAACTATGAACTTCTTTGTCAGATTACTTTGAAACTAGTCCCTCAATAATATAAGAAAAGGAAGTGACAAGTGTCAATAAACTGACTACAAATAGTTTTTACATAGTTTTAAGTTATTTGAGGATCTTGCATATATTTGATATGTGCTAATATTTACTACCTTTACGGATTCAAATAAACTTTGAGAGAATACGAGTTTACTTAAACCAAAGAAACGAAGGAAACACTATATATGGCTTGCTGCTCAGTGAAACAATGTTTATCCTCAGGGCATAAGGAACTTTGCAGGATACTGGAAAAAATACAATAAAAGGTTAAAAAGATAGGTAAGTGCATGTTCACTGTTTTGATGCAATAATTCATAAAAACTTTCTTAGGTATGTAATAATTACAACTTATATATACAGTTCATACCTGCAATGAGATAAAATTCAAAGATACTGAAGAATAAACACAATATTTTTCTTCTATATACAATAAATAGATTATATCATTAGATTGATATAAATATGTTATGAGTTCAGATTAATAACAATTACTACAAATTTCCTTATATACAATTTCTTATTTGTTTCTGAAAGATGAATCTTGTATGTAAATTGCTGAACATGTACTAATCATATGTTTCTAATAAAATTCAGTTAACCAGAAGATCCATGTGTAATTATTGTTCAATGCAAGTAATATTTTCCTCTCCTATATAAAAATGATTTTTTTATGTTCTACAGTGTTTTATCAAGAGAAAAGCTAAACTTACTTAAAATATTCTGAACACAGATGGAAATTATTAATCATCAGTCTTATTGTTTGAAAATATGTATATTCCAAAAGGGCATTACAAATGAATATCCATATTTTAAATAGTGAAATAAGTTAACTTTAAAGAGAGTCGATTAGTGTCATTAATCGACTCTCTTTAAAGTTAATTTATCATAACAACACTGTTTTCAACACTTCCAAGAAAGGAAGTGAAATAAGTACTTATTTCCCATTTTAACATTCTACCAATATAAATTTAACTGATACCTGTGGTGTGCAGGTAGCTCATCTACCTCACATTTAAGAGGTCTTGAGTTTGAATCTTGGTTCAGATGATTTATCTGAATAAGCTTTTTCTACATGATAAGATAAGAAACTTTATTTGTCCCATACATTTACATATTTTGGAAAAGGCCCAGTAAACTGGAGACTCGTCAAATATTACAGATATATCAACATATTTACAGGTATTTACAAATATTTTATATACAATTATTTTTACATATTTCCCTATGTTTAAATATTTGTACTACACATATCTTTTATACAGCTTAGCATAATACATGTGGTCCTAGAGACTGTCTTCCATATATTCCTTTACTGAATAATAAGCTTTGTCAGCGAGGACCTTTTAAGTGTACTATGAAACACATTTTTGTTTTTAATTTCTTGATACTTTTGTGACAGCTTATTATAAATCTTTATACCAGCATAGAATGGGCTTTTTTCAAATAGGGCCAGTCTATGAGCTGGTACTTTAAGGCAATTTTGTGTTCTAGTCCCATGATTATGTACATTCTGATTTAGGTAGTACTTGTCGAAATTTTCATATATGTGCTTAACTAATTCATAAATATATTGAGAGGGCAGGGCGAGTATGTTTAGTTTTTTAAATAAACTTCTGCAGGAAAATTTGGGACTGAGACGAGTCATAATACGGATAATTTTCTTTTGTATTTTAAATATCTTATTCCAACCTGTCGCTGCTCCCCATAGTATAATGCCATATACCATTATGGAGTGAAAGTAGCTGTGGTATACAATATTTCTGGTTTCTAAGTTTGTAATTTTTGTCAGGCAATACATATTAAAGCATGCACTATTTAATTTCTTACTAATATATTGAAAATGTTCCTCCCATTTTAGCTGCTCATTTATGTATGTTCCTAAAATTTTTCCTGTACTTACTGTAGTGATGTTTGCACTATTTATGGTGTTGTTTGTTCTCGACTGTGTTTTAAATTGAATTAAAGCAGTTTTGGTCATATTTAATTTTAGCCCATTATTATCAAACCAATTTGTTAGTACTTTTAATGTGTCATTTGTACTTTTAGTTAATTCCTGACAGTTAATGTCTGTTAGCAAAATAGTAGTATCATCTGCATACATAATTGTTTTACCTATAATACTATTTGCATACAAACTCAAACATGCATGCCCTTATGCACACACCCACACACAAAAGACAAAATACGTAATACACATTATGCCAGATTCAAGAAATAATACAGAATTATTATAAACTCACATAACATATGAGAATCTCATTATCAGTGCAAATACCAAAAAGGATACGGAGCAAAATTTTTAGAAATATGTTGTTATAAACCATGGCCTTGCTACAACTAATTAATTGTGTGTTACAGCTTCATGAATTAAGTACAGAATTTATATTTAGTACCAATTTGAACAGTGAACTGGACAGCAAATGACAATATACTTCTACAGAATTCAACAAATGGGAAAATGGTGCTTACTGTCATGGCAAGGGCAGATGCCTGCCGTGGAGAAATGAAGTATAAGTCAACCCATTCCACTACCTGTGCTGTTTGCCAGTGAGATAAGCAATAAAATGCAACATTCAAGGGCAGCCACCAGTTGACTCACAAAGCTGGAAGCACAAGCTGCATTGTTACTATGCTGAAAATGTTCTACACTGTTCAAGAGAGTTCGGCTTCCAGAACCTTCCCCGGTGACCAGAAGGCTATAAAGTTGGCCAAACCCAGCAGTTCAGTTCACATCAGAGAAGTCATGAGTCAGACTGCAAACAGTGCAGAACAGTCCGATCGAGTTGTGAGTTCCTCTGCAATATGTTCCAGCTCAGAGTAGTAATCAGTCTGCAGGCAGCAGTGCGTGAAGAGAAGCAGTTGATCAATATCACAGTTGTGCCAGAGTCGACAAGCAGAGCAATGAAAAAGGGAAGCGTTCTATGTGTTGAGAAAACATACAAGCTGCAGAAGTTGGTGCATGCAGCAAAGACATAAAAGAACATTAGACTGATGTGCTTAACCTGTTAAAAGTAAGTGTTGTTTAGTGTCATTAATTGACTCCCTTTAAATTTAATTTATTATAACAACAGTTTTCAACACTTCCATGAAAGGAATTGTAAAAATCTTATGTTCCTCGGGGTATAGTTGAAACAATCCAGTGGAATGGCCACTTAGGTCATCAGATCTGACTTCTCTTGACTTTTTCTTCCAGGATCCTTTCAAATCAGTAGTGTACACCAACAGGTCACAAACATTGCAGGAACTGCAGAAAAATATTAAAAGAGCCTATGTAATCAAACATGTGCAAGAGTTATGTTAATCATATTTGGATATGCCCTCAACAGGTCAGCAATCAATTTGAACACTTCCTCCATTAGGGTATAATTCTCAAGACATGAAATTTGCCTTTGTTTCAGTTTATCTGAGTCATTTTTGTCTTATCTTTATATTTTCAAGCAGACTAATAATGCCTAGTCAATAATTTTTGGTCAATTAATTTTAATTGTGTATCTTATGCTGCAACAAACAATTTCATGATCTGAAACAATGTATTTCCAACAACTTCAGCATATATCCTTTTCTAGTATCTACTCTAATAATGGAGTTGTCCTGTTGCACTACTTTTGAATCACCCTATATAAATTCTCAACTAACAAACAAGAATAAAAATAAAATCCTGTTATATTTTACAATAAAAGCAGTTCACAATGAATAGACAAAATGGATTTCAATAACCATAAAAATAAAACTGACACATTGCTTCACTCACACTCTGTTTTTCACAGGACATGTTTCAAGAGCTGTTGCTCACATTATCAGATGAGTCTCGACCTGTGCTTCACTCTCTCTATGCTTCTTTCAATTTTTATATTTTGAACCATAAAAATGTTATAACTTCTACACCACATCACTGAATAGCAGTCAACACTGCTACATTCTGCAGCAAGAATTTACAGATCGGTTGTAATCAAAGTAATGGTGTTCAGTATAGCATTGTACAGATTATAATGATCATATGGGTCTGAAACCTTGTAAATATACTAATAATTAGTTAAGCAATGGTCGTGAAATATGCCAAGCGTAACTGGTTCCAAATTTTGCCATCAGGTGAAACTATGGCAACGTAAGCAATCAGAACATAACATGTGTGCAGATAGAAGTAAGAAAAGAATAGACACATCACAACAGCAATTGTGGCACATTTATTAGGAACTACTAATATACAGAGAACTCTGTACTTGTTACAAACACAGTTAAGCATAAAACTAAAGTTATTGACAGTGAAACAAATATATTTAACAAATTATAATAATGACTAAAAGTGACTTTTTTTTTATAATTATACCAGGTGAGTCAGCTGCTCCTATTTATATTTACCTATGCAACCGTAGTTTACAGTCTGATGTTAAAACATTGACCCTTTTAGCAGAAAAACCATTACTGCAGCTCTGCCCCTCTATTTAGTAATGTATGCACCCAACATTAATACTTACAGCCCTGAATGAGCACTAAGAAGCTGCGAAAAAATTATATAAACAACAATGTTTCATGTATATAATACCTGCAAGGTGGTAAACGAATGCTTTCCCAAAGAGCAACAGAGAGTATGTGGCAGCTAGTGCAGTGGATTAGCTTGCTGGAATGTGGTGATACAAAGGCTAGGTTCGAAATATCACATTGTTTTGGTTCTTTTTTTCTTTCTCCTAATCATTAATACCTATATTTTAGTTACTGATTTATTTATTGTTGCTATTGATTCACTTGTGAGCCAAAGACACAAGAATTACAATCTGATAATTATCGGGCTATCTTTATTTTTTAATCGGGATCACGTTTAACTTTGTGACCCTTATAATCTGTACCATCTCTGGTGTTGTAAACCATGTTATGTAGTTGACTTTCACTTCTTTAGGAGCATGTCAATAACATTAAATCTAATAGTTTTTGTTTCATGCGTAGATCTTCTGTTTCACTTTGCATTTGTGAAATGTTTGAAACTTGGTTGAATGGGTCGAGCACAATACTGACCATAATAAAATATCTACTACGAACTAAACATTTATAACTATCTGCTAGTGGAAAACATGGCTATTATTATATTTTGTAAACACCTAAAATGTTATAAAAATGTTATTCGAACTATATCAAATTATAGGCCCCAAGAGGTGAAACAAAGGGTAATAAAATTTTTGAGCTAATCATGAAGGATTTGAACCCAACTTAGAGGTGCAGAACGGTGATGTAATCTGCATAATGCCATTTAGCCAACACTACCATGCAAGGGAAGCTTCCTATATGAATAAGTAACCACAGACCTCATCACCCACCTGGAATCTCCACACACTTTTTACAGCTTCATACAGTGTTTTGAGCTTGTTTTGGTAGTTTTAACACAAATAACAAAACTGCATCTGCCATTAAAATTAGCTAAAACCTGCTTAATTTGTGACAGAAGCGAAAACGATCTACCTAATTCTTAGCATTTTTTCAACATGTCTGTATAACAAAAACACGTGTTGTCTGAAGATTTAAATCCAATTGGTCCCATTGTGTAAATCTGCCATTTTGTGTTCTAATGTTATTGTCAACTGATGCATGTGATAGGTTGTTCCTTCAGGGGCATGTTTATAGGTGTGCGTGAATGTATGTTAATGAATAAAAGTGCAAACTCATATAAAATTATTACTGCAGCTTTCTGTATCTGGTGATTGCTTTCTGTCCCATACAACACGTATGCACTAAGTTATCTATCCCTCCTCTATAATCTGCTCAGCAAATCATCCATTAGAAGGCATTCAAGAAAGGCATAAGTCACACGTTGCATAGCACGTTGCATAAATTAAAAAATAATTAGGGGCAGGTGACTCACCTGGTATATTAAAGAGGACTAGCTTTTAAAGTAAATTATTTTCAATTAATAAGCTGAAGATGCAAATGATTGATTTGCAAAACTATTCCTTTTAAATATATAATTATCAAAGATAAGAGAAGTTTTAGTCATTATCATTTATTATAATTTGTTAATTACTGTTCAACATAGCCTCAACTAACATTTTGCATCCATAACATGGAATGGCCCACAGTTGCTCACAGACCATATGATTCAATTCGATTCAGTTTATTCATCCCTTATATATCATACAGAGGATACGTCATTTTATAAGAGAATATTAAAAATATACCTAAAAGTCTACCATATACATTATTCAGAAACTAAAATGTACATTATTTTCCATGTTTTGATTTGCACTCTTCCACACTATAAAAATCTTGTTCTGACAAATACCTTTTTATAGTTCTAATATTACATAGTTTATTTTTCCTGACAATCTATTATACATGTCTTTTCCGATACTTTCTAATGACTTGTTGGTGTTCCCTTAAGTGTGGTCCTACAATAGTCAGCTTTACTTCTTACATTTATGAGCATACATTACAGTTCTTTGTACATGCATCCTTTTCTATTACATATTTAATACTTTCAGATATGTATATACATGGAGCAGTTAAAATATTATGCTTCTTAACCGCTTCGCCGATGGTCATTTAAACCCTTCAGGGGCCGGAAACGGATACCCAATAAATAGAACAAGACATTTAAACTGTTAAATGCTGTAAAAATGCATCATAAATACAGTTCTGTATCTTCCGTATTTATTAAGTTATTTAAATGAAACAAAAACTGGTTTAAAACTGATTAAAGGCAGTATAAATCTACAGCAACAATAAAGTAGAGACTACATTAATAAATAGTTGAAATTTCACTTCTTTGTTTCACTGTAGCAAAGCCATTCTTTGTGCCAAACGCGCCTAATATTTGAATCATTTTGTTTTGTGTGTATACGAGCCAATTTATGTATGTTTAGCTATGCAAGCGACTTCTCCGATTCAAGTTTAGTTTATTTATGCTAAACCAAGCGATAATCATACAAGAATATATTGCGTTACACACTCACACACTGGAAAGAAAAAACTGTCAGCATCTGTTATTACAGTGTTTCTCAACCAAGGTTTCTGTTAGCCTTATGCAGCAGTTTTTGCTCTGTATTTTAGTTATTTATACTCTGTATCCAGAGTGATTTCTTATAGCTTTCAAGAGCTAAATGAATAGCACATTTGAAATTGTTAAATTTCAATGTTAACCATGGCTTATCCCTGTAATGTAGCAAATAAATTAGCTTGTGTATGATGCGTACAGCCTTCTGATATTACTGTAGAAAATCTGGAAGATTTGTTGTACGATTATGAAGGAGATCTTTAGGACATACATAGCAGTGACGTGTGCTGGTCTACAGATGGCATGTTAGCTACTCCATTGTTTGGGGAAATGGCAGGTCAAATATGGGTGATGCGGATCAGCTATTACTAGCTATTCATCTTTACGGAAAACAGTTAAATGGTAAAAAAGATTATTTTTATACTACTGGATGTAACTATGCACAGTTGTTTAGTAATTTTCAGAGCTGTAAATTCATGCAAGACATTCATCCACCTGTACTTGCGGGTGGGTATAAAGAGCTCATAACCTAATCGAGTACTATAATATTCACAGGCCTCTTTATACTAGGGGGTAGGAAATTCACCAAGACATCACCCCTCATACTTGAGAGAAAACACTTTCCTAAAAGGATACCACCCAGAACCAAAAAAGTTGCAGCCATTTCGAAAATGTGTAGTGTGTTGCGAAAAACGAGTTCGCAAGGAAACCAATATTATTTGGTGTGAATCTGTAGATGTGCCCTTGGGTGTTTATCCAGGTTTGGAGGCGTACAATTCAAAAAGAAACCTTTAAGGGTACGTTTACATTCCTTATAGAACTAATCTAAATTTATTGTAAAATAGCAAGATTAAAATAATTGGCGTTAAATGAGCATTAAATTCATGTATGCGCAGGACGTCTATACACGTCCATATCGGTTTGGGGCATTTTAACTTGGACGTCATATGACGTCCATATCAGTGAAAGGGTTAAGTAGCTGCCTACAGCTAGATCTTCTCTCCACATTTTCAATTATTCGGATAGCTTTCTTTTGTAATCTGAAAAATGTTTAACACCTCTTTTGCATTTTATTACCCCATAAAGATATCCCATATTTTATATGTGAATAGATAAATGCATAATAAACTTGTTTTAAGGTTTTATTATCCATAGTTTGTCTAACTTGTTTCATTATGTATATATCTTTTTTTTTATTTTATGTTCTATGTATTGCTTCCACCCTAGGTGTTTATCTGTTTGGCATGTCTCTGGAATACTTTCACCATCAATAATAATTTTTAAATTTGTTGAACACTTCTTGAGTTTGAACTTTATCCAGTATGTCTTATTCACATACTGTAAGTTTTAAGAAATATTGTTTTACTATTTTTAGGATTTATCTTCCACTTCTCTTTCTGTAGATTCATTATTATGGTTATATCATCTACATATTATATTACAGTACCACCATGCTTCCTTATCAACTCAAAAGGGTCATTTACATAAACTAAAAATAAAAATGGTCCCAATTTTGAACTGTCAGGTATACCTGATGTTACATATCCCCAGTCTGACTTTATCTTTTCAATTTCTCCCTTTGTTCTTAAAATTTACTTCCACCCATTGCATTCGCTTATTTAGATGATGAATTGGACTAACATGATATATGCTAGCCTGCATGTCCCTGATAAACATAATCCTTCAAAATTCTCTTAACCAGAAGTTGTATGAATCAGGACATCTTAAAGGCCACACATATGGATATTACCAGGATATGCCTGTGGTCATTAGTGAACATTTCTTGTAGCAAAAGTTTGATATGGCAAAAGAATATATAATAGTGCTCCATCTTGCATAAAAATAATACTGTAACATGGTTACAATTTGATAATACACAATATTTTTACCTGGTGGCAAGATTTGGACTAGTATCTTTTGACATAATTTGCATGTGCTTCACTTAATTAGCATATCTACAGGAATTTCTACTTCTATATCCATTATGGTCCATGCTCTGCAACACTGAAAACCATCTGTTAACTGTAACAACTCAGAATATTTACATATCAAGCAAAAACATCATCAGCATTACAAGTAAAATGCAACTTTATGCATTTAGCTATAACATTCAAAGTATAAAAGTTGAAAGAAGCGTAGAAACAGTGAAGCACAAGTTAAAATAAAAGTGAATCGAGAAGATATTGACACATTGCTTCACTTACACTGTTTTTCACAGGACATGTTACAAGAGCTGTTGCTCCCATCTTCAGCTGAGTCTCAACTAGTGCAAATTGTAGCAGTTTCCTATTTCTCTGTATCATCGATAAACAGTGTAAGTAAAGTAATGCGTTAATATCTTCTCGTTTCAGTTTTATTTTAACTATAACATATTTAATATGTTACTTCCTAATCCATCAAGTTATCAATGCATTTTGACAAAATCGAGCCAATGTTTGACAACCAAAAAAAAACATAACTTCACTAATCTCACATACACAGGTTATCAGAAAATGGATTAAATTTGGTCCTTAAAAGAGAAGAAAGTTGTGCTCAACATTAGGTTTACAGCTACAAAAGCTTTCCACCTATGAATTAGAAAGTACAATCTAATGTTCAAGTAAACACTTTTCATACATATGCCAAAACTGTGGAATTTTGACTTAAGAGTTAATATATGCTTTCTGATACTACAAAAAATTCGATATGAAAATTCTGACTTAATTCTATTAATTTGTATTCTAAGTCAATACTTCATACAAAATTCACACGTGCTATATTTTGATCTTGTTACTTTCACTGTTTTAGGGACAGTGCTTGAAAAAAACCTATTTTTAACAAGTTATTATTTGCTCCGTCGTAGTTAGACTAAACCTATATCCAAAAACTTAATATCTCTTTTGTTTTCTCATGTTAATTTATGCTATTTTGGTGTTCATGTTTCATGCATGTATAGGCATTTACTTTGATGAGATAGTTTTTGATGTTTTAAGGCTCATGCTCAAGTAGTGCTTGCTTATAGAATTCACATTTTTCCACACTTTTAAGCAGTGGCAAAGCGTGCAATGAAGCACTGGAAGTGCCACCTTCCCAAGTATTTCTAGAGAAAAAGAAGAAAACAAAAAATTCATGCCAAACAATATTTTATTTGCTCTGGATATATTTTCAAAATTTATTCGCGAACATCAGCAGTGCTGCAGACAATTGGGCAACTGCTTAAGCTTGAGTGAAGAGTTGCAGGAGCTCATTCAATACAGAATATTTTTGTACTCACAAATTTGTAACCTTGAATACCAATTTTTTTGAGGTAAATTGATGGAAGTAATCATTCCTTCTACACTAGTCGTGTGTAGGCTAAGGTTTGGATGAGTAGAGCCAGACTAAAAAATTCAATGCCATAGCCCGGATTTGAGCCACAGATCTCCCGCTTTCCATGCGGTTGCTCTAAACCACTGAGCTACTATGGCCAACATTATTTTCATCAATTTACCTAAAAAAAAGTGGTTTAACTATTTTTAGTTAGTGGTTTAAATATTTTTATTATAAGCCTGGGAAAGTACAGCATAGTAAGCCACCACAAAAAGTGCATGTCTCATTGTATATGAGAACCCCTAGTGGTCTAACAGGAAACATATGAGTCAGTGAGAGAATTGAATGTTATGTCGGTATGTTGACCATAGTAGCTCAGTGGTTTAGAGCAACCACATGGAGAGCGAGAGATCCATGGTTCAAATCCCGGCTATGGCATTGAATTTTTCAGTCTGGCTCTTCTGGTCTTGAATACCATGCTTCATAGGTTTCCGGAAGCCATTGCAACTCTTTGGTAGTTAGCAAGCACTTGTACAATAGTAAGAGTACTAAAGAGTAGCTTTAGTTCTTTGAGTAATTATTCTCTTCTATTTTAATGAAAATTATTACTTGCAGCTTCCCTCGCTTTTAAATTCATGCCTTGCTACTGCTTTTAAGATTGATCTTTGTAAGAATCTCTTTACAAAAATGTTATATTGGACTTTTCTTTTGGCCTTAGTTAATTTATGCTGTTTTATGTTTGATTTGTGGCAAATTCTCTTCTTCTTTAATTTATTCTGTTTGATATACCTAAAACTTTTATAGAACTTTTCTAGAGATGAGTTAATTTATGTTGATTTAGTACGAACGCCTGAATGAAGCTCTTGTTGCAAACATTACATGTGTGCAACCTTTTGCCCTCATGTGTCAATTTATGATATTTCAGATGTGAAGCTTGAGTAAAGCTCTTGTTACAAACATCACATTTGTGCTGCTTTTTACCCTCATGAATTAATTTATGCATTTTAAGATTTGATGCTAGAGTAAAACTTTTGTTACAAATTTCACAGGTGTGTGGTCTTTTACCCTCATGAGTTAGCAGATGTTCTTTTAGGTTCGATGATCGAGTAAAGCTCTTGCTACAGATTTCGCACGTGTGGGGTCTTTTTCCCTCATGAATTAGTTTATGCTCTTTTAAATTTGATGCTTGACTGAAGCTCTTGTTACAGATATCACAGGTATATGGTCTTATACCTTCATGGATTAATTTATGCTGTTTGAGGTATGATGCCCATGCAAATTTCTTGTTACAAATTTCACATGTATATGGCCTTTTGCCTTCATGAGATAGCTTATGTAGTTTCAGGGTTGATGCTTGAGTAAAGCTCTTCATACATACATCACATGTGTGTGATTTTTTGCTCTTATGAGTTGCTTTATGCAGTTTCAAGGTTAATGCTAGACTAAAACTCTCATTACAAATTTCACACTGATGGAGTTTTTCACCCTCATGAGTTAATTTGTGATCTTTCAAATGTGAAAATCGACTGAAGTTCTTCTTGCAAATTTCACATTTGTATGCTCTTATGCCCTCATGAGTTAATTTATGTTGTTTCAGATTTGATGCCTGAGTAAAGCTCTTGTCACATATTTCACATATGTGTGGTTTTTTTCCCTCATGAATTAATTTGTGCTGTTTCAAATTTGATGCTAGTGTAAAAGTCTTCTTACAAACTTCACATGAGTACCGCCTTATTCCCTCATGCAGTATTTTATGCCTTTTCAAATATGCCACCTGAGTAAAGCTCCTATCACATATTTCACATTGATATTCCTTGTTTTCATGTGTTAACTTATGGTTCTTCAAGACTGATGCTAGAGCAAAGCTTTTCTCACAAATGTCACATGTATGTCTTTTTGTACCCTCATGAATTACTTTATGTCTTCTTAAATATGCTATTTGAGTAAAACTCTTATTGCAAACATTACAATGATATTCTTTGTTCTCATGGGTTAATTTGTGATTTTTCAATACTGAAGCTAGAGTAAAAGTTTTGTCACAAATTTCACATCTGTGTCGTTTTATACCTTCATGAATTATTTTATGCCTTTTCAAATAAGCAGCTTGAGAAAAGTTCTTTTTACAAATTTCACACTGATATTCTTTGTTCTCATGAGTAAATTTATGGTTTTTCAACACTGATGCCAGAGTAAAACTCTTCTGACAGATTTCACATGTAAATGGTCTTATGCCTTCATGAATTATTTTGTGTCGTTTCAAGCCTGCTGCTAGAGTATAGCTCTTTCCACATATTTCACATTTAAACGGTTTTTTGTTGTCATGGCTTATACTATGATATTTTAAGTCTGATAAATATGTAAAATTCTTTCCACAAACACTGCATGTATGTGGTGTTTTGCTGTTCTTAACTAAATTGCAATTTTTCACATCTGATTCCGACGAACTACTTTTTTGAACTTCTAGCACTTGTAGTTTGTCAGAGCTGATTAACTGTGACACATCATCAATATTGGAACAATTATTTTCCCAATTGTTTTCTGCTGAATTTGCGAAACCAGAGGCACTACTGCTGTCTCTGCACACAGATTCTGCATGTAACCTGAAATGTTATAAAATATATTAACAGTAAGCAAATACCACAAAAACAACAGAACTACAGATTATAAATCAAAAACAATTCCATTAACTTCAAGTTACACTGAATCACATAATAATTTCAGTGTAAATGAAACCATATACCTCAGGTGCAACCTGACCACATTCTAGGCACATCATCTGAAACACCTACTTATTAAAAATGTTAAATAAATAGTTACTATATCATAAAATTAATTAATATTGTTAGTGAAACTAACTTCATTTTCCATTACTATGCTCTTTTGAATCACATTATCCGCAGTCATGGATAAAGTGAAAAGTTCAAAGCTGAAGTGAAGCAGAAACTATAAAGGCAGAGAGTAAGGATAGAAAGGGGAAATGATTAATGAAGAAATCAGAAGAAAGTAAATCATTACATTGTAAGAAATTATTAGCAAATGGATAGAAAATGTAGCAAAGAAAAAAGAGGTAAGGATTAGAATGAACTAGCTAGTTCAAAATATAAAAAACTTTAGGGCAAATGGAAAGCATAAAGTGCATAAAAGAGAAAAGTGGTTCAAGAGATAAAAACAAAATAGAAAACGGAAACTGAAGATCATAAACCAAAGAAAATGAAACGAACAACACAAGTGAAAATGTAAATGCATGCATAAGCAATTTCAAAAGGCTGTCCAACAATAGAAGGGCAGGGTCGAAGTTCAAAAGTAGCCCATGATGTAAATGATTTAGCATCCAAGGAAATTCATTCATAATGAACTCACTTATCCACCCATGCCTTTTGAATAACCAGAAGACATTGATCAGGTTGTGACTAATGCAACACAAAACATTCAATAAGCAAATGCAACAAATTCTATAATCTATTATGACAAAAGGAAAATGCTTATTTCTTCTCCATATACAGTATAACTCCTTTGCATCAAAAAGAGATTCAAAAAGCCTTTGGAAATAACAATGTATCTCTCATAAGACCTCTAAAACCATGCCAACAGATAATTAGGGAATCTTAATATTGCTTAAAGCACAGATGACTACTAAAAATCTAACTACACAAAAGATAGTACACTACCTTAAAAATTTGAAACATTTGAATGTTTCCTACAGAGAAAAAATGACAGCATTTCTGTTTAGTTTCAGCATAATCTCGTTATTGTCTCAAATTTGTTGATAAACCTAATCTTTATAACTGTCCCCTTACTGCCAGTGCTTTGTTCCTACCCAAGTAACGTGAATCAAAGAACAGCTGAGAAGAAAGCTTCTGGCTATGAGTTTATCATTCAACCCTTCTTGAATTTATTTTCTAAAAGAATATTTGTTTAAGTATTAAGAATTCACTGTTGTCCACTGGACCACACATTCTCAGGAGCAGTAACATGCCGTAAGTGCTCCAACCCTCAAACATTGAAAAGCACAAAGTGACAATAAAAAATTATCATCCTGTAAGTCTCTTACCTTTATTCTCTAAACCATCTGAATGATTGCTACCAGATTCCTTATTTCATAATTTTCAAGGAGTTATTTCAGTTATATAAATTTTCAGATTTCAGCACTCCTGTCCACAACAGTTATATAGGAAAGTCAAGACAATATTGGAAACCTATGAAGAAAAACAGTATGTCTTAGACTATTGAGACAGCCTTGGATAAACTTTGTCATAAATATTATTTTTTTCCAAACTGAAGCCTCTCCCCTCTGATACTCAAGCTAGCCCAGTCCAACCTATACACACTTTTTAATCATAGATATATTAAATCTAAGCTGAACTAATACATTCTGATGGTACAAGGCAGCCTTCCAAATCCTCTGTTTTAATGAATATGTTTAGTCAAATTTACAAAGTGAGATAGCCTAAGAATTGCACAGTTCATTGATGACAGCAATTTTAAGTAAATGTGCTTAAAAAACAACTTCTGGTCAGCTTTAAAAGTTGTGCAAAGGTATCGATACAAGATACAAACAGAGTACAAATGAAGCTACAGAATTCATATTTAGTTAAATTCCTTTACAAAAAGAAAACTATTTGCATTCAGCAACTTTGTTCTAAATCCTTGGTCTCAGTGTGTTAAATACCTTGGCTTTTTTCTAAGTAACATGATCAAAATGCACTGAATCAATAGGCAATAGTATAGGATTTCTATCATTGCAAAATTTAATGAACACAGCATTTCTTGGATTACTGTTCATAATTGGCTAGCGTATGACCATAGAAAAATCAAAGAAACAAATGAAAAAATACATTTTTTAAACCAGTATATAAAAACTAGTACTGTAAATATATTTTCTTCACTTTGAATTATAAATACCAGTACTGCATTTATGTAAATAATCTAAATGAAGTATTGTGTTCTTTATTTATGTGGTTGTTTCCTTTCTTAAATATAATAATGCATAATTAATTTAAGCAATCTAATGAAACAGTTTACATTTCATAAGAAAATTTACTTTTTTTTCCATGTATACATTATTTTAGCCAACTCTCTTTGAAAACTATAACTGCAGTTATTCTGTAGTTTCTTCTCATAGAGCAGAGAAAATTATTGTCCAAGATACTCTAAAGAAATAAACAAGCTTCAGGTATAAGCTGGTGCGCAATCTCATATTAAGTTCAAGCACTTCACATGGTCGATAGTATATATATTTCATATTTAGTATTCATATATAGTAAAAAAAAAAAAAAAAAAAAAAAGGAACATTCAATCCACCCTCCATTCTGATTCTCAATCTTCTACGGCTCGGCAAAACAAACTGGATTACTGAATGGATAATCGATAAAACTAAAATTATGATTAGAACCTGTTTAGCTAAAGGTGACAAAAGAAGAGCAATTTTAGGGACTAAGATGCGACCTAAATAAAAACTTTGTAAAGCAACTTGAACCCATTGGAATAGAACCTGCCCATATACAATAGATGTGAAATCTGATTCTAGGTCTATATATCTGTTATGTACAAGTTACTCATCAAATGTTAATGCTAGGGACAAGAATGTTACGATTAAACATTAAGCTATAAAATAAAAGTGAATCAAAAAGACATTGACACATTGCTTCAAGATTATCAAGAAGAATACCTACACACTAAAAAGGTAGCTATGCCCAACGTTTTCAACCCAAATTTAGTAGATAAAAAAAGTAAAAAACTCAACAAGGCTAAAAAAGTAAAAGAAACCACCATCCTGGAACCTACAGGAGCAAAAGAGAAAACAAATTTTAAGAAATTTACCTTCCACCAATCAGTCCATAATAAATTCAAAAAAAAAAAAAAAAAAAAAACTTCTCAACAGACAACATATGTAGTTCTTGCACCTCAAAATAGATTCAATATCAAGAATTTGTTAAAAGGCCCCCCCAAAAATTCAATTACTACAAAGCAAAAACCAGGAATCTATGAGATCAAATGTGAAATTTTCCCGAAAATATATGTAGGAAAGACAAAAAGAAATATTGACATCAGAGCTAAAGAACATATAAGAAACATTAAAAACGGTGAAATAGAAAAATCAGCAGTTGCTTTTCATTTTTTGAATACCAGACATGACGTTAACTTGGAGAGAGCTTTAATAAAACATGTTAATCATCCCATAGATCTTTCAGTATAAGAAAAAACCTTCATTAATAAAAATTGTGATAGAATCATGAATTCTGAAACTCCACTACCGGACATCTTTGACAAATACATAATGCCATCTATCGACGATATGGAGAAAGAGGAAACCACTACAATTTGCACTAGTCGACACTCAGCTGAAGATGGGAGCAACAGCTCTTGAAACATTTCCTGTGAAAAACAGTGTGAGTGAAGCAATGTGTCAATATGTTCTTGATTCACTTTTATTTTAACTGGTGCTTCACTGTCTCTATGCTTCTTTCAACTGTTATGCTTTGAATTAAGATATAACTTACTTCATATTCTATGCTTCAGCATCAGCCGTGATGGTGGCAGTGTTAGCGGAAGCAGCCATCACATAAATTTACATTGAGCATATTCTGTATTAAGATTAGGATTTCTAGAGAGGATTCGGTACTGAAACCTGTGGTTTATTGTATCTAAGCCCCAAGTGGAGCATACTGGGAGGAAGGATGAGGCAAGAGGAGATAGAGGGCAGCCGACCTAAGGAGTCACGACAGCACTAAGACACCCGCTGACACTTCTATTCTGAAAGAGACCATCAGATGAGAAATGATGTGAAATGATAATGGAGATGAAATGGAAGGATAGGAAATTTGGGGAATGTAATCAAACTACCCACCATTCGCCTGGCAACCTGGAAAACGTCCGGAAAAACCCAGCAGTCAGGTAGGTTGGCCATGGGAATCGAACCCAAGCATCCCAAATGCAAGCCACAGATGAAACTGCCTGAGCCATCCTGGTTGGTTCTGTATTAAGAACTAAAACTGCTTAACAGACTGTTTTCAATAGTGCATTAATATTTTTGGATAAGACTAATTTCTAATAATAACATTGCTGTCATAGGTTTTAACCTGACAAATCCACACCTAATCTGGTTGTTTACAAGCACAAAATAATATAGATTAAAATAATATTTGCAATAAATGAAACTGTTGCAGCAAAACATTTTAAAATACTAAAGTGAAAGTACAATTCCTAGAAACATTGAACTTTATTGGACCCATAGTACCTATTTTGTTCAAGTTGAATGTGTGTTCATCAAAACAGTGTAATAAACATAGGGATCACTTTTTTTAATAAACTGCCTATAACCAATAAAACCACTTGCAATTTTTCAGTATTTAAAAAGTCAGTTTTGGCATACTTGCTAACCACTGTTTTTTATTCTGTTAGTGAATTTATGGAAAGTTTATAATATTGTTACATGTCTGAATTAATTGTGTATATTATAAAATTCTTGAGATATCTTTATAAATCACTATTTTGTACAAACACTGACTTGTCCTTATTGGATGTGACTTGTATATTCACAATTTGATGTACCTTATATCATAGTACTCATGTACAATATATGATTTACAAGATGAATAACTCGTCCGTCCATCTATCCATCCATTATTTATAACTACTGAAGAGCACAAAACTACTGCAGAATTGCTCCTTTCTCATAACAGATGACTTTCAAGAGTTGCATTCTCATACTGCTCATTTGCGTAAAATATTTCAACGTGTTTATTACTATGTTTCAAAAGTATAAATAAGAATCTTTGACATCTTCTCTAACTTTTAAAACACATTTCCCACCCTTATATACACTATATTATAGTACTATAAGTGAAATGAAGCCTTTATGAGCACCCCTTAGCAAAACTCAAAAGAAAATAAAGAAAAGTAATTAGAAAATGCTTCAAACAAATTAATAAAAATAGATTTACTTAAACAATGCACAACACTGATTAATGATTTGGTTTGCCCGCCTTGGTAGTGTGGTGGTAGCATGTCTGCCTCACGTTCAAGAGGTCCCGAGTTCGAATCTCGATCAGGGCGAGTTACCTGGATAAGGTTTTTTCCAGGGGTTTCCCTTATCCTAAAAGATGAATGTCGGGTAACTCTAAGCTCTATGGACCCCGGGCTCATTTGAACATCAGTTCACCCATTCCATTCATCGTCCGATATGACTTAACATTGGAGGACGTAAATAACAAACAAACAAACATAATGATTTGGAGCAGAGTTAATGCAGCAGCAATGCTTATTGCAAAAGGAATAATTGCGAGTCATCCCATTCCACTGTTTTTTATTTTTGCAGTTCACTTATTTCATAATAACAGCTCTGTGTGTGCTTCAAAAGCAGCAGGTAATTTCGATAAGATGAAAATGTATAGGAAAAAACTTTTTCATTCCAAATGTATATATAAGAAAGATATTCTTTCAATATTGGTTATATGTGTAATGTAGGTGATAGTACAAGTGAAAAAAGAGAATGGTTTTCCAAACCTAAATATTTGTTCTACATCCAGTGCAGGAAGCAAAGATGAAGAAAATTATTGTGGTAATTTTTCCATGGACATTGACATGATGCTAAAATGACAACAATGAGATCCTCTATGTTACCTAAATGTCTTTCCCTAAATACTCCACTTAAATAATCCATCATTCTCAGCAGTGTATTACCCAAAAACCACTAAAATTAGGATGGAATGCCTATATAATTCCAAGACAAATGTTTCTGTATAGGTACTATGAAGGTGTGCATGTGCTGTATGTGTGTGTTTTTAATGCAGGTAGCGTTACCTATGTAAAAGATTGCAGATGTTCAAATATTTATAGGCTGCCTGATAGTTCATCAGCATGGAATTCCTGCCACAAGATTTATTATCGAGGTTTTAGGTACATGAATGATAACTAAAATTTCAAATAAATTGAAAAAAACTATTTGTAGTAGATCTTTTCAATTAATTTTGATGTCACTATTACTAAATTCCTCCAATCACGCATAATCAAGTTTCAAAGTATTTAGGTTTTTGAAAATATTTATTTATAACAGTTCAGTTAGTAAAATTCAGCTTCTTTCTTTTTCTCAATAAAATCATGCATTGCACATATAAGTGTTCAAATGTAACTTGCTTAGAATAAATAATTAAATAAGCTGCACTGCTTACATATAAGTGTATATTCACGATTATTCGGGTACTGTGGGGGAGAAGATACACAAATAATAATCATGAAAAATGAATAATTGAGAAACCCATAATTTAAATTAATGTTAATTTTGGTTTTAATATTAAAACAACATTTTATTTAGTTTCCCCTCCCTCTCTTTTACAAATTCCTTTTAACTTGCTTTGTTGACACTTACCTTGAATAACATCAGAAAAACTGAACTTGCTTTCAATTTACACGGAACAGGCTAAACGATAACATTGGAAATGGTGCTCTGTTGTCACACAGTGGTCACTTACTCAATGGAAATTACACTTATTTATCACAAAATAACTCAAATTATATGTTTTTCTTCAAAATTATATAAAGTACTCAATGTACAAATCAAAAGGGAAAACATCTGATTTTAATATGCTAAAAATCTCCATTACCTGCCTACAACACACACAATAATGTTTGTAAAAAGGTTGTTATTCTGTTGAGTTGCAGAATAATTATTTTTGAACACCCTTAACAAAAACATGAAATCAGTATCCAGTGATATGAAATGATTAAGTATTTATTTTATAAATCTTACCTGTAAGTTTCTCCTCCTGGCAAATCTCCAGTTATTTCATATGATTCACCTGGCAAATCCCCAGTTACCTCAGATGAATTTATCTCCTGTAAAAACAAAAATAGTCAATTATTAAACTATAGATGAGTCGTATTTATTACACATTAGCTTCACTTACGTACCTATATTGAGGACATGTTTCACGAACTATTGTTCGCATCATCAGCTCTAATGCGACTAAAGCTTGATCCTGTGGTGTGGGTAATTCTGGAGTTGCTGCTGCCATTTGTTGATTTTGTGATGAATTTAAATGTGGGGTTGTCTTCTGAAGGGATTTCGAAGTTCATTAGTTAGTTTTTATGTTTTTCTATGTATATTCTCTCCCATATGACGACTTCACTATGTTTCTGTACGTATTAGAGCCGATGATGAACTGCTAATCTAATAGTTCATTACCCTGACAATTTTGTTTTCTGCTTAGATTTGCATTCCTATCCTTTCCTCGTGTTGTTTGGTTGTTCTATTTTATTGTCATTTAGGCCACTTTTTTCCTCTTTCACTCACCCATTAATCCACAGATGAATGAATTGTGTCCTTGCTACCTCGCCTTACTTATTTCTCCAATTAGCCTCTTTCTTTGTTCCCTTTGTTTATATAAGTTCTTATTAATATAGATGTTTCTCATAACATTGTTGCTTGTTTTTGTATTACTGTTGTGAATTTTGTGCTGATGAATTGTCAAGATGTTTCTTTTGCCAGTTATCCAAATCTAAATGTGCCTCGTAGTTTAAAACCTCTCATATTCCCTCCCAATTTCTTTGTTAATAACTCTTGTATCTCCTGCAATACTCCATTCCCTTTTGCTCTTCCACTCTATAAATTATTAATTTATATCTTCTTATCTTGTCTTTCATATACTTTTCATCTTTCTTTAAATTTTTATCATTTTTGTTTTTATTTCCTCTATTTCTTTATGGCAAGCCATCGTCTCATGTTCTAACTTCTTCTGTCTGTGCCGTGCTTACCAAGTCATTTAGCTCCTTTCTCCTCACTTCTGTTGCTCATCTGTTCTCCATTGCCAATTTAAAACTGCACATATTAAGAGAGGCAAAGAGAAATATCAACTTGAAGGAATCAACCATCACCGTTTACCATTACTGAAGTCATAACTTAATTGTTTATTTATTTACTTACTGCATATGTAGCTATATTGAAGAATTCAGTGCAACCAAACTATCCTTATTTCTCCACTGAACACAATGCTGCAAACAGTCTTATTTGTCCCTAAATTACACTATCTAGCAAACTAAATACAAAGAACATTTTTGTAACATTAAGTATAAACAAACTGATAAATAGGCCACAGTAGATCATTTTTGGTCATTTAACCATGAAATAAATCCAGAAGTTAAATTATTAAAACAATTAAATGGTCCAATACATTTAATGGTTTGGGAAAAGATACTGTGACTTTGTGGGTTCGTAGAATTAAAAGTCCTACAGTCTGTGAGGTTTAACTAGTCGTGTGCCTTTTAGAAAGAGAAAGGAATACTGACCGCTCACTCTATGACGTAGCAGGCAAAGCAGACACCCCAGCCAAGCGTGCATCAGTGGCGGAGCGCCCCTTCTCCACTCCGTCCGATTGTTGCTCATCCCCCGATTCACAGTCAGAAATTTCAAACGAATCTTCGTTTTCTTCTTCCGATTCCAAGTCTTTTAAATTTATAAATAATCTGTCTGTAATTTCATCTATCAGACCGTATTTTCCCCGGTAAAACTGTTCAGTGTTTTGCACATGCTCACACGTGCTTTTCCAGTTTTCTGGGGTCACTTTTCTAATCGCATTATGAAACAAGGCTCTTACATCGACACTTTTAAATAAAATGTTACGTTTGGCATCATCATTTTTCACTTGTGCCCAAATAAGTTCTATAGCATTAAAGTCGCAGTGATAAGGTGGCAATCTTACTACGGTATGACCGTGTACCTCTGCGAGACTATTTCATACACTTTGAAATTATCCTTTTCAGTTTAATTAATTTGTATAGCACTGGATTTGTTGCTTGTGGATCAAACTCAATATTCCTATAACAAAGCCTTTCCTGCATATGGGATTTGAGTGAAGATGAAGTGGGTGCTTTATTAATTTCTATGGAATGATAAGGGGCATTGCCCATAATGATGACATCACTAGATGGGATGTTAGGTAGTAATGTATTAACAAACCGATCCTTGAAAATATTATTATCCATTTCTTCATGGTAGTCTTTGGTTGAATTTGACTTAAAAGTTAGCAAAGCATTAGGAATAAATCCTGGTGAATATCCAGCATGTTCATATATAATTGGCTGCCCTTTGCCGATTGGTGTTTTAAGAGGTAAATCAGTTACATTTTCATCAGCAATACACTTCCACACCGTATTTCTCGTATGGTTTATATTTACCCAAGTTTCGTCAAAGTACACTATAGGCCTACCTGTAGATCTCAGTTCTTACATTCGTCTTAAAAATTTAAATCTTTTAGAAACAATATCCATTCGTTCCATTAAAAAGTCTATTCCTTGTGAATTTTTACCGTAACTGAAATTAAGCTTTTTAAGAATTTGTTTAAGGGCCACACGCTTCCTTTAAGTAAGTCTTTAGCTCTTAAAGCCTCATATATGTCCAGCAAACTAGGTAGAAAGTCCGTACGTAACAGCGAATAGATTGTTCGCTTAATAGCAGCAGCTGTGAGTGAATCAATTTCTGATTTTCGCAGTCTTCTATTAGGGCGCTTCTTGCCTGGTGTTTGCAGTCTACCGCCGCTAGCTTCTGCATCTTTGTCTTCTTTTAAAATTCGTTGGACAGAACTAGAAGAAATGCCTGTAGCAGCAGCAGTTCTCTCAACGATGATCGTCACTGAAATAGTCGGCTTTCCACATTTAAAAGCTTCACATTCACCACTGAAGAAACCGTGAACTTTGACTACAATTTCCCTAGAATCTGCGTTTAGAACTTTACCTCGAGATCCAACTTGAAACAACACAAACACAACCAAAACTACAAGAAAATAATTCAACATTAATCCATATGTTGCAATTGTCTCGTCAATTGTGTCTCGTGTAAATCCACAAAACAATAAATGCACAGTTCTATCGCTCATACGCCACTGACAACCTTTAGTCAACACACAGCGGAGTGGGGGTTGCCAGCGTCTACTTTCCACGAATCACGACAAAGCAGTGGTTGCTGACCCGCTCACGTGTGCTAGACAAGGACAGCATTCTGTGTTAGACAAGGATAGTAAAGAATACGCCAACTTAAACCTCACATACTGTAGTTCCAGATATTCCAAATGTTCTTTATTTCTGTAGAAATACACTCTGATCAATTCTCACATAATAGCATTACGACACATACACACAGTCTACCAAGGTCGATGACCAAACAGCATTCTGATTATATCACTTTACAACATCAGCTCTCGTTACAACAACACTCTACAGCTGTTTACTGCTTACAACTGACTCTTGTTTTACAACTGTCAACTGGCGTGTAACAGTCTCTTATATATCTCATTCATAAATTCGAGAGATTTCTGGGACAAACAAGAAGCCGACTGTTCCACACAATCACTAGATGTTTCTGGAATAACAAGACATCGAATGACGAAATTCAAACCTTCCAGAAGCGTAACTTAATCTGCGCCGGCAAGTCCTTTACCTCTGCTATCTTTATTTGCTGGCTCTTTGTGTACATAAGCTGCACTATCATAGATAACGGATTCGCGACAATACTTATTTTAAAAACAAACCTTGCATAATGAATTTTAAAATGCTGGCAGTTGACTCTGTTTTTAAATTTGTTATATTTTCAGATTTGTCCCTTGTCAAATAATGATTGAAGGCAGGCTTCCTCATTATTAAAATAAAAGGACAAGTCCACTTTACTGATTTATAAGCCATTTCCCAATTTCCAACAACATACTGAACGAATCTTAAATATTTGAAGAACGCACAGAACGAACAGCCTTCACTTCTAGCAGTACAATAGTACTTCTGCTGGATAGCGCACCTACTTTTGTAAAGCAAATAAAACCTTAGAGAAAACATTGTCAGTATTTTCCAAAACTGACCTGCATTAATTGCATACACATGTCTTTCTGTTGGACAGATGTCTGGGGCATTTTTGCAGAAGTTGGCTACAACTGTTACACGTCTTTCTCATGTTGGCTGCAATGCAAGAAACTGCAGATTGTCTGCTTGCACATGCATATACCTTGGGATTCTTGCATCACATAAAAGAAAGTTTCTCCAAATTCTTTTGCTAGACTAAACAATAGCCACAGCAACAACATAGGGTAGACAGACAACTCAGTAAATTCAATAAATGGTATGCCATTAGTTACAGGAGGGAGAATAATAACTCTTCATGCTGGGTTTATTCCTAATTGTTGCCTGCTATTTAAATCAAAGCAAAAAGGAATAAATCATACAACTTTAAAAAATGGTTGAAGAGCACATGTTGCCTAATTTGCATGAACCATTTTTAATAATAATGGATAATGCACCATGCTATTCTGCTATTTAAATAGAGCTCCGAAAAGCACATCCAGAAAATCCATGAACTCCTGCGGGTCAAAATTCTGCCACTCCAGCGGCACTGATATGATCATTTCAACTGACAGAGTCGTTAATAAGTTATTTCAAAAATATTCATGCCTCTGAAGATGCAGTGAATTTACACTGAGAACAACTTAGTTTTGTTCTTAAAGTAGCCTAATACAGGTTAATTGTGCATGTTTTTGTTACGGTAAGATAAAATTGAATGCTTATATATATAAATATAATAATTTGTAACTTAAAACTTCATTTATCTTATATGAAATGATGATAATTCTTATAAATTCTCCAGGACCATGATTTCATGTATACTTATACACATCTTCAGCTGGAAAACAAAGCTGTCGCCATCGTTACTAAACAATAGATGTTGATATGTTCTTGTTAGTATTACCAAAAACTGAAAATAAAACAAATTTAAAAACAGAATCGACTGCCAGTATTTCAAAATTCATTACGCAATGTTTGTTTTTTAAAATAAATAACTTTTCCCAAACCATTAAATCTATCGGACCATTTAATTGTTTTAATTTAACTTCTGGATTTATTTCATGGTTAAATGACCAAAAAAGATCTGATTTAGTCTGTTTATACTTCATGCTACAAAAATGTTCTTTCATTCTGGTTTCTAAATTACGTTTTGTCTTTCCAATATAAATTTTATCACAATCAAAACAAACTAATAAATACTGTCATAACTATTTTAATTGACGTTACTTACGAACTGGGGGGAACGTAACTAGATGGTATTAAGAGTCAATTCGAATGGCATGAGAGGCTTCGGTACACCAAAATATCATTTTATTAAGTGACATCTAAATTACAATTTTAAAACAACGAAAATTACTTTGATTTAACACATTTAAGAAACTTTAGATACAATTACAATAAACAAAAACACATTTACCTTTAAAGTTGCATTCAGAAAAGATGTGGTTGCGCTATATCCTGCTATGCATCTATTCCCTAAAAAGGTTCACAGCTTCACCACAATACCAGATTTTTTATTATTAGGAATTTTATCTTTTATAGAGAAATGCAATACACTTTTAATAATATATTTATTTTGAGGAACTAAAGTTATACCAAACTCTTTAAAAAAAAATTTGAAAATGTTTATTAATCCAAGGATGGTAAGTAAATCTTTTGAAATTATAATCGTCCTTTTTTTTAAGGGTAGAAATATCATTAACAGTTTTTTGAGGAAAAAAATAAACATTGCAGTCGATTCTGTTTTTAAATTTGTTTTATTTTCAGATTTTGGTAGTACTAACAAGAACATAACATCTATTGTTTAGTAATGATGGCGACAGCTTTGTTTTCCAGCTGAAGATGGAAGTGAAGTTAAGTTACAAATTATTATATTTGTATATATTTGTTTGCTTCACTTAATAGCTTCATATTTTACATGCTTATTTATGTTTTGAATATTGAGAGTGTAAAAAGGGGGATATGCATAACTCGCTATCTGCTTCTCTGCAACATTGCAGTTTCCCACATGGAGACACAAATAACATTCACATATCTTCTTTTAAAAATGAGACTGCAGGATCCCTGCTTTTACTAATTTAAGTTTCTGCTTCTGTAAACCTTACCTTTATGTTATTCTGCAATTCAACATCTGAGTCAGTACATTCTGTTTTGCAGCTTATTTTGGCTAATGAAGTTTCAGGCCATTGAGGCTCCTCTTTGATTTCAACTTTTAAACGCATTTTATGGTCACTGCTGTGTGTGGTAGCACTATTCTTTGCCTCTGTTATGTAAGGTAAAGAAACTACTTCATTCTGTGAGGCAATATCCAAAACAGGAAGTTCTTCACATTTAACTGCTTCAGACATCTCATTTGGAGAACAAGGTTCTTCTTTGATATAAACTTCATGATTACCACCGTATATTATCTCACTGTTGGATTCCATTAGAAGACCTGTAAAGGATGAATCAATTACATGAATCAACATCAGCATAACATTTTGCAATTGTTCCTAATAGTTAGAATATATGTATTCTTTATATAAACAAATTCAATTAATTTTGGTTTTTTCCAAAATGCTGCCAACAATTTAACAAAAATATATTTGAGATATTAATATGAATAAGAGGTATATGTATCTTGAGTTGTTTTGTAAACACTTATAGATTGTTCTTTGGCTGTGCCATGGCTGAGCGGTTAGACTACTTGGTTCTCACCAAGGCGGTCTGGGTTCAATCCCAGGGAACTGCAAGGTGAGATTTTTGGTGGACAACATGGCACTGGGGCAGGTTTTCTCCAGGTCCTTCAGTTTCCCCCACCAGCACTCCACTGATTGCTCCATCATAATTTTTCCTATCACCTCATTTCTCTTATACTTTCACTTCCAGCGTTGGGCTAATCACTCATCCTAGAGTCTCTCTGACCAGGAAACCTCTGATCCTCAACCCATTGCCTACAGGTGAGTTGCACGGTTTACAAGGCCGTACGTTCCACTTAAAGGAAATACAGGAATTCATCCATTCATTTATGGACTGTTCTGCATTCTGTATTACTAGAAAATGGCAATACAAAAATATGTATTATAAGAAAAATAGAAAATCATTAAAATACACAGTTTATGATGAATTTTGCAATGCTTCTGTTTTCCCGAACAAATTACAGATAAACTTTGTTAACCCAGGCCTCTTTAACCTGGATGTATGGATAACCCAGACCAGTTTTGGAAAAAAAAAAGAAAAAATTAGTTAAGTGTAGTAAATGAAGACTTAAATATTAAAAGCAGAAGCATTATTAACAGTGAAGTATTCTTCATTTTTGAGTTTGATTTATGAGTCACTATGTTTATACTAAAATTTCACTTACTTGTTGTATAATTGAAACGTTTTCAAGATCATTCGATCTCATCCTCAGCTGTTTGGTGACTAAATGAACATTCCTCTTCTTCCACTACTACGGTGCTCAGATCTCCGATACAAACAGAAAAATCTGCAGTGTCACACCATTTTTGGACAGAAAACCACAACATTGGTCATAACATTAAACTGTTAAAATCTTTAACTACACCCATAGAATTGGATATTTGGAAAAGATATTCATAACAAAAAACCGTGATAAAGTTATAAATTTTGAAATCCCGGCATTAAATGAAGTATTAAAACTTAGTGCCCCTGACATCACATGGCAGAGGGATCGGAGCACTGTAGTAGTGGAAGAAGAGGAATGTTCATTTAGTCACTAAACAGCTGAGGATGAGATCGAATGATCTTGAAAACGTTTTAATTATACAACAAGTAAGTGGAGTTTGAGTGTAAACATAGTGACTCATAAATCAAATTCAAAAATGAAGACTTGTTTTACAGATGATAAATTGGTATTCTCAGTGGGTGCATTACTTGAATTCTCTTGCCAGCAAGCACATTCTTTGCGCTCAGCCCACCTGCTTGGGACCAGGCTGGAACAGAAACTTTGATAAAGTCATGGAAAAAGTTGTGGCCTGCTGTGTCTGACTTGCCAGAAAACATGAGAAGAAAAAATGAGTGTGGAAGAAGATTTTATAGACATTTTTAAAAATATGGAGAGCTGTTCCGAAGTTGATGAAGAAGACATTGACAATGATGGAGGTTATAAACCAATTACAGAGGAAGACTTATTGCACCATGCAGTGTTACTGAAAATGAAATTGAAGAGTATCAGATTCAGACAGTGTTGATGAACCAACTGAGTTTATGAGCCAATGTGTAATGTGTAGTGTTTAACGCCCGCTTTTAGTACATACGGCACCGCAGGCGATGACACATGAGATGAAGATGGAGCACCGGTGGAATGAGATGGCGGGGGAAACCGGAGGTCTCGGAGAAAACCTGCCCAGCGCCGTGTTGTCCACCACAAATCTCACTTTGCGGTCGCTTGGGATCGAACCCGGGCCGCCTAGGTGACAGCCAAGCAGTCTAACCACTGAGCCACGGCGCAGCCTTTATGAGCCATGAACAAACAGTAGCCAACATAGAGAAACTGATGCTTTATTTTGAGAGTCAAGCTGAAACATTCTAATGTTAAAGCAGATGTGAGATTGCACTAATCATAAGCAATACACTTAACTGAGACAGCGGAAGCTCACTGTATTTTTTACTACCGATAGTCTGTAGCTATATTGTGTGTAGTGCAAATACATAAGCTGTTACAGTACGTACAGTGTATGTGCTTTTAGGTGAAACTGTGCAGATAGTAATTTCTAAACTCCATTAAAAATATTTTGCTGATGTTGTACATGTGTTTTATTGTTTTACCATTATTCTCTGGATAACCCAAATTTCTGTTAACTCAGATTGACCCTGGTCCCAGTTGATCCGGGTAAACAAGGTTCTACTGTAATACTATTAATCATAAACATTTAATCATTTAATATTGTTCATTCAACTGTATATGTGGGAAGTCTCCAATAACTATTGGCAAAACTTCACTATTTAGCAGAGTTGAAACATGACTAAAGGAAGGAGATATAGAAATAATTAATTTTGTATATGCAGAACAAAAAGAAGAAACAGCGAGGAAGGAAAGACCGTCCAGACATGTAGGACTTTTCATTAGGAACAAATGGAGTAAGAAATTACAGAAATTTGGTCTAGAAGCTAAGAAGTGACATTACTTGTATTAGAGAATGAAGGATTCAATAGGAATATATAAGGCATATACATAATCAACAATCTCTTATCTTCTCTGGATTCTATAATCCAGATCTACTTGGATGACTGGAAAAAGACAGTTACAAACTAAGGAGAAAAACATACAGAGACAGAAGTTTAATAATGGGTTATTTTAACACCACAATTGGGAAGAGACATAGATGAATAGTGAAACTGTATGAGTGATGAAACGTGTCAAAAGGAGAAATTATTAAATGCAATACAGACTAATTCAATACATTTTTCACACCCTCTGATGGTGAAATGAACTCTATCAACATCTTAAATGGCAATATGGTGAAGATGAATATGGAGAATCTACATTTATCAGTAATAATGGTAAAAGTCAATTGACTACATATTGTGGCCAATAAATACAGGTCAGCTTTAAGCAAAACTTACGTAGTTATAGCAGTAGTATTTTATTTGTTATTTTTTAGTTAACACCCTCCAATGTAGATCTTATCAGACAATGAATGAATTGGCTAAAATGAGCTCAAATGAGCCCAGGGTCCATAGAGCTTGGAGTTACCCAACAATCATCTTTCAGATAAGGGAAAACATAGGGAAAAACCTTATTCCAGGTAGCTCATCTTGAAAGAGTTTGGAACTCGGGACTCTTGAATGCTACCTCACACAACAAAGGCAGAGGCAGACGCAGTGATGGTTATAGAGTGTAAAATGAGAGAAGAAGGCAACATATCAGCTAGGTGTAGAAAGATGTAAAGCAAAATATAGCTTTTCTTTTTATAATTTGCATCCTCCAATGTTAAGTCATATCGGGCGATGAATGAAATGGGATAAGGGAAAACCCTGGAAAAACCTTATCCTGTTAACTCACCCTGACTGAGATTCAAACTCAGGACCTCTTGAATGTGAGGCAGACATGCTACCATCCACGCTACAGAGGCGGGTAAAAAAAATGTAGCTGGTTTAAGAGGAAAAGTAAACATATAAGTAAACTTAAGCAGACATTAGACTCAAAACTATGGATAAATATGCAAATTTGGGTTAGGTTACATGGCAAAAACTTATAAACTGAAAAAGCAATAACTTACCAGTTTTTTAAATGCATAGTATTGGAAGAGAAACATTGGGAAAAAAAAAAAAAAATCCAGCAGTGAAGCAGTTACTGGTTAAGTAGAGGGAGGAATCAAAGGAAGAATACTTCAAACGAAATTACTATAATCTAGTGATAAACTGAAATAGAGAAAGAACAGGAGAGCACAGATGGTACCATGTCTGCCTCACATTCAGAGGCTCCAAGTTCAAATCTTGGTCAGTGTGAGTTACCTAGATAAGATTTTTCTGGGACTTTCCATTATCTTGAAAGACGGATGTCAGGTACTCAAAGCTCTATGGACCCTGTGCTCATTTGAGCATCATCTCACCCATTTCATTCATCGTCCAACATGCCTTAACGGAGGACAAATTAAAAAAAGAATAAGAGTGTAATCTGATAAGGATACTGGATGAAAATAATGGTAGTAAGGTTTGGAAAGTCAATGTATAGTAAATGTATAACTAAACCAAATTTAAAATCAAATGAATGGGTGGAATACCTCCAATCCTTGTATGGGGGAGGTATGTTATTGATATATGTCAAACTTTTTACATTGGAAATAGATGTAGAATACTGGAGGGGGAAATAAAAAAGAAGAAGTGGTCAAACAAGTGATATTAATAACAAAAATTAAAACAAATGGAATAGAACAGTATACCAAATTTCTTAAAGAATGGTGCTATTATAATAAGAGAGTTAAAGTGCCGACAGAATTGCTTAATTCAATAAAAAACAAGAGCTGCACTCCAAAAAATTGGAGGAAAGCTATTATACATCCAATATCTAAAGGCAAAGGTAATATCAGTAAACCAAATTGTTACAGTTTTTATGTATATATTGGCATGTTCCATTCTTAAGAGTGCCAATGATGCCAATGATCCTACATGCCCATGATGGATAACAGGAATGGTGACAAATTTGTTGTCCACTACAAATCCCACATGTGGTCACCTGGGTTCAAACCAGGACGCCTTGGTGAAAGTCAAGCAGTCTAAGCACTCACCATGATGTGGTTTAATTACAGAGGTACACTATTATTACATATAGGTAAAATATTTAGACATCCAGGCAAAACAAATACAAAAATGGGTTGAAGTATACAGTATGCTTTCAACAGTTCCAAATGGGTTTTGAATTGGGGAACTAATAGTGAATAATATAACAAAAATATTAGTAGATAAATGTCTAAAAGACAAAAGAGGAAAACCTTGTTTAGTCCAGAAACATTTAGCTATTGAAATATGTAGGCATTACATAGATTTTAGGCATATTAAAGGCAGAGCCACGCGTGATTTTTACATGCGATAATTTTTTGTACCTATTTCTGTTCTTGATATAGAAAAGTTGGAAATTTGCATTTTGGATGAAGGGTGAGCATGGCTGTTCTTTCCAATGAAGTCTTAATTTGGTGGTCTCTCATACTTCACTTTATTAAAGTATAAAAGTTATTCATTCTGAAATGTTTTGAACATGCAAAACTTATTCTGGAAGGTTTAAAATTATTTCTATAAATTCTAAATTTCCAGGTTTTGAACTGCTTGGGTGACTTTAAACATTAGGAAACCAAAGAAGTTAATGTTTATTTTTCCCAGGAATACAATTACAACCACACTAACCTTGGCTTTCCATAATAATCACATCTTAAAGAGCTATAACAATATTTTGCACTCATTAATTTTGGCAAGGACAAAAGCTAACCCTGTAAATTGTAGAATTGATGTCGCAACATACTGATTCACTATAGGTAGAGAAAAGACATGGTCTAAATTACTTGCAGTTGAAACTCTTTAAAATTCTTCTATTAGTTCAAAAGAAATTGCCACTGGTTCGCTTGTTTTGATCTTCACATTCATGTTTTGTAAAAACTGCAAAAGTTTGTTAGTTCAGCTTATAAAGGAACTTATAGATGTGTATAACCAGTTCAAACCGAAATTTATATACCATTTGTAAGTATACCAACACATTGCTAAGAGCGAAAGAGCTCCAGCAAAACCCCGCCACATATTTACGTTTGACAGATCACTGGAGAGCATGCTCAATTTGTAATGACAGCTTTATTTCAAAGAGTAATTCATGTCAACGATTGGATTTTGTGGATACCACTGGTTTTCTACAACACGATCAAATCTTGGTAACTTATGTTACCTGTGTAACAAATATATCCCCTTGTTTTATTTATCTTATTTCTGTAATTCAGAATCCAATAGCACTATAACACCGCAGACTGGCCTCGTAGTTGTAAACACAGTTGTAAACAAAAGTAGACCGGGCGGACCGTACGATTCGAATCCTGAGCGAATCGTTATGAACCTGTGTTATGAACGATTGTCCGAAAAGAATCGCAGGAAAGGTATCAGTTCAATATCGTACCGTTTTCCCCTGATGTCTACAACAAAGCGTTTTAAATAATGTATGTAAATGTCTGTGTCGATTATCATGAAGCAGAGTTTTTTTTTCTAAGAATTAATTTGTCGAAGTGGACGGATAAGGTACTAAATGTAAGCCATCGCTAAGTTGAGTGCCATTCTGTCGAGTTATCTAGGAATTCATAGCCTTATTTGTGTATATAAACGTAAAAGATTTTGCTAAACAAGTGAGAGTTTGACTGGCCCCGTAGATCAGTCGGTAGAGCACCTGCCTGCCGTGCTAGGGTTCGATTCCCGACGGTGGGGGGATTTTTCTCCGACCAAGATAGTTCCCCATCTGCCCCAGAGTCTGGAAGTATGAATGAGAGTGTGAATGTGTGCGTGATCTAATGATTAAAAACCAAAGATAACGGGTTAACACCTTCAGTATGACCCAAAGGAGAACGGCCGCCGATATGACCATAGCAGTTAAAGGCGGGAACAGAGGGAAAAAAGTGAGAGTTATTTATTAGTTATAGTCTGTGGCAACGCTAAACTGATTTGGGATTGCTCAATATGTATAGTCTGAAGGAACGGCGCTGTTTACATTTCAAATATGGCAAAATCTCCGCGCCGACCTGATCCTGGAGATGATGCCATCGCCAATTACAAAGATGAAATAGTGGCTTCTGCCGAACAAACAGTTTTGCGTGTTTTTCCTCCTAAAATAAGAAGAGTTATAAGAACTTATTCAAGACTTCAAAACGGTCGGACTAGGCGGTTATATAGATGATAATCAAAATACTCCGATCAACGAGGGTCCAAATCCTAATTCCACAACAGCGCCTAGTAATTATGATTTAATTCGTTCCTGCGAAGTGCTGAGAAGATTAAGTGTACCGACCAAACAATACATTCTTCAGCTGATTAAAGATATAAAATTATTAAAATTATGGATATCGTTTCTGATCAAGGAAAATGACGCACGTAACTTTGACGTGGAAGTGCAAAATTATATTCCAAAAAAAAAAAAAATGGCGTAGTTTGAAACCAAAGCCTCAACACATTTGAAATTGCATAAGTGAATATGTGTTTCAAAGAGAACCAGTAAAGAGCAACAAGCATCGGGTACACTATACGCGGACGACATGGTATTAGGCTCACAGAACAAGGAAGAACTCCAAGATGTCTTAAACAGACTCGCCGCATGGGCAGAAAAAAAAAAAACCAACGAAACATATAAAAATAAACCAAAGTAAAACGAAACAAATGACTTTTAGGAGAGGAGGGAAACATGTTCAAAAAAACACAATGACACTGCACAACGAGCCTCTAGAAGTAGTACTCAAGTTTAAATACCTGGGAGTTACATTACGAACACTATCATCCTTCAACATCCATGTCACAGAAAAAGCAACTGCAGCAATACAAGCCACATATAACACACAACAACTGCAACAAATCACAATAACCACTGCAATAACTCTTCAAGACAACCATAGTAACCTCTGGGATCAACATCATCTGGGACAAACTTGCAATCACCAATCTGCTAACAATTGAGAAAGTTAAGCCCATTACCTAAAAAGGATTCTAGGAGTTGGGAAGTCAGCACCATTGAGGCCAACGTACTGTGACTTTCTGGGTTCGTGAAATTAAAAGTCCAATTGCACCACTCAAAAATGTTCTTTATTTCCACCGAATTACAATCGGAACACTTGCCGATTACACAGAATTACGTAATGCACACAATTCCAATTCACCAGTTCGTCTGTTACAGGTCCACTGCACGCAGTTACGTACACTCCTCCGATGCACGTGCACAGTCCGTTCCCTCACTGGTCGCTCCTCACCGCTGCTCGACAAGAACTGAACTTTCCTCCAGCCCGACGCGTTGCTTATATAGGACCAACTGGCCAATCTAAAAGGTTCCGGATTAGATGAAATATCCTGTATGTTCAAGAACTCCGGGGGAGGGGAAAGAGTCGGCACAGTGATGTTTTCCAGCCACCCCTCGGTACCGCTATAAGACAAATGGGCGGGCGTTGGCGAACGCCTCCCGTCCGGCCCCACCGTCGGCCGGCTCCACAGGAAGTCCCGACGTTCGGGTGACAGTACATAGGGGAAGGTGCTGTACCTAGGGACAATTTTTGAACATTATTTTTTCAGTTATATGTATTTAAATTTACAGCAATAATGACTGTCACTTTAGTGACCTTCATCTATTATCTACAAGGTAGAATATTATTTGCATGCATTTTGTTTGCACATTAAGTGTTGAAAACAAAATTTGTAATATTCTACAACCTGTCCCTAGGTACATACCCCTGCTGTACCAAGGGACATACCTTGCTGTACCAAGGGACACCACATTCTATCGTAAGATACACTTCCCATATATGATTACGTTATTTATAGAAAAGTAAAACATATACAATTATGAATTTCCAAAGTCATCTTCATCACTACTACTTTTCTCTTCAAAAAGGTTTCTCACTGCTTGTTTTTGTTTCTTTTCTTTGTTTTCCTTGGATTTCAGATTCTTATTCTTTCTATTTCCTATTTCCTCCTTATTGGACGTATCAGTTAATATAGTTGATTTCCTTTTCTTACTTCCAATTTGCCTGCTGCTGGGCCTCTGCTGTGCAGCTTTAGGAAAAGTGCGGACCATTTCTGGTGACATTTTGGGAGCTGAAGGAGTGTCTAGTTTGTCAGAAGGACCTGGTTTTTCAACTTCCCTGATGTGCAAAGACTCAGTGCATTCATTTACTTCAGATGGTGGGTGGTCAGTCACATATGCAGGAAGGAAATCTATTTCACTGAAAATACCCTCATTCAGTGGAACAATTCCTGTGACTTCAAATCCTCTTTTTATGTTCTTTGATGTAAAAGCAGACTCATAGGCTTTCCTTGCAATTTCACAGACGTCATATATTGTCACACATTTTCCAAAGTTGCCTGGGGTATTCATCCAGTCATACATTTCCGTGTGATAATACTTCTTGAATGGTCCAAAAACAGATCTATTAAGGGGTTGCTCTTATGGCTGCAATGTGGAGGTAAACACATGAGCACAAGACCATTTTCCTTGACTTCTTTTATCAGTTGTAATGAGATGTGGGTCTCATGATTGTCAAAAATCAGAATTTGTGGTTCATCTTGGCTAGGTTTTGCATGTGTGATAAAATGTTCCAAGTATTGAAAGAAAATGTCTTCGTTCGACCAACCACTTGGATTAGCTGCTCCTATTGAACCAGGGGGTTCACCTTTGAGCATGTGTTGTTTTAAATGAACTCTAGGGAACACAAATAAAGGAAGGACACTATTTCCTAGAGCCTTTACTGCAGAAATTATGGTCACATTCTCTCCTGGCTCACCTGAAGTCGTACTTCCAATCTGTTTTGCACTTCTTGCTGCAAGAATTTTGGGAGGAACATGCACAGTAGAACATCCACTTTCATCAGAATTCCACACATGCTGTGGCTGGAAGTTCCCTTGGCTCAAAATGTTCTTATAGTTTTTGAAAAACTTCTTCACAGTATTCTTATTAAATGATGTTGAATGGGCTAAACTTGTAGCTTCCGGTTTTCTTAATGATAAATCTTGTTGACGTTGGAGGAACAATCGTGCCCAACTCTCTCCAGCAAGTTTATTTTCCTCCCATTGTAGTACAACCTTCTCATTGCTCTTGGCGTATTCATAAGGAAATTTCCTAGTCTGATAGATTGTCAAACCATAATGCAGATAAGCAGCCTGTTTCAAATAATTAACCATATCACTTTCTTCTTCATTGGAAAGTACCCTATTTACATCAAAATTAGGATAATAAGTAAACTTTGTGTTGGAGTAAACAGTCTTTGCTTTACAAACTGAACGTGCTATGGCAGATTTTGATATCTTGTGCTTGTCAGCGGCTTCTCGAAGGAACATCTTCCTCTCAATAACATCCTTCAAGGCTGCCTCCATTACATCTTTATCTGGTGGTGGTCTCTTGATACCATTTTTGCTTCGTGGCATTTTCTTCACCTAAGAAAAGCAGTTCAGTAAATAAAAAAGTAGAATCTAAGTACGAAGGAACACATTAATGTACTAAGGGACGTCCCTTGGTACAGCACATACATGTGTCCCCTGGTACATTTTATGCACCTTCATTGAAAAATGCTCATATTTGCAGGTTAAGTACGAATGTTGAGCCAAATGCCATGACCCATGTTAAAACATATTCTTAACTTTCAATAAATACATTCACCAACATTTCTTGCAATCTTACCTGTGAAATACTTAAGTTCTCCAGCAGTATGAAAATTTACAACTACCACTGAAAAACAAATATTGGCCAGTTCACTGCTCAACAAACAGTAATTACCAATACAAATACATTTGGAGGGAAGGTTGTGGAGCAGCCAACATAATGTGTAGCTCTTTGCTCTCTGACTTCACAGTTGTTCCTGTAATTTAAAATGTCCCTTGGTACAAATGTCCCTAGGTACAGCACTCTCCCCTACTAATAAAATAGGATATTAAAGCACAATTCTGGCTACCAAATACCAAGGTCTATGAGAAAACACTACACCTACTTAATGAAAAGAATAACACCATATGGCTGATTTCTACACAACAGATGCTATGAAAACTTCAGAGTGGAAGGAGCCAAACTACGAAGTCCGACACATGACAAGATATGCAATGCACGGCTTTCACCACAAGCTATGTCAAAACCAAAGATACCATTACCCAGAAAAAGACTGCATGTGCAAATTGTGTGCCAACACTGTGAGAGGTATCATGCTCAAAACTGTAATAAAAGGACAATCTCAGTAATAAGACTAGGGCAAAATTAATTTATATATCACTATGCTCATTTTGTGCTTTTCTCATTTATTATTATAATACATATAAATGCATATTTAACGAATCTGTGCGTATTTATGCATATCTTTTACTTTTTAAACAATAATTTGTACATTTATTTCACACCGATACTTTAAGAAGATAAGGATACCAGAAAATTTCTCGTTTACTGCTCTATTTGCATAGGACTGTTAGATATTGTGTTTCTAAATCCATAAACATTCTTCAAAAATGAGAATGTAGTTATCAACAAAGAGTGCTGTCTTATATAAAAATATGCCGCTCAACAACTGAAGCTAAATAGTGTTCAAAATCATGCATTTAATCTTTAAAGTTCGGAGTGGTCGTTGCATCATAAAACTTGATATGGTTTGTGTTAATATTGCAAAGGAAGCTGTCTGCTGCAATTGTAATATTTCCAAGAATTAAAAAGTGCTATTTTCACTTAACGTTTAAACTTGTATAATGTAATGTGCTGTTAATCATAATTTGTGAAGTGTGAGCAGTAGGGAACGAAATATTACAGTGCCAAAGGAGAAGAGCAGTAACGTTAGTTGCTTTAGCAGTGAATTGATGGAAATCCTACCAGAAGTTTTATTTATTTTGTATTTTCATTATATTTTAAAATCATTGCAATTTTCAGTTAGAGATTGTTCGTTTTATGTAACTTTTTAATTAAATAAAACCAACAATCACTAACTCGAATATTTTTTTTAAATATAATCCTGCAACAAAAAAGTACAGATTATGCAACACCCACAAACAGCTGCTTATAGAAACAAAAATATGTTAAACGACAGAAAAAATTGTTTCTTCCAGAAAATGGTGAAAAATATTTGTTTATTGCAATGAACATGACTAATACTAAAATAGACTGAAAGAGAGACTAATAAATATAAATTAATGCCTATGTTTAAGAATTTAGAAGTTGATTACTTCAAGATTAATAAATGTGAGAAAGTTGAAATAATGTACTTCATTTTAAATGCATATTGTGGTTTTTAAGGTATATTTAGTAGATTTAGTGCATGTTACGTAGAAAATGAAGCTAGCTAAAATGAAGTAATGAATATTACATAAATATGAATATTTGTAACCAAAGGCTTCACTTATCTTAAAAAAATTGTGTTAATTCTTCTTGCTAATGAAGATCGATTTCAAAAACAGAATGTTTTCATCATAAGTAAACTTTGTAGTCAAGGATTCTGGTCACCATGTTTTTCTTATGTTTTTTTAGTATTACCAACATCTGAAAATGGAACAAACCTAAAAACAGAATCAAATGCTGGTATTTCAAAATTCATTACACAATGTTTATCTTTTTTTAAACAAATATCTTTTACCATTTTCTTAAGATAAGTGAAGCCTTTTGTTACAAATATTCATTTTTGTGTAATAATTTTAGTGCATAGATAACAATAATAATCATAAAAATAACAATGGTAGTCATCATCATAATAATGCACAGTTCGGATTAGACAGAACTTTACTGTTCCGGAACCAAGCAATTCACAACTGATCCTTCCACCTCTTTCTAGATCCTCCAATATTTTTCTCCTATAGGTAGTATATGGTAATACAAATAATTTTGTAAAGCATAATTAATCAATATGTATAAATAGGTCATTGCCGTAATGTAAGCCACATCATTTAAATGCTAAGCTATACAATATTATGTGTATATAATTTTAGATATGATTATTGCAATTGCTAATGAAACACAATCTCGTGTTAGTTTATTAAAGATGAATCTGAATGAAAGTACAAATAAAAATGACAGTCATAGTTTTGGTTCACATCACATTATATAATTTTTTTTTTTTTTTCATTTTATTTCATCCATATGATCCAAATACATAGGATACGTCAAACAGGTTTAACAATTACAATCTGTACATAACAATATTAAAATAATAAAATATAATAAAATAAGCAGAGGGTACCTTTACTATTTAAGATTTATTTAACCTTTTATACTCATCTATAGAGTAGACTGGATTTTCTACGAGGTACTTTTTAATTGCTTTAAGTTTAAATTTTTCTTCTGTTATCTGTTTTATTTGATTCGGTAAATGATTGTACAATTCTTTAGATTTATTTTCTATATTTTTGTTACTTAATATTCCTCTTAATCTGTTTAAGAAATAATTTTGTTTTGTTCTTGTGTTATGTGTATGTATGTACATGTTTTTATTTTGGTTGCTAGAATTTTTTGTTACGTATTTAATGCACTCATATACATACAATGCTGTAAATGTTAATACATTTAATGTTTTATAGACATTTCTACACGAATCCTTCCTTTTTAATCTACAAATTATTCTGATGGCATATTTCTGGAGTAAAAATCCCTCCCCTTCGACATAGCTACAAATGAAATATGTCCTGAAAAATATGCTACGGAAATGAAAGATAAATAGTTCTACTGACTGATTCAATGTATCTGAAGGACTAAAGTGCTATAGGTACAATCTGAGACATTTCATCAGCATTGCCTATTAAGGAATCACAAAGGGATTTTGATTCCTTCTTCTTTTTCCTTGTTAAAATATTCAATCACATTATATATGAATTCTTGCGCCTGCTGATGTATCACACACTGCTGCCCAGAAGACAAGATTGCATCTGAAGAGAGTGTACATACACTATAGGTCGACAACTTAGAAAAGAATGTTCCTCAGCACTGGCTGGCACTTAAGGTAGGGAGAACACTTCTCCCACTGTGTTCCTTCTTTCTCAAATCCTGGACAGTGGCCACTAGGCACATGTGCATGAGAAGAGGAGATGTTTCCCCTTATTTCCACTGCCCAAGGAGAGGCGGGCGGACAACAAACAAGGAAGGAGAGAAGGAAAGATTGGGGGAAGCAGTCCGTCAAGGAGCAATAATAAGTTCCCCTCTAAACATTCTTTTCTAAGTTGTCGACCTATAGTCCTGCCTTATATGTGCAATAACTTCACATAAACATCTATGTTTGCAATATTTTGCAGTACCCCTCCTTGCTTTGCCATGTGGTACCTACCAGTCATGGAAAAAATGTTCTGGAAAACAAATCTCTTGAATTGAAAGAATGGACTGCTGTCGAAGTTAAATCATGAAGATATGACGAAATGAAACAATCAGGAAAACAGTGCAAAACAAGAATAAGGCATGTACTTCCAGGTCATGATGTTAAACAGTGGCTGTCCTTGAATGTTCCATTTGTTTTTGCTACTCTCGGAGACAAATAAAATAATAGTGGAAAAGGGTAACTACACTTAATCCCTTTTCGGTAGGCTGCCACCATGATAATTGGCAAAAAATAACTTCGCTATTCTTTTACAATCTTTAAACATTCTACATTATAAATGTCCTTATTAAAATGTGGCACATATATTCAGATTTCTATTTTCAACTTCTCTAATGCTAGAATTTCCATACCTATTTTAATGATTTCTTTATTCTTTGTCTAGGTAAATGAAGAAAAGCTTTGATTCAAAATTGCACACACAACACAGCCCTCTTTTCTCACTCACAAATGTTTCACTTCTCCCCGCTTTTTTTATGCTTTTGCACAGCAGTTTGCAGTTAACAGTTTCCAAAATTGCTTCTGCAAAGTACAATTACCAAAACACATGCAATTCTGTCTGTAGAAATAAAACTTGCCACACAAACATCTTTCTTCTTCTTCTACCTCCATGGATTAGGCTATAGCCTGTTCCGGTCTCACATCAATCCATCGTTTCCTAGGTTATCCTATTGATCTTCATCCTTTCGGTTTATATTCCATTATTTGTTTAGGAATTCTCTCTGGAGTCATTCTTCCTAAATGTTGGAGTCAATTTTCTCTATATTCCATTAATTTTAATAAAACAAAATTGATGTTTAATTCATTTCTTATGTCTTCATTTCTAAGTTGATCTTCCCTTGTACATCCCTTAACAGATCTTAGGAAACACATCTCTGCTGCTTGTATTTTACTAAAATCTTTGTTTCTTAATGTCCATGCCTCTAGCAAGACAGGGAGTGCCATGACAGAATAAAATTTTAATTGAGTTTCTCTTCTTGTTTTACCTTTTAGTGTTCTCTTAATTGTTCCAGTTACTGCTTGAAACTTACTTATTTTCTGATTTATATCTTAATCCATTTCATAACTTATGTGGCATCCAAGATACTTAAAATGTGACACTTGTTCAGTAATATTCTCAGTTATAATTTTTGTCCTTACCGGGTATTTGCCATGGAATGCCATTACCTTGGTTTTTTTATTTGAAATTTTCATATTATATATTTTACTGACTTTATTCAATGCATACATTGCTTTTCGCAGCTTATCCTCACTGTCAACAATTAAAACTACATCATCAGTAAACATTAATATATTTAACGTTCTTTGTCCTACGTTAATACCACTATTTACTTTAAATTTCCGTTTGTTTAAAATATGGTCTAGATATATATTAAATAAAATGGGTGATATCACTGCATCCTTGTTTAAGTCCTTGAGATATTCTAATTTCTTCTGTTAACTTCCCATTTACTTCAATAACCATTATGTTATCTACGTATAAACTTTGTATGATTTTAATCAAATGCTCTGGGTAACCTTTTGTCTTTAATATTTGCCATAATTTTTTCTGTTCTACTCCGTCGAAAGCTTCTCAAAATCCATGAGGGCAAGGCGAGTCTCCAAATTAAATTCTATTCTCTTTTCTATCATTTGCTTAAGGATAAATACGTTGTCAACACATGACCTTCCTTTCCTAAATCCACTCTGCTCTTCCATGATTTTTGTTTCTGATATTATTTTTAATCTATTACATATTATTCGTGCATATACTTTATAGATAGTGTTTAAAAGACTTATACCTCAATAATTATTGCAGTCAGTTCTATCTCCTTTCTTGAAAACAGAGACTACTTTGGCTATTTTCCATTCATTTGGTACTTTTTTACTTTTCCAACACGTATTTATTAAATGTAGAAGTCTTAGTGTAAGTAATATACCTCCATACTTAATAATTCCACTTGTAGACCATCTGTGCCTGCAGCTTTCCTATTCTTGGACCTCTTTAATGCTTCATTTAGTTCTTCAAGGGTGATAAGATCTACTGATTCTTCAATTTGTTCATTTTCTAAGTCCATACTTTCAATGTTTTCACTATACCATAGGCTTTTATAGTGGTTTACCCAATCTACTTTAGTAATACATGATAACCTGGCTAAGTCTCTTTCAGTTGAATTCAATCCTCTAAAAGTTTTCCAAGCAATTATTGTCTTCCATGGACATCATGTTCAATATTTGCTGTATGTCTGTCCCAGGATTCCCTATGAGCTTTACATATCATTTCTTTTGCAGTATTTCTTCTTTTTACATATTGTTTCTTTGTATCTTCGTCTTGCTTTTGTAAAAATATTTCATATGCTTGTTTTTTTACTCTTTACTGCTTCTTCGATATCCTGGTTCCAGAATCTTGGTCCTCTTTTCCTCCTGTATTTATTCTTGGTTCCCAATACTCCGTTTGCAATTCTAGAGACAGCCTGTTTTATTTGTATCCACTCCTCATACTTGTCCTCGGAAGTAGCAAGTTCACCTATATGTGCAGATAGTCTTCTTTGTCTCTTATGCTGTCATCTTGAAGAAGGTGAGTTTTAAATATGTTTTGTTGTTGATTACTTCTACATCGATTTGTTCTTATCTTTTTCCATCTAAATATTATATAAACTTTAGAAATAACCAGGTAGTGATCTGTGTAGAGCTCACTGCCTCTGTGCACACTAGTGTCCTTTACTAGAGATTTTAGTTTCTCATGTACAATTACATAATCAATAATAGATCTCAATCCTCTAGCTGTCCATGTATATTTATGAATATCCTTCTTTCGAGAGAAGGATTTTGTTATTTTTAAGGCATTGTAGGTACAGAAGTCTCTTAGAATTTTCCCATTATCATTAATACAGTCTTCTCCAAAAATTCCACACAGTTGTATAGGCAATTTACCAATTCTAGCATTAAGATCCCCTAGAATAATAATACTATGTGTTTGATTATATTTATCAAGGATTTTTTGCAGGTCTTCATAAAATGTTTTAGTTTCCTCCTTTTTACCATCTTCTGGAGCATAAACTCCTGTAATCATCATTTTGCCTCTATCTTCAACTGAGCTGTTACTATCCTTTCATTTATAAAAGAGTATATCTGTATCCTACTTTTCCATTTTTTGTCTATCCATATTGCCACACCTTTTGCTGCTCGTACATTCTGTTCGACTCCAGAATATATGACAGTATAATCATTTATTTCAAATGTACCCTTTAATTTCTTTCTTGTTTCTGTTGTAATAAGTATATTTATATGTTTTTTATATAATTCTTTTGTTAGTTCTTCTTCTTTAGTAGATAATCCTCTGACATTCCACATTCCAATCTTTAATATATCTTTCCTACCAAACCGTAATGCCTTTTTCACTCGCTGTGGTCGGTTTCTAGTAGTTCCGTCCGGCTGTATTCTGTGAGACTTTTGAGTAAGATAATAATTCCATGAAGGGGTTACGAGCCCCTTGCATGTCAGGTTTGATTTTGGGGTTTCCTTCCCCTAGGTGAATTGCCTTCACTACGGCTTTGGAGTTTCACCTATCCCCCGCCACACAAACATTCTACTAGAAATGTCTGCCACATCATCTTGCATTATGGAAGTAATAAGCAACCACAAATAATTTTTATATTAATAAGCAAGAAATACATTCCTTTCACTGAATGAGATTGTATCAACAGTGAATCAACCATCAGCAAACATCCATACCATCTAATGGGGTCTACAAAACTACCTGCAAGTGCCTGCTGTATAATCAGTTCCTTAGAACTGTTTGAAAATTGTATTACTATATTTTCCACAAGGGTTAACTTTGTCAATAATGTATTAATTATAGTTTTATTAAAATACACAGAAGCAGTATTTTCTTTGCTTCCATGGAATACACATCCTTGTCAGAATCTCTTTGTTTAGAGGCATAATAATTTTACTTTCACATTATAAGTAGTGTACATTTAAGAAAAACAATTTTTCCTTTATTATCTTTTTGGAAAACTTTGTGTCTCATGCAATGCCCTAAAAATGGTTTCGAGAAACATGGAGTACTACTGCAAAAAGTCATATAATTTTTTTAAGTAGTTTTAGAGTATTTGATGACTTATACAAATCATTTAGCTTCATGGCATTGTAATCATATAATGCAAGGGGCTAGCAATTTTTGTTGAAATTTATTTAACATAAACTAAATACTCAACTTAGCTAATAGCCAAGTAATTGATCGTAAGGCTCTTCAATGATAAATGTACAGCTTTATCTGTAGAAAGCTTTGTTTTCAACTCATTAGAGAGTCTCTAATGTCTAGAATATTCATTAACCTTTATCAAAAATAAAGGAAGCAGCACAAAATGCTAAGAAACATCTATCGGTAATAATTTTGGGCCTAGACAACTTTTAACTATGCATTTCTAATCACTGTAGATTGATTAAATGCAATTTCAACCAATATACATATGTTTTAACAAAGGCATAATGGTTGAAAGCTTTTAAGAATAGATCAGCATAGTGAAATCCCTGAGGACAACCTTACATGTTTAAAATTCAGAATTTCAGAGGTAACTTAAATTATAACCAGCTAATATGTATTTTTTGAACCAAAGTTGGACCAAATAGGAAGAAAAGAAACCAGAAGTTTACGCTCACATGACCTTCTCCAGTCACTCTTGTACAAATTAAAACTGCTTATTCTTCTATGTACTTCATTTCATCTGGAGAGATATTCGCAGTAACATTTTATTATATATTTCCTTGTAGGGACAGTGAGAACAGGAGAATGCAGTAGCGTGTGAATATGGACGTTCTAAATGCATTTATTTCTAACCTGATGGAACCAGCTCCTGCAACATAATTTACAAAAGAGTGACAGAAAAATTCAGAACCACCATACCACTGACAATGCTCAAGAAAGAAGCTGGAACCTATATCATAGACACTGAGGATACAATAAAACATACACTACATCATCTTGTGCCCAAAGATAATGAAGGAAGTGATAAGCACACATATAAGGAAATTAAAATGGGAGTTAGAGCTCCAATAGACTCTATGGATGATATACTTTTTACAACAGAAGAAATAATATCTGCTTAGCAAAAATTTAATGAATAAAAAGTACCTGGTAAAGATGGATTGACCAGGGACTTCCTATTAACAGGATTTAAAGCTCTGCCGTTATTCTTCACGCAGCTGTACAATGCAATGAAGGTTGCTATCCAAAAGGACTAAAACTGTCTTGTGATTCCAATCATTAAGTCTTCCGTTATTTTGCACACAGCTGTACAATATATGCCTGAACAGAGGTTGCTTTCCAAAGGGAAAACAGTCTGTTGTGATTCCAATCATTAAACTTAGCAATAACTGCTAGGACATGTTTAAATACAGTCCAATTAGTTTAATAAATGTTGGTGGAAAATTACTTGCGAAACTAACAATTGAATTAACTACCATGTATGATCCAATTATCTACTCACACAAATCAGTATGGGTTTACCCCCAAAGAGAAACAACTGATGCAGCAGTAAATGTTGAACATTTCTTTGAACATGGCTTGTGATTAAAACAGTATTTAATCTTAATAAGCATGGGCGTAAAAGGCACATATAGTTTAGTTTAAGTTGTCAGCCTACTGGAGTCAAAACTCCCTCTCTATTATCGGCAGACAATATCGCTCACAGGTTTTTCCATTATGGCAATATCTGGGTCACTAAAAAGCCCCTCCCCCCTCCCCATAACTGGGATGGAAGTGCATACGTCACTTAAGTGCATCAATTTCGCAGGGAAGACTACCAAAGGACCTCGAGGGGGCGCCCATGATCTAGCATACCAGCTACTTGCTCTGCACGCAAGCCCCCGGGGCTTCTTAGATAACCCTCTGCCCCCTTCGAGTGGCTGGAGCCTGCCCAAAGGTACCCAATCTCCCATGGGTATCGGGAACCACTGCCCCCTCGAGTCTAACCCAATCCAAACAACTCCCAAACAGGGAGGGGCTCGAATGTTTGGCCCAAGGTTGCTATAGTAACTTTAGAGGTACCACAAGTGCTTGGGGTTTGCAACACTCGCACCACGGAAGCTGAAGGGGACAGATTCCCCTACGCAAAAGTCCACCACACAAGGTGTACTTCTTGTCAGGTAAGAAGTACCATGGGTACTAGTGGTCCACAACGCCTGCTCCACGGCAGCTGAAGGGGACGGATCCCCTCCCCTATGGGAAATGATGGCCCACCAGCATCCTCAAGAACAATAAAGAACTTATATGTTCAAAAAACATCTTTAATTTAATTATTTGTGGTTGGTTTATTGACACTCGTCACTTACTTTTTCATATATTTATGAGAGACTAGTTTCAAAGGCCCTGGCCTCCATTTTCAATCTCTTCCCAACTGGCAACTGTTGTTATCTGCTCTCTCTGGTGGTGGAACTATGAACTTTTTTGTCAAATTATCTGCTGGCGGGATTTCAAAGTTCATTACGCGATCCTTATTTTTCCAGATGAATATGTTCTCCCATGTTGTCAATCTATTTTGGTTTATCACTCCTTTTAATAATTTTGGATTTGGATCAATGTCATGGTTTTCATTCCAAAAATGAAATGCTACTGCTGACTTGTCTTCTTGTTTCAATCTGATGTTTCTAAAGTGTTCTTTGACTCTGGTTTTTAAATTTCTTTTTGTTTGACCTATGTAGCATTTTTCACAATTCTTGCAATTTATTTGGTATATTCCAGATTTGTTACCTGAAGGAATTTCATCTTTTGTTTTTGAATTTAGTAATTTTAAAATTGAGTATCTATTAGTAGGTGCCAAGATGATATTTTGTTCCTTGAATATCTTTTTAAATTTATTAAATGTTTTTGGATGATATGTGAATGAACTGAATATGCTGTTGCTTTCTTTTTCTTTAATAAATGTGGTTGCTTCCTTAATGGTTTTCTTTAGTTTAGATTTTCTAATTTTCTTCAACACCAAACTTTTGTTGTATCCGTTTTCTTCTGCTATGTGTATTATTGCTTTTTGTTCCTTGAAATATTCTTCTTTTTCCATGGGTATGTTGACTAGTCTGTGTGTAAGGCTATTTATTATTGCATGTTTATGTGTAATTGGGTTGTGGCTATTATTTTTTATATAATTTTCTGAATGTGTTGGCTTCCTGTAAATTCCAAATTTTATTTTTGTATCATTCCTGATGATATTTAGATCCAAGAAAGGTAGTTGTCCATTGATTTACTTTTCTATTGTGAATTTGATAGTCCTTTCTTGCAGATTGAGTAATTTTAATGCATCATCTAAATGTTTACTTGGTACAATTGCAAAAATGTCGTCAACATATCTATACCAAACCTTGAAGATCAATGGGAAGGACTTTTTAATTTGTGTTTCAAATGCACTCATAAATAAGTTAATTTTGACGTCACTGTTACTAAATTCCTCCAAACACACATCTTTAATTTAGCTTCAAATTACTTCATCCATAGTAAGGCAACATTATCAATAACTACACAACTGAGAAATAAGTTCAGAAAGAGTGTCGTCAAGGTTCCTGTTGTAGGCCAGGATTCTAGAATATTATGTATAACTCAATGTTACATTTGTGGTTCAATAGAACAAAAACGATTGCCTTCGATTGGTTGGTTATTCTTAATCATTCTTAAACATTTCTCTCTGACATTCCCCAAATAATCATCCATGCTTCTTACATTATTTTCTCCTTTAACAGATAACGTTTCCTTGATTAGTAATACTTCTTCCCTCCTTAAAACTGTTCCACCTTTGTTGCCAAATTTGTTCTCTCCATATCTTTGTTTGCAATATAGTATACCATGCCAGTCTATATCACCTTCTCCACACATTGGGCATTTTCCTTTATTCATATGTATAATAGCTTTAAAATTTCTAACTCCTGTTCTTGCCCAAATGAATCCTTGTCGCCCTAGCATATTACACATATTTATATATTTTTCCCTCCCCCAAAGCCTTTTTCCCTATATATTTTCAATGAGCTTTTCTCCCTTGTTATTTATCACTTCACTTCACTTCAATTATCTCCTGTTGCTTCCCTTGGAGCATAGGGCCTTGACAAAATTTCTCCACACAGTGCAGTTTCTGGCAATCCTCTTAACTTCTCTCCAGATCTTGTTAACTTCTGTGATTTCCTTTTTGATCGTTCTCTTCCAGGTCTTCTTGGGTCAGCCTCACTTTCTGATGCCTTGAGGGTTCCAGTCTAGGCTATCCTCTCAACAGCTCCATTCGGTTTCCTTAGAATGTGCCTGATCCAGCACCACTTCCTCTCCTTCATCTGGATATCAATCGACTGCTGATTAGTCACAGTCTAAAGATCTTCATTTGAAATTATGTTCGGCCACCTCACATCTGTTATTCAATGCAGCTATTTGTTGATCTGTTTTATAACTTTCCACATTTCACGGCCATATAGAAGAATCGATTTTATATTGCTGTTTGAAGAAGCGGAGCTTAGTCTTCCTGAAGATGTTCCTATTTTTTCACATGGAGTAGAGCTGGACAAATCCCCATTTGCCTTCCGAATATGATTTCCAACATTTTCCTCTGCTCACCCATCAGTTGTAACTAAACTTCCAAGGTAGAGGAAGGACTCAATTCTCTCAATTTTCTTTCCATTTACTGTCAAGCTAGTCCTGACATCAGAATTAATCCTCATCTCTTTGGTCTTGTTTGTGTTATGAGACCTGGATGTTTCACTTCCTTCTGCAACCCGCTCAGTTTGTCATCTATTTCCTGGTATCGCTGTGCCATAAGGCAAATAATGTCTGCAAAGTCAAGATCTTCAAGCCTCTCTCACATTCCCCATTGAATGCCCTTCTTCTAGCTTCCCATTATCCTTGTCATCACGCTATCTAGGACCAACAGGATCATAGTCGGGGAAAGAACACACCCCTGTCACACTCTAGATTTGACGCTTTTTCATTACTGTTAGTTTCCCTTCATGAAGAACCTGACACTCATAACCCTTGTACATCCCTTTCATTATCTTGACCTTGTTATTTATAAATAACATGTTAACTCATCAGTTAGTTAAGTTCAAGATGCATGCTTAATGTTCAAATAGCCAGGCTGAACAACTTACAATTCTAGAAGTGCTGAATAAACTAAATGAGCTGGCAAATCAAGGGTACAATGATAAATGCATTGCACTGTTCACTGTTAGCAAGATTACCCTAGATCTACTCAAAAACAAATTGAAGCACAACCAGCTAATCGAATCAATCAAATCTAAAATCCTTGACTTGACAAAATCAATAGTGGACACTGTATTTTGGGTGGGTGAAATGACACTTGTGGGTATATGGAAATGAGCTATGGGCAGACTGGAAAGGAGGCTCTGCAGAAGATAATAAAATAAGCTCTGACAAGCATCACAATTAGTTATAACTAAAGAGAAATAAACTGGACTTGACACACGGCAACAACAATAGTCAGCATCATAGAAAGGAGCAATAATAAAAGAAGCAGGTTAAGAAAAAAACTGCCCATATGCCAAGAGTTCACAGCAATTATTAGAGGACACGGCAAGCTTAGATCATATCACCACAGATTTGCCTTATTGGATAACCCAATATGCAAATGACAAGAATAGGATCAAACAGTAGATCACATAATATTCTGATGTAAAATTGTAAACTAATAAAGAAATAATATGATCAGAAAAATCCAATGTAGAGGATGTGCATGGTTCATAACAAAAGAGGAACTTATGAGCACACATTTAAAACACTTTAATTTAGTGACATCCATAAACTTCAGAGCTATAAAGGAAACTGCATACAAATTTCATTATGTGATTAACCTTAAATGCTCTTATTTGAAGCAAAAGGTTAGAAACAGTGATGTATTTAACATTTGAAAGTAATGAGTTGGTAATTCAAACACAAACATCACTTAAATTATCCTTACTTTAACATGTATCGGAGAACGGTTTGTCCCCATCGTCAGCAGTTATCCGACTGGTTGGATCTGTGGTTTCCTGAAGTGAGCTGGTTGTCTGTGGCGGCATCTATTGTCTGTGAGATGAACTTCCAAAGAGAGTTTTCAGGCAGCAATTCGAAATTTGAAGTATACTGTTTGAAGTTTACATATTAGATTACAGGAACATATGAGATGTGTGAAATACAAACAAATAGAAAAATCAGCAATATCCCATCATTTCTGGTCTACCAATCATGAAATTGTACCAAATATAAAACTATTAAAACCAGCCAGTAATGCAGCTGAACTCGATGTTTGGGAAATGTTGCTAATTATAACAAACAGTATATGTTAAATATCGAATTGCCGCCTGAAAACTCTCTTTGGAAGTTCATCTCACAGACAACAGATGCTGCCACAGACAACCAGCTCACTTCAGGAAACCACGGATCCAACCAGTCGGATAACTGCTGACGATGGGGACAAACTTTTACTAGAAAACTTTTACTTTCACTAGAAAAATTATCCACATATGGCATAAGGGGGTTAGCTTTAGATTGGTTCAGATCTTATCTGGAGAATAGAGAGCAATCGGTGGAAATAGAGTATTTTGATAGCGAAACGAGTGAAGTTAAAACTCAGATTTCAAGTAGCGCTATAATGAAATATGGGGTCCCTCAAGGTTCGGTGCTTGGACCTCTTTTATTTATAGTGTACATTAATGATTTGGCAGATAATGTAGAAAACAGAACCAATATAAATGTTACACTTTTTGCAGATGATACAAATATTTTTATCAAAGGGGTGAATAAGGAAGGGGCAGATGTACATATTGAAAATAATCTAAAATATATTCAAAAATGGTTTAGTGCCAATATGTTAATATTGAGTAAGGAGAAAACAGCAGCCCTAAGCTTCTATAATAAAATGAGTGGAAGTCAATTGTATCCAAAATTAATGCTGGGACAAGACCAAATACATTACGTACAAACTATCAAATTTCTGGGACTAATACTAGATGAAAATTTAAATTGGGAAACTCACATAGAGGCATTGACGAAAAAGCTTAGTAAAATGTGTTTCTTAATGAGGGCGATTACAGGCATGTCAAGCTTGAAAGTTCGGAGAATAGTGTACTTTTCATATATACACAGTTTGTTGGCATATGGTATAATTTTTTGGGGAAATTCTAAAGACAGTATAAAAGTATTCAGATACCAAAAGAAAATAATTAGAATCATAGCAGATGTCTCAAGCACAACTAGTTGTAAGCCATACTTCAGTAAATTAAGTATCTTACCACTGCCAAGTATATACATATATGAAACTCTTGTACATATGAAAGCAAGCCTAAGTTTATTCAAAACAAATTCTGAAATTCATATACACAACACTAGAACAAAGAATAATTTATTTGTGAAGTCACACAAAACAAAGATGTATGAAAATAGTTTCACATATGCTGGCTTACATCTTTACAATAAGCTACCTGAATCTATAAAAAAGATTGAATCACATCAATTTAAGAAATTGTTATTAAACTTCCTTAGAGCCAATAGCTTCTACAGCGTGGATGAATTTTTAAATTTGTAAATATTTAGTTAGCTACCTTAATTATAAATATTGTACTTAGTTTTTAATTTGACGTGTCCTATAACATGTACATGTTTTAATGGATGAATCAATGAATCAAATCAAATCAAATCAAACCATTCTCCGAAACATGTCTAAGTAAGGATAATTTAAGTTATGTTTGTGTTTGAATTACCGACTCATTACTTTCAAATCTTAAATGCTCTATTTGGAAATTAAGGAAGAGAAGTTAAAATATGAAGTACCAGATTACTGTAAATATTCCACTAGAACATTCTCACTTTGAACACATATTGTAAAATTATTTGCAAATTGTGTATAATGTAATAAAACATATGGATTATTCTTTGGACTAGAACATGCCAGTAACATATATAAAACCACACACACAATGCATATCTTTTTATAAAAAAGCGGTTTTAATTCTCGGGACCTCAAAAATGTATTTTCAGTGAAATCTTGGCAAGGAGGTTTTGGGTAAGTGCTTTACCTACTAGTAATTAGTAATTTCTCATCTTTCCTTTTACATCAACAAATGGAAATACAAAATCAAGATTACAATTATAAAATCCATACTGAAATATGCCATATATTCCTAAATCCTGAAAATCCTATCATGTTGCCCACCATTGAATAGTAATTCGGTCACCATACACCTAACCCTAGGTTTTTGGCTTTACCTACTATGCATAACAATGACTTGTTACATAACCTGAACTCAAAAGTCTGTAAATTAAGGACAGTTTAAGTGATGATGTTTTATTAATTAATAACAAAACTAAAATATCCACACAGTCACTATTTATAAGTCAAAAGACTTTTAAATATCATTGACGTCGCAAACTTATGTAATATCATAAACTTTTAAATTTCCCGGCATGTTCCTATTTACTGAATATAATTATTAACATATTTAGAAGAATTAAATAAAAACAGTTACTGTAACAGACACAATCAAGTGTTCCGTGATCCAATATTACTTCTCATGGGTCATCGTCATCGTCGTGCTGTTTGGCAGACTGAGTTCCTCTTCTTCATGGTTTGTGTGAAGTGTGGGATGGTCCATAGGGGTGATATTCGTGTACTCGTCCTAGAAAGGACTTAACCACGTAATGACAGGAATAAGGGTTTTGTAGGATGACGGTTAAAATTTAGGTGGAGGAAAGAAAGGAGGCAGCATTAGCTCCTCCACGGTTGAGAATCCGGGTGCAACGACCCATTGTGCACCACTGGTGGCAATTGAAATTTAGAAAAAGGAAACCAGAATTTTGATTTTCCAGACTAGTTCTTGGGTGGTTTAATTTTGAGGTTGGTAGATATACCTCAGGGTTACCGGCAGTGCCCGCAAGCCATGCGGGGGAGTCGTCTTACGGCGATCACTGGGACAATAATCCCCAAGAGACCTAACTAGGGCGCTCTGATGGAATGGTAGTCGGTCGTCAAATTTAGTGGCTCGGCGCCTAATTTCATCCTCCACAAAATGGAGGGATGAGGCTTCGGGAAGGTATCTCACGGGAGAACTGCGAACGACAGAATAGATAGCCCGAAGGCATCTATTCCACTCTTGTTGAAGTAGCAGCAGATTGGAGCCTGCAGCCATGCCCCAGACTTCACACGCATAGAGCGTTAGAGGAAGCACTAAAGCCTGAAAACGGCGCAGGGTATCGGCATATCGGAACGCATCACCGGTATAACGAAGCCGAGGCTCCGCACGTCCATGAGACAAGCCCCAAATATGCTCCCGGAAAGTTAGACTCCTTATCCAGCGTCACTTGATAAGAGTACTTCTCACCTTATCCTTCGCCCAGAGTATGTACTCGTAATTGTGAGGAGGTTGGCGGGAAAGCGGGAAAGCCTGACTTTTCTCCGTATTTATGGACAACCGCCAGAGCGTCCATCATTCTTGGATGAGGTGGAGGTGTCTTTGTATAGGGTTGAAAGCCCTACGTGAGTGTTTATCTGTGGACTGATGGGCTATCTCACCATGGAAGATATAAAAGAGTTTTACTACCAATGGATAACCTTTGCCTTTAAAGGACACAGCTGGGTTCATTTAATTTTATTTCAAATAAAGGGACTAAATTTAAATAATCAACTAGATAATTTTATTCCAAAGTAGCATCGGAAGTTATGAGGCATCGTTTCAACTGAGACTTGAATCCAGTATTTCATTAAAAACCACCACTTCTTACTCCGCACTCATCGTTTGTGAGTGAGGCGCTTCCATTTCTTTGACGCTCCAGTCCTTCTCTGTGGTCTAGCCTCTGTGGCGGGCTCAAACCCGATAGAGGATGCTGGATTCTTTTCAGGGGTGAAAATACTTATGGCTTGCTTGAGGTTATTTTACGTGCTTTAAATCTAGGAAACAGGACCATTAACTTTACTCCCTTTCAAAGGAAGTCTCACTAAGAATTTTTACGCATAAATATCCAGCATCAATGGGCTGGCATGCTACCACTAGACCATAGAGGATAGAGAGAACATAGATTATGTAAAGAATGATTTGGGACGCAAATTCCTGTAGGATAAATCCTATGTCGTGATGAAAAGATTTCACTTTTTAATAAGTATAATAATTAAGACAATACTGCGTGGAAGATAAACTTTGAATCACTGTTAATCATAAAGGTAACCTATGACGTAACAGCCCACTAAAAACCAGAGCCTGGCAACCTGACTGCCGGCCTCACCCGACATACGCAGCGTAGCTCGTCAATTTCCTCACGATGCCGAATGCACAGCGGTCCTATACCCGGGGCTTAAAATCCGCACCCTGAGGGGTGGGATAAATCCTGGATGCATTTCCGTGGCATGGAACCAAAGCGCAACGCTCTAGTCCACTACGCCACAGCGCAAGACAATCATTTCAAAGGTAGAAATAAATCCTGATTTATGGAAGGGTTCAAAATATTTTATTTTGCACACTACATATTGCTGGGTTTGTCCCCAGTATGCTACACGTATTTAAGTTTAAATTCACCAACAAAAGATTAATATAAAACAAAATTGATGGCAATGTTTTTAAATAAAGGTTTTTTAACATTTGTTACTATGTTCCTATCCATTCATATCATATATTAACCAATATTCAAACTTTCTGGATATATTTAGAAAAAAAAGTTTCTGTTTACAAGACAAATAGTAGTGTAGATAGTAAATATGTGTAGTAAAAGGCAAACGCATAATTGGAAGCGTGTCTAATAAGTTCACCAGCATACTTTTGTAACTGCTTCTGAAGTGACATAGAAAAAATTACAAAAAATTTACTTAGTCTGCATGTAGACTTTCTTGAGCCATCACGGTACAGCATTGTCTAAGTCATCAGTATGAGCCTGACTCGGAGCTTGAGCTTCAGTTTCCTGACACGGTTCAGGCTCTACAGGTTGTGCCTCTGTTGGTTTATCGGATTCACTCTCATCTAGAATAATTTTTATTGTCAGATTACTTTGCCACCATCTGAACCACGCTAAGTACTGATACTTTATTTTGAAATACATCCACGATGCAAATCCCAAACCCATAATGCATACCATGGTGAAAAGCAGTAGTATCGTTATAGCACCAACTGGCAGCCTGTCCAAATTATCACCATAATAGTAATCTGCTATCATCACACAAAAATAAATGCAGAAGCATACTAATGGAGGAGCAAATATATTACTAAGAGCGTTTGCATGTAATCTTCCTAAACAGCGTTCTTTGTTAAATAGCCATATGATGATAGCCTCTCGTAAAGTGTATTTAAGTGCTTGTTGAGTTTTCAGAGGGGTCTGGCACAGTTCACATCGGTTGGTCATGGACTCCAGTAACCAGTGTTCCAGGCACGAAACATGTACGAACTCCAACGTACCCTAGTAGGAAACAAAACCAAATAAAAATATTTACATTTTATGAAGTCAAATGAAGAACTCATTCAAACAAATTAGCTATTAAATTATTAACATTTTTGGTGACATTTTGAAGATTTATAAATGGGATTATTTTTAAATGCAATGAAACTTCAGCACAGATCTTATACAAATTGCATTATTTATACTATTCTGCATGCAGGCTTAGGATGAACAGTTAAATCAATATTCAACAGTACAGTCAAGTTCTTAACCATATACTTTTGCATTCCATACTTATAGACTACCAATAACACTAAAACATAGCCCCCCAACAGCGTTCAAGCAGAAATTGTATGAGTGGCTTACTGCCATACCTTTTTATTCATTACAGGAGTACTTTGAGATGTAAGCACCCTCACTATAATCACTTGTTGACTGATTCATTTACCTATGTTACTCTGCATATGTATATAGTGGGAAGTTTTGAGGCACCTGTGCAGTACAGATCGTAACTTTGACTTTTTACAATACTGTACTTTCTCCTGTAAATTCTCTGTATAATTGAATAGAAACATTCTGTATTGTAATCTTTGTTATTCTTCGACATTCATTGCTATTAAGCTTAACTTTGTACATACTCTGTATTATAGCGTAATAATTTGTATTGTATCTTCTTGACGTTGTCTATCGCTGTAAAGCTCAATGACAGTAAAATTATCATCATCATTATCATCATTATTATCTATCAGTGAGTTAACAAGACGTTAGGTTAGTGCCAATAATTTGATAATTTGTACATTAATCCACTTTGATGTATTAATAGTTTTCTTTCCCTCCTCGTAAAATAGTTTTCCCATAAAACAATCACATAATTTACCGATGGTTTTCTGCACAGTCGTTACTGCACCCTGAAACGAACAACGCTTATCAATTCAGGCAATTAGTTTTCTTTCCACTTGTTGACAAGTCAATGCGCGAGCTGCTCCTAAGTTGTGAGAGGTCACTAGCTCCGTAGAAAGCATTCGAACTAATTCCGATACATTTTTAACGCGAGGCCTGCCCACTCGACGTTATGCCTCTTGGGTGAAAATAAACACGTATGGCTTCTGTGTGCACGCTTACTGAAGGTACTAACCAACCTGAAAACATACTACTCGTAATAACTAAAATTCTGAGTCCACAAAGGATATGTTGATGTAATATTGTTCATTACACTGTCCTTACAAATATCCGTACTTGTATTCTCCAGCAAGTGCTCAAGGCCCTCTTAATTACCAGATTATGTAATCTTAAGGACTGCAGCTACATACAAAATTATCGCAGAAAATTCAGAATTTCTGTGTTAAAAAGTAATAGGTAGTAGAAATACTTAGTTCATGTCTATCAAATATTAAATAATTTAATTCTATCCATTTTAGGTAGTGTACATACACATATTTGTTTATTCGTTGAAAAAAATCTCTTGGCTACAACGGAAGTTGAAAATGAAATGATGAGTTAAATAATGAAGCCTGGGACTCAAGTATTACCGTGCTACTCAATAGGTTACCCTGGCTTTATCTTTGTTAATAGAAACTCTCAGATAATATTGGCTGAAGTGATGCGTTCATTGGTGCTTAGCAAACATCTGAGAAGCGCGCAAGTACCCCTCTCACTCTTTCGACAATAATCAGTGCGTTATCTGAGATGTTTGTGTGAACAAAGATAAAGCCAGGGAAACCTTTTGAGCAGCACGATAATACTTACGACAGTAAGTCGCCGGGAAAATATACGAGTCAAATGGAGAGTTTAATGTCAGGACGACACGTTGGCCATGGCAGCTCAATGGGTTAGAGCGACTGGACGGAAACCAGGAGATCCGCGGTTCAAATCCCGGTCATGGCATTGAGTTTTTCATTGGACTCGAGGGGGCAGTGTGTTCCCGACACCCACGGGGAATTGGGTACCTCCGGCCAGGCTACGGCCGCCCGGAGGGGGTAGAGGGTTGCCTAATAAGTCTCGGGTACTAGCCTGCAGAGCTAGTAGAAGGTGTGCTAGATCACCAGGCGGCCCCACCGAGGTTTTTCGGTAGTCTTCCCTGCGGGGTTGACGCGCGTAAGTGGCGTATCCACTTCCACCCGCCTTGACGTAGTAGTCGATGAGGGGACTTTTTAGGCTCAAGGTATTGCAACATGGAAAAACCCCCGGAGTATTCATCGCTCCCGGGTTGAAGGAGGTCCTTGGTCCTACGGGTCCAGGACTAATGGGAGTGGAACCTTCGAGATAAACTGTTGACTCTATCCATCTAAAACCTTAGCCTATAAACGGCTAGTGTGGAGAAATGATTAATTTCCATCAATTAACTACAACCTATATATACTGTTTGGTTAGGTATTCACTGAGATTAACTGCACACCTACCTTGCACTTGCAGGGCGATATAAGCGGTTCTAATTGTTCATCTTCCAAGCACACTCGACAGATTTTGCTGCCCTCCGATAGCCAATAAGGAATGTCAAAACGTTCATCAGAATCGCTTCCTTTGCTTTTGTTGCTTTCCGTTTCATTTTGTGGCGGATCGGTGGTGACGATATCTAAAACAACAAATCAGCATTTTCATCCTTAGTGCTCTTAAACTTTTGTAGGAACGGTATCCTTTACAAAATAGTTAAACTATTTACCCAAATGGATAGTTTCAGGTTCATGTTCGTGTTTCATTGCAGCCAAAATTAGTACATTTAGCTAATATGTATTCAGGTAAACATAGAACCATAGCAACTGTTCTTGTATACTGACGAATGACGAATGTTAAATAGTTTGATGTTCTGTGGAATGCTATGTTGATAATGAATCGTAACGTCTTTGTCACTTTTGTATGATCACATTTCCATAAATATAAATTTATGCAAAGAGAACAGAATTTCAAAGCGAACATAGAGCTGCTTGCGTTTTAAAAATCTAACTTACTTTAGTACCTTCTTATTATACGATAATTATAATACAGACAAAAAATATGTGAATTTATTTAAAACACAATTTGCGCTGAAAGATTCAACTATTAAAGATAAGTAGGGGATAAATGTATGTTCAAACACAGATTGAAGGTCATCTATGAAGTAAACAAGTATGTGCAGGCCAAGGTCAAGGTCATCCGCAGATCGTCTATATATTTTCAAAACAATTTCAAGGTCATCTAGGAAGGAAACAATCGTCTAAGGTCAATTTTAAAGCCATCTACGAACATATATATATTTTCAAACACAAATCCAAGGTCATTTAGGATGTAAACAGACGTTAAGACCAATATTTAGGGCATCCAGTCCTCTCTAACAGGCGTCGGGACGCCCGGGTGTGTATGATGAACTGATTTTAAACAAAGGAGAGGGGGAGTGGGGAGGTAATCTCAGCGGTGCTTGCATCACTGTAATTTTAAAAACAAACAAATGCCAAATGGTGTTGGGTGGAGGGGCTATGACTTTTGCGAAGATATTATAAGAAATAAACTGCTTCACATGACAAGTATTAATCCTTCTCAAGAGGGTAAATTTTGTGCTATTTAACACTTCCAGCATTTTAAAATTAGCGTACGGCACTTACTGTGACTCTGTAAACATGTTTTTGTATTCGGCAATGCTTAGGTTTTAATATTAGCATTCAGCATTGAGCCTGGCTCTGGGGAAAACCCCTCCCCCCCGTTCTACAATATTTTAACTCTGGCTATGGCCATGCATCGCTCCCGCTTCTGAAATCCCCACCGCTATTGTAAGAGTATATAAGACTCCGCAGCTCGGACTGTCATATTAGTTCGCAGATTTTTCAGTGTATCTATTTGCTATGTCTGATATGTCTGATCTGTGGAGTGAGTGTGGAGAGGAGGCGTATCATTACGCAAATTTCCACAAAGAGTTATGCAACGGCCTTATGCATTCAATTGTGTGCAAAAGGCCTTCATACCATGATCAGATGTCTTCTCGCGAAGTATGCACAGAGAACTGTTCAGTCTACAGAAAGCGATACATGTAAGTAAAAAATAATTATTATTCTTTCTAGATAATTCATTTCCAATTTTCATTTAACTAGAAAAAGGAGTCTGAAAAATATTTATTATTCTAGGCAAGAGTCGGTTCATGAGCAAGAACATAGCGGAGTTGATGAACTTGATGGATGCACTTCGAGCCATGAGGCCATACATCACTCTGAATTCTGCAACGGTGATACTCATGCCACCCTGTGCACGCAACCCGAGGTTCATGACCGCATGTACTCCTACTTCCTCTGCAATGAGAAATGCAGCGTGAATCAGCGCAGGCAGAGACAATTAAAGTAAGTGGAAGTGAAAAAAAATAAGTTCGGGGCTCTTTTCACATCGAAACATTGAAATATCTAATTTCATGAAAAACTACTTCTTGTTACAGGATTCGAAGGACAGTTCGAGATCCTAGACCTGTTAGTGATGACTACATTACTAGTGATGAGAATGAAAAGTGTGTGCCTATTGCAGAGAGATCTAGCCAACCTTTAGATGACTTTCTGCCAGATCCGTGTCATGAAATTATTGAGAATGCTACTCCCGAGCGGAATCCGAGCATGAAAGCGGACGCCTCCAAAGGATCAATGTAAGTATTCTCGTCATATACCTTAGAGAAAGAAACTGTTTCACTTATCGACGTTATTCTTTTTCAGGAGTTCGAATTTTGTTCTATTTAACACATGCAATGTGTTCTGTTTCAGGTCCTCTATAAGGAAACCACGAAAAAAGGGAACCAAAAATAACTTTGCTGATCTCCAAAGGAGGCTGACACTCCTAGAAGATCGAATGACGTCGACAGCTACACCCACGAGTCATGCGAGTAGCTCCCGTGTGCCAAGACGCCTCAACCTCTGAAAGCATTGCAGGGAACATCTCAGTATAAACCTTCACACCGTCCTTAGGAAAAAAAACCGAGAAGCATCTCACCAGCAACCATGCTCCGCGATGTTTACATTTCCGAACGTTATAGTGTCAACATAGGACTAATATATCATATCCCATCTCTGATCATAAAGAACAGAGACAGTGACAATTTTGTGTATATGACAGCACAAGACTGGGAAATAATTAGAAATAGCCTTCATGAACTGGAAGCATTCTTCAAAGGAAGAAACTGTAAGTGTAGTGATTACAGTGAGAACATTGTATATGCCTTTAATGTCATTGTGTTTATGGAAGATGAAAGAGTCAGATTGTTTAATACAGTTCTAAATAGCGGTGAAATACTTTTAAATTTTTCTGAATTTTCTCGGTTAAAAAGGTTAGAATCTTATATTCAAAGACATTTAATCAATCTGATTCATTATAATGAAAAAGCATATGTAGGGACAAGGAAATGGAGAAGGATGGCACTGGAAATGTACAATGATGTTTATTAAAAACAGAAAATGATTTTCATCTTATATATCATTTATTTAATTAAATTCCTATTATCCTTCATTACAAGAATCCTTCCTGGAATTAAATTAAGGACTGCATCACATGAGTCAGGGGCTTGTATGTGAAAACTCTGTCATGTATTATCAGACAGTACAAAGTAGTTTGTGCAGGTAAGTTTGCACTAGCTTGAATTTCAAGTCTAATGTTGACAGCACCATTTACAATCTCCTCAGGCTGATGCGAGCAGTCTATGACAAATAATGGCGCATGTTTAAGAAAATCTTTTCTCTTCAGCAGAGGGTAATTTTCTTTCCCATAATAAGAATTTTGAAACTTTGAATACATTTCGTATAGAGTTGCAAACCTTGTGTTTTCAAAGTCCAAGTTCATGTCATGATAGGGATAACACTCACTATTGAGATAAAGCCTCAAATTAGTTATGTTACAATGATCAAACTCTGAACAGTCCTTCATTGCATTATTTGCTCTTGAAGTCTGGGCGCCCACAATAACAAATCTCGGTTTCTCCGGTTTCGAGGTTGTTGCAACGTTCCATGTAAAGGATCTTGTTTGTGGAACAGCAGGTTGAGTATGTAGGTCCATGGTTCTAAATGCAAGGTGCAGCGGTCTATCTGACTTGACGATCTTGAGGATTTCTACCTTTTCAGCATCAGAAAGGCGAATTACAGGCATCCTCCATTCAATGCGAGTTAACTTAACGCTAGCAGTTCCTTCTCCTTCAGGTGCCAGAATGCAGTTCTTAGAGTCCTTAGATCGAATGAGCACCAGCTCAAACTTGCTATTAAGAACGAGGTCCTTGTGGTCATCTGCAAATCCCAGAAGCATTGATAGTGGCACTATGGCGTTGAATGCTCCACTTATTGAATGCACAATTTCCAAATCTTCTCCAGGGTAGCACCATCCAGCATTGAGCAGACGATTCGATTCCATGGGATTGAGAGCAGCATAGTTGCGCATAGTCGTTGAAATACCAGGATTTCTTGTTCTATCTATAGAGGTTCCATTCAGGTCTAGACGAATCTCATCAAACATAAATGCCAAAGCATTATTAGTTAGCTTCGCTAGCGTAGGTGTTGCATTAGGTCTAGAAATAGATCCCTCAATGTAGAGATAACTCCGGTTAGGCAGAGTATATAAATCTTCAGCTTGACAAGGGATCCTAATCTCATCATTAGCGTCCAGAGCCGATGTATTATACGGAAGAAATACATGTTCCTCTTCTTTAGCAATCTTGTCATCAAACGAAGGTGTTTCTGTTACATTAAAGATATCCATTACAGAATACTGAAGCCCAAAGCTTCGAGGAACTTCTTGTTGCTTGATGTTAACACTCTGAGCACCAAAGGGCGAGTACGCTTAATACGTGCTGGCGCTGTCTTATTATATCCTTTCCTAGGGATTCTTTTTCTTTTAAAATCTATCCCCATTTCGGCGGATGTGAAGACGTATGCTTATATCCTCGTTTCTAAAATTAATACTATCCCCGTTCTGATCGACCACGCGAAGCGTGATTTGATCGATAAAGTTGGTGTCTATGATAGGCAGGTAAATAGGGTTTGGAGGCTCTTGCGAAATGTGATATCCGGGAGGGACAGAAGGGAAAAATTCGTAGATGGAGTGACCTCTTTTACCATCGATGAAAGAGCCTGTAGCTATACTGCACTCGATTCGAATGATGCTCACCTTAAATATGTTTACTAGAAAATCGGATTCAGTCACTTGACTAGGAGCAATAACTGTCTTTTCACTGAATCCTAAAAGAGAACCAATAGAACGCTCCTTAGAAAAATCAATCGGAAAGGGACACATGATTTCAGCTTTCATTGTATTATTATTAGGTCGGATAAAGAAGACGTTTTCATCCAATTTAAGCTTATCTTTAAGGTAAGTATTAATATCAGCAATTTCATAAGTCCCAGATGGAATATCAATGACCTTGTGCGTGTCATTGTATATGTAATGGAAGAGGTTATTGCTTTCGTCTACATTCGGAATGGAATAGAACGTTTCAAAATTCAGAAGAGCAATTTCATAATAGCCTTTAGGATCAATTCTCAGAGGGGGATTCAGGTAGGTGGTAAGATCAGAATCATTCCCGCTAACAGCAATAGTGTAGCTCATTGTGATAGAAATTGCAAGCATAAGTGTCCGCAGATGACTGAGCTGAAACTCTGATATCTCCTTGTATTATACATCAACTTAAACCCTGTGAGATACCTTTCTACTTCTATTGGAGGTTTCAAGTTTCCAAAGCTATCGAAATAAAATGCAATATTGCCCTCCTTCTTTATAGCTACCCAATGCGTTCCTTCATTATCAGAGGAATCAAGGTTCACAATAATCCTCTCTTGGCGAAACGGCTTTGAAGGGAGCCTATCGAGCATATATACACCTCTAAAATGAGGAATTTTTAAACGACGAGCATATAATGCAAGCTCTATGTTACTTAAGGCTTTTTCCGGGACAAGAATAGCCCCCGACCTGAGTTTTTTGAGGTCTGTTTCTTTTTCTGGGCATGCCTCCTCCTCAGTCCATTTCCTTTAGTAGTTTTATTTCCTTTTATGGCTTCGGCAATTTTAGAGGCAACTGCTAAAGATGTGGCCAGTGGTAACATTGGGATGAAACCGCCACTTTTATTCTTTTCCAGTTTCTTGTTACTTTTTTTTCTCGCTCGGAGTCCCTTTCCTTTCACTTCCATCTCTCTATTATGGCGAGACATTTCCGCAAGCTGTTTATCTGCAGCTTTCTTCTTATTCACTGCCGCTGCAATTTGAGCTGCACCTCCGGCTGCGGCCCCTAAGGCAGCAATAATTGGTATGAGAGGCAGGAATCCGCCATGCTTCTTCCTCGTATTCTTCTGGGATCCTGCACCAACAGCTACCTTGCCCTTCATAATTGATGTTACCAGCCTTGCAGCCAATTTTTCCCCCAGGCTAGCGTCCGATGATTGAACTCTTTTCCAAGCCTTCTCTACTAAGATTTTATCAGCAATATTTCTCGAGGCGGAGTCCTTGTGCTCTGCGTAGGCTATGTCGTGAACTTTACAAGCCTCGTCTAAGGGATTAATTCCGGAATCTCCTCTCTTCAGGCGTTTTTCTAATTTTGTCCCAGGGCCACAATATCTGTAGCCAGGTAAATGTACTTCAAACGGTAGACGATTAATAAGAAAGTTAAGTATCCCTGATCCTCTAGAGTTCTTATTCCTCCTAGGTCCCATCATAAACTAATCTGTTTTGTGATTTACCATCATCTTTTATACCTCAGACGAATCTAACCTCTCCTTTTGAGCAATTTCACAAATCTTAAGATCCCCCATTTTTCGAGAGTGAATATATAAGCATTAGAAATGCACTTAAAAGGCAGTCGTTAAGATGGAGCTTGTGAAGCAAGATTGCTCTCTGCCTATTCAGGTGCTAGACTTTGAAAAAGACTCCAGGCGCGAACGCCACGGGAAGCTATTTCCTTCTAACGTCAGAGCTCTTATTTTAGGGAGCTCCAGTGCTGGAAAAACCAATGTACTACTGAACTGGCTGCTTCATGAGAATGGGCTGCGCTTTGAGAATGTGTACATATACTCAAAGTCCCTTTATCAATCAAAGTATCAATATCTCATCAATCTGCTTGCAGGCATTGATGGCATTGAAGTAAATACCTATGAGGATGGAGAAACCGTATTACAACCAGCTGATGTTAAAGAAAACTCGATATTTATATTTGATGATGTCATCACTGAAAAGCAGGGAAAGATTGCATCCTTTTACAGCATGGGCAGACATCGCAACGTCGACTCTATTTATTTAGCACAGTCCTATGCCAAAGTCCCGAAACATTTAATTCGCGATAATGCGAACATGATTATTCTCTTCAGGCAAGACAATTTAAACTTGAAGCATATATATGAAGATTATGTAAACACCGACATGTCGTACATGGAGTTTAAAGACTTATGTAAAACGGTCTGGGAGAGTGGAACAGAAGGAAGACCTTTTGTGACAATAGTTCCCGAATTTTCTATGAATGACGGACGATATAGGAACGGCTTTGATGTATATATTAAAGTAGAAAAGGAGGAAAATGCCATTTGAGGTTCATCATGAGTATTGATCGGTTCGGAGCACGGAGAGCTCCAACAGCCAAAAGATCCCTTCATCATTTTATTATAAACAGGGATGGGAAAGGAAACTATCAATTCAAGAACAAGCGGCTATGCAATGTTCAAGATCCTGAAGAAGATAATGATGCGAGCACTAAACGCTATGTGGATGCACTCGAGAGCAGAATGAATGACACTCGCGCTCAGTTAAACAAATTTGCTACAAAGGAAATTGAGATACAGATAGACAAGAACCTGAAAACAATCCGAGAAAACTTAAATAGAACTAACAGCGTAGTGGATGCACTATCGCATTCTTCAAAAGAAACTAAGGATTCACTAAGGAATTCTATTACACAAGTTAAAGAAGCCCATCAAAACCTTGAAAATAGATTTAATACGTTATCGAGTGAAATGAACAATCAGACGAAAGATACTATTATCAATTTTGATCGGACAAAAGCAGTTACCGAGCGCATCGCTAAAGCAGTGGATACATTGAGAACAGAAATATCATTAATGAGTGGGCAACTTATTATTCAACTACAAGCGTTTCCAGTCAGACCTGGTGACAATGTATACGTACTCTCTACAGCTGGCAGGTACTATTCATTTACAGTAGATGGAAGCCTCTTATCATGTGCTATTACGGTGCCCGAGCAAGAATTGAGTGGGGATCGTTTACTTCCTCATCACAAAACTGATATTACAATTATGATAAATAATGATATCATTAAGGCCTTTCCTGTAATCATTAAAAAGGGAGATCGCATATCATTCGCTCCACCTTCAAATCGCGCATTGGATCGAGTCACTTTGGATATAATGTTAGTGCTTGTGTATAGACTATTCACTGCTCCTATGCTATAAATTGAATGCAATCTCTTCCTATGACTCCATTTGCAAAATGGATAGTGAAAGCATAAGACTAAAAGAATCCGTAGCCAAGCATTCCAAGGCTATACGAGAAAAATTAAGGGTATTAAAAGGTCATCAGTTCGAGACCCATAGAGTAATGAGCGAGGCTCTTCAACCTGTAACAGAACCTCTGCAAGATATTTTGAAACTCCAAAAGAACAATATAACAAAGGAGGAAAGTCAGATAAAAAGGAATGAGCCAATTGAAGATGAGAAAAATGAGAAAATAATTAGCTATCTTCGGAAAGTTCGAAAGAAGGATAGACATGAATTAGATGCGTCATATGGCGTAAGATACGAAGATGGCAGCTACATGATAGGAAACAAGGTCATTGATTTTATTAATGATCGGATTCGAGTGGGCGAAGAAGCGTATGATGTTACACCTGGATTAAGCGAACTCATCTTTAAGAGGATCCCTGAGATGCATGTCTATACAGAAGAGGACTTGGATACTTATAGCAAAATACTTAAAACCACTCAGGTGCACCGGCGGAACTACAGCAAGCATGGGCAGCTGAGAGCAGGCAATTCCTACAAGTATAAAAGTGTTATACGACCATTAATGAAGAAACACAAGGGCTTAGGATTGCAGTGGAAGGAGCATCGTCCTGGTATAGAGCAAGACTACATCTATTGGAACGACCCCAACGAGCTGGTAAATCGCCTAAGGCTTCTCGTTGCATCTAGGGACGCAGGGAATAACAATCATACCCAAGAAATTGAGGAGATAATTCAAGAACTGAAATCTACTAAGATTATAGCATGACCCTAGTAAAGCAAAACATAGCTAGGGAACTTCATGCTCCTGCAAGGAGAAACTTTCTACGACGCAAAATTATCAGTAAAGGAATACATGATTTGGTGCAAATTGACCTGGTGGAGATGATACCGCATGCAAGAATCAACAACAATTTCAAGTACATCCTTATTGCAGTCAACTTCTACTCTAAAATGGCGTATGCCGAACCATTAAAGACCAAGTCGGGGCTTCAAGTTTCAAAGGCAATGGAGGATATACTACAAGACATGAAAACACCTCCTAGGAATATACAGAGTGATAACGGTAAAGAATTTTATAACAAACACTTTAAGAACTTAATGGCAAAGTATAATATCAATCACTACAGCACCTATACCAATGTGAAGGCTGCAGCTGTGGAACGGTTAATAAGAACTTTAAAGAATATGATGTATCGAGAGTTTCTAGCACAAGGATCCTACAAGTGGTTAGATCTCTTACCTAGAATCATTGCAAAATACAATGATAATTACCACACCACGATACGGATGAAGCCTCGTGAAGTGCAGAACAGCGATCTTCTTTTGTCTGTTTACAACTATGATAAGCCATCAAGAGAGAAGAGGAGTGCCAGAAAGTTTGGTGTTGGTGACTATGTGAGGATATCTAAATATAAAGGTCATTTTGAAAAGGGGTTTGAACCTAACTGGAGTGTTGAAATCTTCCAAGTTGCTAAGGTGAATCAAACCAAACCTACTACCTATATTCTAAAGGACAAGGATGGCGAGGAAATAAAGGGAGCCTTCTACGGGCATGAACTTCACTCTTCAATATTTCCTAACACTTATTTAGTTGAGAAGATTCTTAGGCGTCAAGGAAACAGGATTCTAGTGAAGTGGTATGGTTTCCCTAATAACCAATGGATTGATAGAAAGGATTTATTGTAAAACAATCACATTGAAATAAAGAACATTGTATTTCAAATTATATATGTGTATTTATTTTTTTAAAAATCCTTGCCCATAAAAATTAAGTTTGAAGTATTATAACATAAAATATCTTTGAAAATAAAATATTAATTAAACACAAGTATTTACAAATATTTAATTTTGAATTAAATTAATCAATAAACAAAACTTTACATATATTCATATTGATTTAGATGAGGCATCCAGGTTATCACGAAATGTCTCATGAAGACCTTAGAGAATAATGACCCCAAGCGAGTGTTGCATGAGAGCCATCAAGAAGCTTACGCTTGGTGTCTCCCCCGTGCAATGCAGTTTTATTAATTTCGACTGTCGAAACTTTATGTTTGATGCTTCTGAAGCAAATTTGTTTAGCCAAAAATTTTTTATTCAAATCCAGCAGACACTCGAAATATTTCTCAAAGGTGATTGTTCGCATTCCACCTTTGGTAATCCCTTTGGCCTTCATCACTGTTTGCTGATCGTATTTATAACTGTAGAGCTTTGCTCTGAGACCGACATACTCGGTCATCACTCTTCCGCCCAATTCATCTTTAAACAATCCAATCTTTTTCTTATTAGCAGGTATTATACCGTATACATTATCGGGTGGATAATTTGAAGTATCGAAAAGGTGGGGATGCATTTTCATGAACTGATATATATCAGAACTAGTTTCCAAAATGAATGAATCTGTATCCATGTAATCCAGGACAAGATCATTCAGCTGGGGCTTCATTACATTATAAAAAAAATCATACATAATAAATTTTGAGATGTCTAAAATTGCCTGGCCAATATAGATTGGTTTGTTCATGAAGATCTCCTCTCTAGACAGCTCTATTCCAGTCAAGTTTTCATCGAAAATAAGACTTCTTATATATGTTGGACGTGCCGTATATTTCCTCGCATGTTTCCAGGTAGTTACTATACGGAAATCACGGTATTTACGCACATTTTCCATGAACTTGCCGTACACAGCATTATTCATTTTCTTCCAGAGGTTTTGACCAAACTTAGAAGGTTCCCTGGCTCGCTTTTCGGCATTTAGGTCAATATAAACCTTAAGCCACTTAGCTTGGTCATACGATACGACCCGATGAATATGTCTCAATATCAGCCCTAATTCTAAGCACTGCTGCAAGGTTTTATAATGCAAGACATATTTGCTTTTGCTCGTGAGACTTGCAATCAGTTTCTTGTATTGGCTGCCGGGTGGTATCTCGCTCTGGGGACAGAGAGGAAGATCACAATGGGCGTCGTGGAGATGGTCAGGATACTCAAGATCCGCTTCTATAACATATCCTGACTTGGAGTCTTCAGGGATCCTGGCGAAGTTTATGCTCTCTATTTCACTCCTCTCAAGCCATCTCAGATTGCCATACGGTAAAGCGGATACCATCGAGCTTCCATATAAGTTATTAGCATCCAAATATGCTAGAAAGTTCCTTTTTTCATCAGGTTTATAATCTGTCATATACTCGTGGTTGGCTTTGGAGTAGCGTTTTGATGCGGTGCAAAGCCCCCCACGAATACCTTTCTCGAAAAATTCTAGCATACTCGGATCCGTTAGTAGCTCGAGCTTGGCTCCAGTTGTTTTCAACATGGCATCGAAGGCTAGCGAAGGTAAGGTAAAGTACCATGCAGGGTCCAGGTGGTACATCTCCAGCGACAAGTCTCTAAACTTTTCGAAGGCGTCCGCTAAAAGAAGTGTATCAGTCTTCAAATAAAGGTCACTATATTCTCCGAGATTCTTTATGTGGAACGTGTTCCATACCTTAAGTGCATGGGCATATTCCTCTTCCGAAATGTCATCGAATAGCTCGATGGGTGGGAGCTGCTCTTCTTTGAGCTTTTCGATAGCATCCAGATACGTATAGGGGAATATCCCCTTGCTCTTCATTAGCTTTAGATGTTCTGGGTTCGAATACTCGGCATTAGTGACCTTGAAGTCATCATCGTCTAGCATATCAGCTAAGCTGGACAACTTGTCATCGAGAAACTTGTAGCTGTCGAGGAACCTGAATTGTATGCCCTTGTACCTTTTACTGAATGCAATATAGCGCTCCGAAGATTGTGCTATACATGAAATGTTCCCATTATCATAAGCCATGTGCCTAATCAAGAAGTGGCTATCATAATTGCTTAAGCAATGAAAAAAAATTGGGATGAATCTCGGCAATTTTCTATTCAGATTGCAAGCTTTATGCGCCGCTCCAAGATACGCTCCAGTGATATGGCAATGGTCCCTCACCCTGATATCATTTATAGCAAAACCTTTCCTGCATAAGTGGCATTGATTAGCCTTGTTGAAATCCATCTCATTCAGGGGCGTCATTTGCAGTGGTACAATGTGTTTGTATACTTCAATGACTTCATCAGCAATCTTCCTGAGCTCGCTGAAGAAATCGTCGAGTGCATTGGCACCTCTGAAGAGTTTAAATCTCGACAAAGACTGATCATGCCTACATATAACTTTCAGCGCTATAGATATCGCCTCATGCTCTTGTACGGGTCGGGTCCAGCTCTCTGCGTCTGAGGGCTCGCATGAGTGAACCTTTCTCAAAACAGATTCGATATCTGCATAAATAACAAAAGGTACAGAAGCCGACTTAGAATATGCATTAAATGACAAGCGCTCACCTTGCGCAGGCATTTTGAGTGTCTGACATTTATTGCATTTCAGTTTATGCAATCTCAAGGCATCCTCATTTGGACACCTTGTCATGCACGCCTCGCATAGACACATTTTCCTGCAGCTCTTAGTTATCTGACTTCTAATAAGCCTTGATATGTTCGTAATGAGACAGTAATGAGACTTGTCGCCATCATAGATAATTAGCAGGTTAACCTGGTTAGCCTTCCTCTCAGATGGTTTGCGAATAGACTCCACCGAGTTGTTGGGATTCAGAGCAAATACAGCTATAGATACATCTGGATTTTGCTTCTCAAAGCGCACAATTTGATCTAGAGGAAACGGGAATGTAATTCCCTCATAATTGAATGCTTTGAATAGCATATCCCCTGGGTACGATGAAGGACGGAATCTATTTTGTGTAGCGGGAAATTTTGAAGCCAACATACACCAAGCGAAACAAAAATCATCATCATTCATGATGTTGACAACAGCTTTCTTCCGCTTGATGCATGCAGGCAACTCAATATACCCAGAAGCGCGAAGAGGATTGTATTCTGCTGCGCTGTTCACCAGCGAGTGGATTGCGAACAAAGTCTTTGAGCTTGCTTCGCCTTCAAAACAGGATAGATTTTCTAAAATTTCATTTTTCATTGCAAGGAAGATGTCATCCACGTTAGATGATTGTTGGATCTCATTCGTCTTAGAATTAAAATAAACCGATTCCATCTTTTCATGGTCAGGTGTTTGAATTAAATACGAGGCGTTCAATGAGCAACTCATCTTTAATCCAGACATGCTTCTCTTTAAGGTGGACTCAATTTCTCTAATAACAAGACTCTTGCATTCATCCAGAAACTCGATGGGGTCCATTATTCCAGCCGTATTTTCAATTTTACTATTGAAAATACGACCCTTGAATGCTGACTCTATAGTTTTGCACTCTAGGTCAACATGATCATTTCTACATACCCCTTTTGCCTGTGATGATGATGAAGGGGATGGCCTGCAAAGGCCTGAAGGCCCCGCCACTGCTTCCTCCTCCCTTAGGCTTCTACTTTTCCTGACAGTTGCAGGAGGTAGGTTCTCATCCTCACCAGCGGTGTGACGGGGCCTCTTGGAGTCTCGGGCTGAAACCTCAGGTATTGCTGAGCGCTCAAGCTCCTGCTGCACGGGGAGAGGTTCAGCATCTTTAATACAAGAAACAGTCAACCATTACACACTTGTAAAGAAAACCAATCATCTTGATCCCTGATATCCGCAAAATAATGAGACATCCAATGCCTTTAATAATAATAATAATAATAATAATAATAATAATAATAATAATAATAATAATAATAATAATAATAATAATAATAATAATAATAATAATAATAATAATAATAATAATAATAATAATAGTAGTAGTAGTAGTAGTAGTAGTAGTAGTACTGCAAGAAGTATAATATATGTTAATGTGCTTTAATGAAAATAATGATTGCTTCTAATTTGCACAAGTAATTTTGCCAAGAACAGTAAGAAAAAAATACTTACGTTCCAGAGGCTGAAGCAACTCTAAGAGCTGAATTCTGTATATACAATTCTCGCATTCACACCATACATCTTCGGCGGGATCTGGCATGGGCCCTGAATCTGAAAACAAGTCATTTGATCATATTCCTAGCTAAAAGTTGTAAAAAGACAATCTAATGAAAATAACTTGAATACTAGCAATGGTATAGTGGAAATAAAGAAATAACTAATGTCAAATTCCCTGACTTATATTCCCTTGAATTATTACTGTTTATCCTTCCATGCAGCACCAAATGATTGAAACAAGTAACTCATCTGATTATACTTTATTTCTTAGTTGGCTTATGTTTGTAAATGAAGAGAAGCGTATTGTTCATTATAAATCTATTGATATTTAACCTTGCGAGGTATTTGCCCAGGAAACTATGTCATTATTATTATTCATTTTGCAGTTTCCAGTTACTCTTTCATCTGTCATTCAAATCATAGGTGAGAAACATGAAAAATTTTAATTGAAAATAAATAAATAAAACTAGATGGCTATGAAGATCTCCATGAGCCTTCATAAACAAAATATAAACATCTTGTGAAAGAGAATTTTTCATTGAAACTGATAGTTGCATGCAACGGGGAAAGTTGTAAAAAAATGCAGGAATACATACCATCATTTGGATTCTGCATCCACTCGAGCGCAGTCCTATAACCGCAATTAAAACAGGCGCACCAGTCTCCAACTATAGCACCTTCATCGAAGCCTTTTGGCGGAAGGATTATATAATTCGTCTTGGGCAAAATGGGCGACGGTTGGCTAGGTTCCATGCTGTTTGCAGGTGGCAGACGGGTCGCAGCTGGGGTTTCTGGGGTTTCATCAGAATCGCTTGCTGGGGTTTTGCGTTTTCTGCCAGCTATGGTCACTTTATTGACACAGTTGCTCTTGGGATCCATTTTCCCCTGAAATAGTAATAATACATCGATAAACATTAATTTTCCATACTTAATAATATATTTTGAGTGCAATCAAGCATGTATAATAACTATTTTCCAGCATATTACTTTTCTGTTTAGTTATAATTTAGTAAACATCGACCTGAATTCCAAGCAGCACATTCGTTAAAGATACTTAAATATAATTAATGGAAATGAAAATGTTATACATTAAAGTCTTAAAACCGAATTCACCTCGGGCAAAATGGGCATCTGTTGGATAGGTTCCAGTTCGTTTGCAGGATACAGCCCGTTCGCAGCTGGGGTTTCATCGGGGCCGCTTGCTGGTGTTTTTCGTTTTCTGCCAGCCAGTGTCAATTTATTGACCCAGTTCTTCTTGGGGCAGGTCGATTTACTGACCCAGTTGTTCTTGGGGTACATTTTTCCCTGAAATAATAATAATAATAATAATAATAATAATAATAATAATAATAATAATAATAATAATAATAATAATAATAATAATAATAATAATAATAATAATAATAATAATAATAATAATAATAATAATAATAATAATAATAATAATAATAATAATAATAATAATAATAATAATAATAATAATAATAATAATAATAATAATAATAATAATAATAATAATAATAATAATAATAATAATAATAATAATAATAATAACAATAATAATAATAATACGTTATATAAAGATTTCCTATGCTTCTTTTTCGGATAACTCTGATAATTCATTTCAATATTTTTCATCTAAAATAAACGCTCTTTGTAATTGTTCTTTGCACTTATAAAATGGATGAGCTTACCTTTTTATAAATGAAACCAGGCTGAATTTCCTGAAATAAGACTGCTCTGGTCTCGGAGGACAGTCTTCTGTTGAAAGCGACAAACTGTGTAAGGATTGTTTCAGACAAGCGTTTTTATAGCGGCTTCAAACTCCTCTCCCACTCCTGGTGTAGGACGGCCCCCCCACTACAGTCTAGGAGACTATTTTTGCCAGTTTTAGAAATCGCCTCCACCAACACGCATCGGCAACTATTCAAGGAGATATTCTTTCCTTTGTCTCATTTTTTCCTTTTTTTTTTATAAATAAAAACAGGAATAATAAGGTTGGATCATGTTTTCCTTATATGAAGATTTAACTGAAATTAATATTCAAGAACTGAACAAATACATATATATTTCGCTTTGACAAAGTATAGAATTCTGATATTTAGAAAAGAAAGGAAAAAAGTTGTTTAGATGGAGAAGCTTATGTTTATTTTATCAGACCATCATGCGAGCATGTGTATTTAATTACTCTTTTAGCATAATCTTTAGAGAAATTTTAGTATTTTCCTTTGAATAATACATTTTCAACGTTTACTGTTAGAGAGCTTCAAAATTTAAGTTTGTAGAATTAATTCACATAACGTTCTGCTTTTAAATTACTAATTAATTTTTCTAATATTAAAAAACAATTTCAGTTAGACGCCATTATTATATTATATTTTGAGATTTATTTTAAAAATACCTCTCTCCGAGATACCAACCAAGGTCCTAGGTGCGCATATACACTTTATTTCATTGTATTATTAATATTCAGCATTACAGTTATCGCACCAGAACCGGTATCTCTAGGATAAGGAAACATAAAGCCTTTTGAGCACATGTTAAATGAAAATACTTATGCTTGTCTAAATCAGGAAATAGATCAAAATTTCAGATCTCCGATGGTAATGGGATTTGATCTAGGGACTCCTGGTATATTACATAAAGCCAGTAGATGCTAGTAAATACTTGAAATTTATAACCTCTGTTCGAAGTCGCTATCTTAAGCAGTTTCGGAGTTATGATAGTAAATGCACTCATTTGCACGCGGGTTCGATCCCGGGATCATGGGTAAATTTCAATCGCACCTTAAAGCATATGCGCCTTTTTGTTTTAAAACAAGTAATTAGCTTTCATTGTCATCTCCTTTTCTTTAATTTGTAATGGATTTAACCCTTTTATGGATTTAACCCTTCTATGGAAAAAAACATACATTTTGTTTTAGAATCATTTAGCGTTATCTTATTGAACTTGAAATAGTTATTCAATTCATTCAGGTCATATTGCATTGTCAAGAAAATTTAGATATTTCTTTCTACCTCGGAGGTTGGATATAAACTTTCAGGAGAGGGAGTCGTCGGGAATATTGTTATTGCCAATGCAGATTTTAAAGCGGTTTGCTATTTTAAAAGTATAACATGATGTTTTCACTTTCTTGTTAGGAAATGTCTACTTAAGAGGCCAAACACCAAACCTGTTGCTTCAGGTCAAACACTTTCACCCTCTTCGCTAGATTGCCATCAGTTGTTTCCCTCTTAGTGTTCCAAGAATACCTATAGAGTTGTTATTGCCATTAAAGGTTTTAAGTGGCATGTTATTTCAGCGTTCTGGCAAATGATATTCACATTTTATTTATGACATTGTATTTGGCATCAACATAGCGCCTGTATCGCACTGGAATAGTAATTATTTGCTAATGTTTAATCATTAACGCTCCTACGACTGCAAATGATTCAGAATAACATATATCGGAAACTGAGCGGGATGGCTCCGTCAGTTTGGACTGCGATACGCATTCAGGAGGTCCTGATTCGATTCCCATGCCTGAACTTCCTCGTACATTGACTTTTTAGGGTTTTTTCCCAGTCTGCCAGTAGATGTCTCTATCCAAGTAAAATATATAGAGATCCTGCGCTGTGCACTGTCGCGGTTCCTTGAAGCATCAGTCTTTGCCACCTCTCGCGTCGCCATTCTTCCCACAGGAACCCCCTCCTGGAGAGTAGATCTAAGTAAAATATATGGAGACCCTGTCGCTTTGTTCTTAAGCGGCGGCATCAGTATAGTCAAAGTTGTGGGGGGGGGGGGGTCATAATTAGATTACTTTGTAAACCACTTTGCGGCATTAACATTGTGCTTAAGCGGTGGCTTGCTAAGGTTTGATTGAAGAAATTGTAGTTTGTTTCTATATGAACCGCATCGTCTGTTTTCATCTTTAGTCCGGAAGACTAGCAATGCAAATACATTGTATGTGAGGGATATAAACTTATCAGACACTCGCAGATCACAAACGCAAGAAAATCAAGCAATTATTTTTTCTATCCCAGAATCTTTATTCATCTATATAAATACATTTTCTCCTGCCATCATGAATTGACATTTCCAGGAAACACGCTGGATTTTGGAAACTGTGATGTGTCTTCCGAGCCAGTACACATTTACGGACTGCTAATTTTGAAACCTACTGAGCATTCACTAGAGGTGTCGCAAGACCAGCAGACGATTTCAGGACCTTTGAGAAGCTTTCACATTACCGTCTGCATTAACTTCTCTGTTTCCAGAGCCAGGCTCAATGCTGAATGCTAATATTAAAACCTAAGCATTGCCGAATACAAGAACATGTTTACAGAGTCACAGTAAGTGCCGTACGCTAATTTTAAAATGCTGGAAGTGTTAAATAGCACAAAATTTACCCTCTTGAGAAGGATTAATACTTGTCATGTGAAGCAGTTTATTTCTTATAATATCTTCGCAAAAGTCATAGCCCCTCCACCCAACACCATTTGGCATTTGTTTGTTTTTAAAATTACAGTGATGCAAGCACCGCTGAGATTACCTCCCCACTCCCCCTCTCCTTTGTTTAAAATCAGTTCATCATACACACCCGGGCGTCCCGACGCCTGTTAGAGAGGACTGGATGCCCTAAATATTGGTCTTAACGTCTGTTTACATCCTAAATGACCTTGGATTTGTGTTTGAAAATATATATATGTTCGTAGATGGCTTTAAAATTGACCTTAGACGATTGTTTCCTTCCTAGATGACCTTGAAATTGTTTTGAAAATATATAGACGATCTGCGGATGACCTTGACCTTGGCCTGCACATACTTGTTTACTTCATAGATGACCTTCAATCTGTGTTTGAACATACATTTATCCCCTACTAAGATATTCAACATTACTGGTATGAATGTTAAAATAGTTCACCACTTTTACTTTCTAAATACGGGATCGGCTGATAAGTCTCAGCCTCACAATAAAAAAATATTTTTTCTTTATTTCTCAACATAATTTCCAGAAAACACTAGCCATAACCTTGTTAGCTGACAAAATTGACTTTGCCTTTCTTGGAGTTGATTCACCTGGCGCAATCCACTGTTTTGACCGTGATTTACTTTCTGGAGTGTAGTGATGTATCCAAGTTTCTTCCATGGTAATAAGCCATCTCAAAAATTCACTGGGTTGTTTACGGTAGAGCTCCAAATTCTTAACATATACAGATATATTTTTTTTTATCTTGAAAAGTGCAGAGCGATGCGCAGTGGTATCTGGACGAGTGCACTTCAGAACGGTTTCAACTGGAGGGGAGGGCAGGTCAGTTGCGTACCAGTTGCGAGCAAGTGAACACGTGCAAAGCTACTCGGTAACACTACGGCTTGTTTCAAAATGTGCTTGTCTCCTGGTTCCAAGAGAGCATTTATAAATGACGCCTCCTAGCAGCACGTTAGGAAATAAGGTGCTACATTTAAAAACACGAGAAGTAATAAGCAATATCCATAGATTTATAAAAAAGAAACAATGGTCTGGATCAGCTATAAAAATCTGGGGAAGGGTATCTGAGACAACAGTTGTGTCTGAAAGCAGTTTAGGAGGGTTATTAAGGAAAGAAAAGCCATTGGTACTAGTGCAACAACGTCCTTATCTATACCCAGTAAACAAAGATTAAGAACATGCACAGAATCTAATTTGGATGTTTTAATTCAGAAGTAGTTAGGCGAACTATGAATAATTTTTAAAGCACAGATAAACAAAGACCAACTTTGAAGAAAGTGCTTATGAAGCTTAAAAATTCTACTGACTTCCAAGGCAGTGTCTGAACATTAAGAAGAGTTCTTTTGAAGCTAGGATTATTTGAAAGAAAAAAAAAAAAAAAGCACTAAGCGTGACAGACAAATTTTAATCGCACATCGCACCATACGTGCAGAAAGGTTTAAGTATTTACGAAATATTCCGAGATATCGAAGTGAAGTTTATATAGTTTATATGGATTACACTTATATATATATGTATACAGCATATACTAGACCATATGCCTGGAGTGAAATACGTAACAGGGATTCTGCAGCGATGTCGAAAGGCCGACAGTTGGTTATCATGCCTGCTGGAGGAGAACAAGGTTTTGTTCCAAACGCCATGTACTATTTAAGATCCAACAAAAGCGTGGAGATTACTACCATACTAAGAATTACAACTTAGTTTATAAGAGCTACGAAAACTGGCTTCAAGAATGAAATTTGATTTTAGACACGTTAGGCAGCACCCTCCCCTCTCGTAATCTCACGCGTGTGACGCATTGTGGCGATAGGTGCACTATCCCCAATACAGTTGCTACTCATCCCTACCGCGCAGGATTCCTGTCAAGATAAAATAATGCATCTGTACAGTTTTTCTTTGCAAAGTTAGATCAGGTGTCAACAAACGTGGCAGCCATTTTGCACAGTCCTTGTGTAAGCCCAAAGCATTACTTAATATATTACCTGCACGCTCTTTTAAATGTCTGAAGCCTCTGCTTTCTCAAACAACTTTAATCTGCGATATTCTAGTACTAAACTATGAATTTTTTCAATGATCTCTGGGGTTACGACTTCCACAGGGCGTCTAGGGTGAGGATCATCATTAGTGCTCACACGTCCCATCTCTGCAGCTCACCTTTAATCATTGTATATCAAGGGGCAGAGTCTTTCACTCTAGTGTCCATTTCCTCCTTGATATCTTTAGGCGTTAAGCATTTCAAATTGAAGTATTTAAACACTGCTCGTTTTTCCAAATCCTTCATTTTCGTGTAACCTGTACACATGTCTTGTTTAAAATGCCCTCATTTAAGAACTAAATAAGTTATTGACCTATAACTATGGATACAAGCTAGTCTAGAGTTAAGTTATATGATGCTATCCGGCAAACTGGCCCAGTGGCGCCATCTCTATGTGAAGCCCAGGACTTATCAGTCAAACCTCGTTGTGTCTACATTAAAGTAAGAAAACAAGGAGCTAGCTTCTAGAGCTCTTTCTGATAGCTAAGTGTTACCTATACACGGTGTTCATTTCTATTCGTTATTTACGGCTTTATTTAAAGTTGAAATAAAAATAAATGTTGATCCTTTATTATCCTTTTTTTAATAATTGAGCAAGAATGACGTCATAGTTGACTGGTGAGTCTATTTTAAAATCATAGTGCCCTCTACGGAGAAGCGCTAATTTTTGCGGAACAGTAAGCAAATTACAGCGCTCTCAGTGTGGTTGCTCTGGTAACTAATACAACCACCTTCCCCTGGATATGAACACAGAGCACCGCGTCTTCATGGTTGAATGCTACTTTCGTACCGGAATCAAAATTGGTGCGACATATGAATATAGTTTAAACCGCTGCATAGAGGAGTTTATGCAACGCTATCCAGCATTCAGACAAGTCCCTCGGAGCGTAATGTCAAAAGTATCCAGCTACCGTCAAATTGACATACTTTTGTTTGCAACATAAACGTCTTACGTTTTATCAGCATACGGTACCAATTTTTGTCATTTTCACGTGTCATTAAAATGTCTGTTGATGTTGGTATCCCTATGTCTTTTAAAATCAATAAGTACATAGAACGTTTCCAAGATACAGGATCAGTTACTTGCAAAAAGAGAGACACTGGACGCTATAAATTGACTGGTTCCAATCTAGAAGCAATAAATAATGTTATGACAGAAAGGCCTCAAGCATACCTTCTCACAATACAGACACTCTTTAAGGGGAAGAGAGAAAGGAAATATAAGAAAATGGACAATAAGAATATTTACTAGAGATATTCTCTTGTTTAGACTTGGATAAACGCTTTGTAAATATTGTAACACTAATTTATTTTTCATTCCTAGAACATGTTCTGCTAATTTTCTGGTTTGTAATGAAGTTACATTGTGAAGAAACTGCGGGGTGATAGAAAAGAATTGAGATCAAATTGAAATATTTCTATTTTATTGACAGGTTTACAATATGCATATGTCTACTATAACATAAAGAATGTTGATTGTGAAATAAGTGTTCATTGACTTATTTCGTAAATTCTTCATGGTATACTTTTATGGCTGCACAGTTAGCTTTGCGGTGCATTGCATTGCAGTATATAGTTTTTTATAAACAGTTATCGTATATACGCACCAGGCGAAATTACGCACCTTTATATTACGCAGGCAGACCCACCTCTCAAATAGCATATTTACCATAGCCAACGGCCATACCATGCTGAATACATCGGTTCTCGTCCGATCACCGAAGTTAAGCAGCATTGGGCGTGGTCAGTACTTGGATGGGTGACCGCTTGGGAACACCATGTGCTGTTGGCATATTTCTTTAGAAGGTCAGGCTTTTTTTGGTTTTTCATGTAATTTTGGTTACTAGATTAGGTTTGGTTCTAACATCCAGTAAGCACACTGAAGTGATGCTATTGTTGGCGTCAAATTTTGCGCGGTAAAATTACAGGTAAAAAATGAACACCATGTTTAATGAAACCATATAGAAGTATTGCATAAACATAACCAAACTGTTTCAAAAACCCTCTATTGTCATATTAGATGGCGCCAAATGCCATGTAAGATCCGCTACTTATTAGCCGACCCTCGTACTTAACCTAAGTAGCATGTAGTTAAGTGGAGAAAGCATTGCATTAAACCAGTGGCGAGGCGCGATTTGCAAAGCAAAGGAAGCTGCAAGTAATAATTTTCATTAATATAAGAGAGAACAATGGGTTTTATATATGCGCAGCCATCTGAAGTAGCAAGTATGGCCAACAAAACAATTTTCACAATCTATGACACCCACATAACCATGTAACTGTATCGTGGCGCATAAATATTTGACACCTTTGCCTTGAATGTCAATATCATTATTAAAAAGTTTTTATTTTGACTTGTCACTTTTAATTATATTTAGTTCTTCCTCATAACTCAAAGAACTAAGGCTACTCTTCAGTACAGTCACACGTAGGCCCTTCTTGCATTGCAAGACTGGTCACACTACACACAGACATATTCCTGCTTCCCCTCTCCACCCAGACGTTCCAATTTTTCCAAGAGCTGGCCCACACTGCGTGAATAGTCAGTCTGACATGGAAAAGGTATGCAATTCACACACTTTTACTAATAACTTAAAAATGCACAAGCATTTCGTATTTGTCACCACTAAATACCCATCTGCGTAAACTATTATTGAATAAGCTGTTGAAATATACTTAGAATTGTATTTAATAGCGCCACATAAAAAATATAAAGTTTTCTTCACACGTTACAGAGATTTCACATGACAAAATCTGTCGGTGCTTCCTAAATATCGAAGAGACGCGATTGGTTCCGGATAAATACGAAGCATGGTACTGAAGGTTACGAATGCAAGAATACAGAAATATTCAGTACTGAATGAGCTCACGGAGCTGATCAATCCAGCATTAAGCAGCTGTCCAATTGTCCACAGCACTGCAAATATTTGCGAATACATTTTGAACATGTATACAGAGCAATTAAAATATTGTTTGGTATGAATGTTCTTCTTATCTTTAAAAGAAGAATGTGTGTGTGTGTGTGTGTGTGTGTGTGTGTGTGTGTGTGTGTGTGTGTGTGTGTGTGTGTGTGTGTGTGTGTGTGTGTGTGTGTGTGTTACGTGAACAGAATAAACTAAAACAGGAGGAGTTGCCTGAATATTAAACTTGATACTTAAATTCAACATTTTGAGTGGACGAGATAAATAACAAGAAAATTTCCCTACCCAAACTACCATTTACATTGGAAATGTTCATCAATTGCGTACACCTTCGGGAGGAGCTGAATCGCAGGAGGCATATGGGCTGCAAGAATGGAAAACACAACTCACAGAGAGTTTCCTAACACTTCTGGCTCCACCAGACCGACTGGGAAGCGCTGGCCGCAGTTTGCTTAAGTTGCCGGAGTGGTTCAGAGACTTGCCTCCATCGGGAACTGCAGAAAGCTCGACTCTATAGTGAAGGTTCAGAAGACCAATCCTCTAGTCAGAGTGAGCGGGGACCAGATACCGAACCCCGGACTGTCTCAAACATTACCGCAGGGCCTTTTCGCTGCGTAGCAAAAAGTATATGTTGCATTTTCTGCGAATAGCCTAAAGTCCTGTTAATTTTAAATGCCATTTGTATGTGGATATAACTAGTGAGCTGTATGAGGTGGACCCCAGTAGGGAAGGGGATACGCCCCCTTCAGCTGCCGTGGTGTGGGCGCTGTGGACCCCTAGCACTCGTGGTACCTCTGACGTTACTAGAGAAACCTTCGGGCCGAACATTCGAGCCCCTCTCTGATAGGGAGTTGTTCGGATTGGGTTGGACTCGAGGGGGCAGTGGTTCCCGATACCCGTGGGAGATCGGGTACGTCTCCGGACGGGGTTGAGGGAGGCCATTAATACTCCCGCGTACTAGCCAGCATAGCTAGTAGAAGGTGTGCTAGATCACCAGGCGGCCCCGCCGAGGTCATATCGGTAGCCTTCCCATTTTGGTGTTGGCGCGCGTAAGTGGCGTATCCACTTCCATCCCGTCTTGAGTCCACAGGACAGATGGGGAGGGGGCGCCCTTTTCGGACAGCTCGGTAACTCCCTGGTAGAAAAAGCCCCGGGTCCTTGGTCCTACGGGTCCAGGACTAATGAGAGCAGAACCTCTGACATTAAATTAACTGTATGAGCTGGACGAAATCCTATTACACGTGCGCACCCACATATAAAAGTAAATTTAATCAAAGCGCAGAATTTATTTTTGTACGCTAAACATTTCCTTTGTTTAATATAAAGTATTAACCGGGCTTGTGGGCCGTGGTCTACAGAGCTCCTTCATCTTCCCAGACGTTTCGTCTGCGGCTGCGGCAGACATCTTCAGTGGCAGTGCGATTGAAGTGTATTGGCGGAAGTCTCAACAGCAGACGTCCGCCAGGACACTTCGATCGCACTGCCACTGAAGATGTCTGCCGCAGCCGCAGACGAAACGTCTGGGAAGATGAAGGAGCTCTGTTAGAGCACGGCCCACAAGCCCGGTTAATACTTTATATTATACTGACACCAGCCGTGAAAGCTTACGAATTTTAATTTCCTTTATTATTTGTATAGCCAATAAGGAAATTTTGCCCACCTCGGTAGCGCAGATGGTAGCATGTCTTCCTCACGTTCAAGAGGTCCCGAGTTCGAATCTCGGTCAGGGTGAGTTACCTGGATAACTGGATAAGGTTTTTCCGGTGTTTTCCGGCAAATGTTGGGTAACTCTAAGGTCTATGGACCCTGGGCTCATTTAAACATCATTTCACCCATTCCATTCATCGTCCGATATGACTTAAAATGTTAATGGACGTAAATTAGAAAAAGGGAAATTTTTACACTTTTACAACTGGCAAGTTACGAATCTTTATTCTCCCTTCCATTGCGGCCCTGCAAGAAAACTAATTTCAGAGCCTTAGCAAAGCGATCCATTTTAAAATAACTGACAATCGCTACTGTATTTTCCTTGCGTAAACGAAAAGTATTGTCATATCGGAGATGAGTGGAATGGATGAAATGATGCTCAAAGGAGCCCAGGGTCCATAGAGCTTAGAATTAACCGACATTCGTCTTTCAGGATAAGGGAAACCCCCGGACAAAACCTTACCCTGGTAACTCACCCTGACCGAGATTCGAACTCGGGACCTCTTGAACGTGAGGCAGACACGCAACCATCCACGCTACTAAACGAAAAGTGATAATCAAGAATTGCTCAGAAACCCACCAGATAAGCGCCTATCATTCAAGATGCAGTATTTTTAATCTATTTCCCTCCTTCGTATGTCCTAACGTAGTACATGCGCAGTATAGGCACGTTGTACATACCACCTTCGACATTTGGCCAAATATCAAACCGCTATGGCGGGCTATCTCATACAGTGGCGACCTTGAGATGTGATTCAAGGTTCCCTTCAGACTCCACCTCGAAACATACCGTTACCTATGTGATCTGCAAGGACAGACACTGTTCATTGCCAAGGAGGTAATTTCTCGTGTCTTCCAGACGATCAGTGCTTTTTGTCAACACAGAAACAATACATAAGGAGTTCCATACGTTTTCCTGCATGCTGCACCATTTCTGAGAAATCTGCATGCTATCCTAAGAGTTAGAACTTCTGTCATCTAAGGCTTATTTTTTAGAAAAGGTTCTCGCTTGCGTACATACATTTCTCTTCAGCAATATTATCTACAATTATGAACCTGATAGTTCGACGTACTTAATTCATGCAGGCTTTATCTACTTATCATAAAAATAATTACATTTAATATAAGTTGTTTATAAGTATCATATTTTAAAATTGATAGCTTGAAACCTTATGAAATTGTGTAGCTTAAGAATTTAAAACTTAGGAACTGGAAAGGTTTCTTACAAAATGCATTTATATTTGTTTAAAGAAAAAAAAATGAAAAACAAATATTTTTTTGTGACCACTGTTCATATCGTTTTAAAATTAAGTGAATATGTGTAATAAATTAGGACTTTTTATTCCCTGTTTATTCCCTCTCTATTCCTTTTTCACAAATGTGTTCATTTTTTGACATCGCTGAACTCATTTCTATCTTTTTTCAAGCTAATTTTAGTTTTAGTAAACGCAGTAAGCCTTAAAATAACTATAATCGATTCCACGAAGCAACAACCAAAAACCATAATTAGTAGAAAACATAAATTTTAAGAAGAGACAAAAATTGCCAACAAAACACATTTCCTGTTTAATATTATATTTATTTTAGTACTACAAAACAGTTTTTATCTTTCTTTAGGGAGAGATGTTCCTTATTATTTGAGGACTACAATGGAAAGTTGTTATTCATTTGTTTATTTCTTGGCCACATAAAGAGAACGTAATGTCAAATCGACCATATGGCAACAAGCCTTAAAATGTTTGACTATTTCTCGATGCCTACTGCATTCCCATATTCCTGTTGCACCTACAACAAAATTAGAATGTTTCTTTCGATTAATATTAAGTAAGGAATAAGCATTTGTAAGGATAATTTATACAAGAGGGGAGGATGTCGACTGTTTGTGTGCAATACATCACATTTCTTAATTTACTAAAGGGTACACAAACGATCCCTAAGAAAACTTATTTTTCTATCTACTTCATTTTAGTCAAGATAAACCTTTGCTGAGATCTCTGTATTAAACATTTCGTTTCAGTTGTAAAGGCGTTTATGGTAGGCAGTATTTAAGAACTGGGTGCTTTATACGACGGTCGGTCAAAAAGTAATGCCTCCTATTTTTTTCTCTTTTAATTGCCAAGAAAATTCAACCCAATTTACATAGCTTGAAAACTACAACATTGACGATTAATTTGTCACTGTTCAATATAATCTCCGTCCTTTTCCACAGTTTTGGTCGACCTTTTAACTAGGGCATGTATTCCAGTGTGGTAAAGCACACGGCCTTGCTTCCTAAGCCATTGACGCACGGACGTTTTCACAGCCTCCTCATCTTCAAAATGAATCCCACGATGAGCTTCCTTTAGTGGCCCGAGCAGATGGAAGTCTGATGCTGTAAGGTCAGGGCTGCATGAGGGGTGAGGTAAGACTTACCATCCCAATTTCTCAATTTCTGCAGTGGTGTAACGGCTGGTGTGTGTGGTCTTGCATTGTCATGCAAAAGAAGAACATCCACCATAGTTGTTGTTAGGCGAACTCGGCGAAGACGTGTTTTCAGCTTTTTGAGAGTTCTGACGTATTGGACAGAATTTATTGTGCATCTCTGCTCCAAAAAAATCAATCATAAGCACACCCTCTGCATTCCAAAACACTGTCGCCATAACTTTGCCTGCCGAACGCTGAGTTTTGAATTTTTTTTTTCTTCGGTGACGTTGAGTTATGCCATTCCATTGACTGCCTCTTTGATTCAGGTTCAAAAAAATGAACCCACGATTCGTCTCCAGTGCCAATTTTTTCCAGAAACTTCTCTCCCTCCCTCCAAATTGAAGCGCTGCAAGTGTTCGGAGGCTATTGTTTTCCTTGTTTCTTTCTTTTGGGTGGTTAACATTCTTTGTACCCAACGTGAAAAACCTTTTGAGTAACCCAGTTGTTGAATAATCGTCATCACACTGCCTTTACTGAGGGAGGTATTGCGACACAATTCACCTGTTGTTACCCGGCGATCGCCACGAATGTCATCGACTCGCTGAATGTTGCATGGAGTCACTGCCTGCCGCTTCGCTTTTCATCTGCCAATGGTGTTTGTCCTTCAGCTTCGTTAGAGCGACGAACCCATCGTCTAACAGTGCTGATATACACCGTTGCATCACCAAACACATTTTTTTAGCCTTTCGTGAATGCGAATTGGCATTTCACCTTCCGCAGTCAAAAATTCTATCAGAACGCTGTCTAATACGAATGTCGATGTCAGCCATTTTGCAAGAGGATGCAGTGCTGCCACATGTTGACTTAAGAAGTTACTACTGCAGGGGATTGGAGAAGAAAGTATGAGGAACTGCGCCAAATTCAAAGTTTTCACATAACTTACTTATTTAAGGAAAATAATAGGAGACATTACTTTTTTACCCACCCTCGTAATAATAAAATCAACTCTGGAGCGACAGCCCTAAAAGGGCCAAGGCCTACCAAATCGACTACCGGCCTCACGCCCACTTGCGTACGGCAAAGGTGGGCGATCATCCAACCTATTCGGCATCTCGGCATCCCCCAGCCGGAATGTTGGTTTTGGTGACCAGGGCCGCTTACCTATCGTAAGCTCCTCACTTTCCTCACGATGCTGAGTGGGCACCGGTCCTATACCCTGGACTTAAAATCCGCAACCCATGGGTGGGTTCGAACCCGGGCTGCATTCCGTAGCCAGGAACCAGGGCATGCTGCCTTAGCCCGCTACACAACGGCGCAGGACCTGGGCACTTTTTGCTGGCCTTAAATTCCATACGCCTTCTGTGGAATCATGAGAAACAAAAGAAAATCAAATTATTAATAACGGGTATCTCATTGCTTATGCGACAAAGAAGTTATTTGAAATAAATTGTATGTTTTAACGATATTTATATATTTTGTGTAGTAGGTTTTGTTTTAGCTTAAGTTCTACAAGATTATGTAAAGTTTGTTCCAAATTTAGGCTTCACAGACTGTTTCTGGAATATTCAATTGGAACTTTAATATAAATATTTACGGGCAATTTTATCAAGTAAAAAGCTTTGAGGAATATTCTGTGAGTATTTTGGGATGGAGACATTTTCTAAAAAAATCATGCATTAATTGGTGTTATCCGACACACGTAACCTTTTATTATACAAGATAATTTATTATTCAGTGGCCTCAAAACATGTATTCCAGTAAAATATCGATATAGCTTTTGGTGAAATGCAATAGCTCTTTTTTGCTATAAATTTTAGTGGTAGAGAAGGTAATTACAACTGTCTTCTTCTCTTGGTAATGGACACTGTCCTGTTTATTTATTGTCCTCTACCCCTTATGCCATTTTAGGCGTCGAGCGAGGGAGCCACAACTGATGGGTGATTAGCCAGGTCCCCGAAATGAGAGTGAGAGAAGTAGATGAACGGAATGAGGACAAAGGGATTGAAAGTAAAGATAATGGAACAATTGTTGAAATTATGGTGGGGGAAACCAGAGGTCCCGGAGAAAACCCGCCCCGGCGCCGTGTTGTCCACCACAGATCTCACTTTGCGGTCACCTGGGATCGAACCTGGGCTGCCTTGGAGAGAGTCAGGTGATCTAACCGCTCGGCTAAGGCGCGGTCAGTATAACTGTAGATACATTTTAATAAAAGCATGGCATAAATGAGAAAAAAATGTCCTGTCTTGCTAAATACACTAACTTATTGCTAAGAGTGGATCAGTGATCCTAGAAGGCAATCATCTACATCCTATAATATTCTCAATCTGATACTTAGTGTCCGAGATAAATGGTAATGAATTTAGGATATTTAGCATTGACAAGATAGGCTTTCAGTTTTCCTTTAAACAAAATATTGGAGTAAGTTAAGTGTATTTAACGGATTCATTTACAGAGGAACAGTAATTTTGATAGATATTTCCTTGGAAAGGACAAGCTTGAGAGGTTGGTATTTTAAAATTTTGGTTTGTAAAATCATATACTCTGCATCATACATCGTTCTTTTAGAGTAACTAAAAAATAAGAATGAACATGGGCTGAGCCAATACGAATATTGCATTGTCTTGGCGTTGTCAGTTCCACAGCTAGTGGGCGACAGAGATGGACGATATATCTGTCTTTGTCTCAACCTATCAAGTATCATACAGATGCTGAGATGTACAGTGATGCGAGGGCTGTTCAATAAAGAATTATCATAATTTTTTTACGGTCACCATTTTTCACACAAAAATTCAATCTTATTATATTCTGTTAGCTTAATGTGAAACAAACACGCCGTAGTAGTTTCATTGTTGGTACTCCTGGTTCCCACCTGTGAGAACCAGGCAAGTTTAGACATGCTCAGTATCACCTACCACTGCAATGGAGGTAAGATATAGTTAAAGTTGATGTTAGAGGAAGATCCGGAGTTTCTTTGAAATGTAATCACTGCTGATAAAACTTAGCTATATCATTTTGATCCTGAGAGCAAACAGCATAACTCAGTGTGGAAATCTCCTTCATCACCGACCACCAAATGCAAAAGTGATTGTTTCTGCTGGGAAAGTTATGGTCATCTCATGCTTTGATATTCATTGTATGGTTTATCATCATGTTGTACCTGCACACACATCAGTAACTGGACAATACTACAGGGATGTCCTGAAAACATTGCAAGTCTATATCAGGCGCAAAAGATCACATTTCCGTGAACCAGGCTGGATGCTGCAGCAAGATAATGCGCGGCTGCCAATTGTTGCTGAATATCTTGCAAAAATCAACGTGAAGTGGTCCCTCACCCTCCCTATAGTCCGGATTCAGCCCCATGTGACCTTTTTCTATTCCCTAACTTGAAGAAACGCCTTTGTGAGACTCATTATCCATCATCAGAAGCAGTGGTGAATGCTGCGGAGGCGATTTTGAAGAATCTCTCAAAAAATGGTTTCCAGTATGTCTTTGAAGATATGCTGGGACAAGTACATCGCATTCAGGGGAGAAAATTTTGAGAAGGACCATCAAAATTATGAGGATAAGTAAAGGTACGTTGTTAAAAAAAATTGTCATCATTCTGTATTGAACAGCTCTCGTAGAGTGCTGACAGAGAAGTTCTCTTAATATTTCAGCATATTTGTGAGAACATATACAATATTTATCACATAATCTGAACCTTAAAACCTTGCACCGGAGAACAGTTCGCTTACGTAGCTATCGTTCATATGCACACAAAACATATTGACTCAGGTTAGATGCGTGCTACGAAATAAGGTATTAGCTACAGTGAAACAAATTTGTGACATTTCAACTATTTCTGAATATAGTTTTTCTTTAATATATTTGTATACTGCCTGTAATGGCCGACGTGACATTAAATTCTCCAATTGACTCATATTTTCCAGGTGAACCACTAGGAGCTCTCATATTGGAGATATATATTTGTGGCGACTTACTATTGTAAGTACTTAAATACCATTAAACACTTATCGCTAAATTAATTGATGGGAATAAATCCAATGTATCATAATAATGTATCTTAAACATTGATACATATTATTTTCTAGTATAAATCAATCAATATAAATAGTAGTGAACAAATCTTAACTTTCTTAACCTTCTAGAAATCTAGAGGAATAAGGCAATGTCAGAAATTCTCATTAAAAGTTATGCAATTCTTCGTAAGCCTGTTTATTCTTCACTAAATGAGTTTAACCATAAATACATTCTCTAGCAAAGACAAAAGGGGTGGACTCAATTATCTTTAGAACCAAGCGAGATGGCTCTGCGATAACGTGAGAGGCTTGCATTCGAGTGGTCCTGGGTTCAATCCCACTGTGACTTAGGCCTTTGCATAGTTTTCCCTGGTTTATAGGCAAATGCAGGCATGATTTCCTAACTGCCATGGTTTCCTTTGAATATTTCTATACCATTTCTTTTTCTTCTTATGCATGTTTCTAAATTTCGTGGCGCATAGCAGCACCGGAAAGATGGAGCGGATGCGTGCTCAAAGGGAGGGTAGTACTTCCGGAGGGTGATTGAAGGGCTGTTTATCTGTCTCCCTTGGATGCTCCAGTAGTGGGATGCATCTTTGAGAATGGACTGTTAGGGACTTCTGCGCATCTCTGTGACTTGTCTGCCTGGAACCTTTTGGCCTCCTGTGGTTCCTTCACTTCATCGGAGGAGAAGGCCTTGCTGAAGAGCACTCCATAACACTGGTGCAGAAGTACCCACTGCGCTGATATTACATCCTATAACATTATGGAGTATAATTTACAAACATATCTGGCATTCCTAGACTTCAAGAAGGCATTTGACACTGTTAATAGGGAAAAGCTATGGAAAATTATGGAAAATAGTGGATATCCACAAAAATTAATTAAGGGAATGCAGCACCGAAATTGGCTAAAAATATGGGAAAAAAATAATATTTTTGTTTTTAAGCTAATAAAATACTTTGAACCTTACAGTATCATAATCCAACTAAATTTATGAGTTTCAGGCATTTAAATACCCTCACATGACAATTTAAATGCCCGTGCGCACGTGCATGCCGGCCCTTGGATTCACAGACTTCTGTCATTTGAGTTCGTTTGAACATACTAAATTAATACATTTGAAATTAGCGGGCAAAGTTTCTGGTGGAATTTTGTGTGTTGGTATGATGGTTATTTCTTAAAATATGTTGCACCATGGAAACAAAACACTGGCTGCAAACATTGAAAGCAAATGGTAATGTTTATATTTTGCTTTTGTGTGAGTTTCTAACGGTCGGGATTTTCTTGTGTTTCTCGTTAAACTACATACTGTTTATATATAATTGATGAGTTTTGGTGTATCATTTAACATTTATATAGGTATTTGATACTTCAAAACGTGCATATAGCTGTTATATAGGTTATAGGTAAAGCATTCTTTTAAACAACTGACCTCTTGATAACTGTGTACATAGTTAGGATCATGAATAGGCTAAACGATACATGGGAAGAAACACCTAAAATAACACAACAATGTGAACATACTTGAGGCCTGATGTGATAAGAAAATTACTGGCTGTGTACCAAAGGCTGGCATCAGATGAAATCCTAAGAAGATGAACATTGGGTAAGACACAAAATGCAAATGAAGGTTTACATAACATGATATGGCGTAATTGCCCAAAAGAAATATTTGTGTCAAAGAAGAGACTTCAGGTTGCTGTGACATCAACCATCAGTGAATTCAATTTTGGTTGTTCTACCTCACTCAGGCTGCAACCAGATATAATGGACACAGATTTCACCAGCATCTCTAAAAATTAGTAAAAGGAAGGACCAATTACGCTTACTTCATTCAGCAATTTCTGTGAAAGTAACTTCTAAAACATCCAGAAGGAAACTGAAATTGAAGAACACTGCAGCAGAAGAGAGAAGGAAGAGGCAGCAGGGTCCAATTTACCTATCTGGAGGGTTTTAGTCTGCTTCAAGGCATGTAGCTGAGAAGGAAAATGTTTTGGATTTTAAAATTTGATTTACTCAGTTATAGTTTTTCAACATTTTTTGTCATGCAAAATGTTCCACACGATGCAATTTTGATTCAGTCCCTCTAAAATCTTCAACACATGTTCTTAGAAAGCAAACAAAGGTTTCTATCATATGAATTTTTAATATTCATTATATTTTTAAAGTTATTGATATAAAAAGTCACAGGTTTAATCATTTTTTGGCTTTTTTTGTTTGCTCCATATCTATTTTTTTACTCTGGAACTAAACGTAGTATAAGAAATTCATATGATAGATATTTTGTTCATAACCATATGAATATTTTTAGAAATAGAAAAATTAAAATTTTGAAAATTTTCATCACGTGGAGCGGTTTTAATTTTGCCCAAATTTTGAATTTCACAAATTAATTACTCAAAAACTATTGAAGATATGAAAACCAAATTTTGAATTCTGTGTCCACTATGCTTCAGAACTAAGTGGTAAAATTTCAGCAAGATTGGTTGAAAATCACTGGATTTGGGATTTTCGGTGCTGCATCCCCTTAAATTAATCAAAAATATGTATAGCAACTCGAAAATAATAATAATAAACACAGGAGTTCATAAAACCGAACCAATATTAATTAATAGAGGCGTAAGACAAGGGTGCAGTGTATCACCTACTCTTTTTAATATATATGTAAATGACATCATCCAAAATTGGAAAAGTATTATTAAATTAGGAATAAAAATAAATAAGAACGAAGTTTTAAATATTTTACTATATGCAGATGACCTGGTTTTAATACAAGAAACGGAGGATAAATTACAATATGTACTACACCGCTTGAACCAAGTATACCAACAGTATGATCTTAAAATATCGACGGAAAAATCTAAGTTAATAGTCTTTTGGGGAAAACAACATATAAGGTCAAAAATAATTTTAGAGAACAAACCACTAGAACAACTAAAAGAATTCAGCTATTTAGGATGTAATCTTAATTATATGATGAAAACAGAGATTTGAGCAAAAAGCTTGCAACATTCCAAATGATTTGTGGAACAGTGCATAGAACGTTGAGGAATAAAACAAGAAGAGATACAAGATTAAAGTTGTACAAAACAATGGCAGTCCCTGCACCACTTTATGGAAGTGAGGCATGGGTACTCACGAAGAAAATGAAAAGCCAGATTCAAAGTGCAGAGATGAACTTTTTAAGGAAAACAAAGGGATGCACAAGATTGGATAGAATAAGGAATGAAGACATAAGAAAGGAACTCAACGTAGACTCGATAAGTAGCAAAATTGAAAAATATCAAAAGGAATGGATGCAGCATATACAAAGAATGTCCGAAACAAGACTGCCTAAGATTGCATTCCAATATCAGCCACAAGGAAAGAGAGATTTTGGCAGACCTAAAACGAGATGGAAGGAGGAATTATTGTGAGACGGAACGGGCACTCTACCACGAAGAAGGAGAAGAACCTTATGGAATGGAAAGAACAGCTGCGTAACGTTTGCAAATCGCGAAGTTGCTTTTAGATGACATTGTGACCGCTTGAGGTACACAGAAATCAGACGGAGGACTGGAGATTTACGTTTGCTTCGTTTCATACTTCACGATATTCTACATAAAAGTCTGCGCCTACAAAATTAAGATTTATCAAGAAATCAAGCATCAGAAGAAATAACATCAAAAACCCTTTGTGGAAACGTTAGCTAGAATTGAAACAAATGAGGCATTCATTGATGGAATCTGATTCTCGGAAGATGCAGCATTTCTTGTTTCATGGAAAGTCCGCAGGCACAATAATAACCGTAAACCCGCGTGCTGTTCGCGAGTAGCAAGCTGATACATCTAAAGTGTGGTGGGGACTAACGAAGGATAAAGTCATAGGCCACTACTTCATCTATATCGACATGTTGTTGGTGTAATTTTTCCACATCAACGCCATGTCATTATGAACCAGTTTATGGAACGATGACGTTCGATTAGAGATAAGCTGAATCTATCGCTTGGCCACTCAGTTCGTCAGATACTTACTGCACTTGCTTTCACTTTATCATACATAGATTGTTTCGAAACGGCATCGAACCAATATAGCCGCTTTTTAGTTTATAACTTAACTGGTCCGAATTTTGGTGTCGCAGCTTCGAAATCCTCTTAGGTACAATTTTATGCAGCATTAAATATTACGTTATTTTGTCCTTAGGCAACGCAGGAACCACCTCAAAAATTGTTAATGGGACATACCAGCCATGAAAACAAAAGCATTGGTGCTTGCTCTTTATCAGTGACTCTGGTCTCGCTTTTAGGTAACGGGGCAAAGGGCATTTACTTGTGAAAAAGTCGATAATGACTCCGACAGTTTCAAGGTTGCTCATTTTGCTATGATCTTAAGTGTACAGTGCTTTCAACCACTTACTGTAAAATCAACAAGTTCCTTTTCAGTTACAAATGCTTTATTTAGTATTATTCAACACAATGAAATAAAATGACTGTCTCATTGCATAAGGCATTTAGTTTTGGTTAACTTTATCTACAATTCTTAGATATTGTTCGCTGTTCCTTTTATCATTTAATGCTTCCATCCTCAATCTCATTAACATTGACTTACCTCTGAACGGTTTAAGTTGCATATGTCCATTAGCTTATTAGTCGTCATCGACTGTTATAAGGGAATGCTGGGAGACGTTAAATACCCATAAAATAACTAAAGAATAGCTTCTTTACTGTGGTTTCAAAGAAATTCTTAATAGTAGCAAGCTACCGTGGAGTACGTCACTATGTCCAAACAGCTACAACAGGCGGCACGCTGCTTCACCTACCTACGAAAATCGATAGCTTGAGACACGCGGCGTTGTTCCTGTAATTGCCTAATCAACACAGTCTGTGGCGTTTTTATGCGGCTCAATTGGCGGTAAAAACTATCTATATGTGTCACATAGCAGCTGAGCAACTACTTCTATATATTCGTTCGGTGTCGTTTCGAAACATCCTGTATATATTAGATAGAGAAGGCATTGCACTTCACCCAAAAATTGGACACCAGAGTCTTAGTGGAAATAACATTTTGAGCTCCCATGAATCAAAAAGAAAGAAATAAAAGAAAGAAACAAACAAAGGAAGAAAGAAAGAAAGTAAGTAAGAGAGAAAGAAAGAAACAAAGAAACAAGAAAACAAAGAAACAAAGAAACAATGAAACAAAGAAACAAAGAAACAAACAAAAAAACAAGGAAACAAACAAAGAAACACAGAAAGAAAGAAAGAAAGAAACAAACAAACATAGAAACAAAGAAATAAATAAAGAAACAAATAAAGAAACAAACAAATAAAGAAACAAAGAAAGAAACAAAGAAAGAGAGAAACAAAGAAAGAAACAAAGAAAAAGAGAGAGAAAGAGAAAGAAAGAAAGAAAGAGAGAAACAAAGAAACAAAGGAAGAAACAAAGAAAGAAACATCGAAACAAAGAAACAAAAAACAAAGAAACAAACAAATAAAGAAAGAAACAAAGAAAGAAACAAAGAAACAAACAAATAAAGAAACAAATAAAGAAAGAAAGAAACAAACAAACAAAGAAACAAGCAAACAAAGAATCAAACAAACAAAGAGAGAAAGAGAGAAAGAAAGAAAGATAGAAAGAAAGGGAGAAAGAAAGAAAGAAAGAGAGAGAAAGAAAGAAAGAATGAAAGAGAGAAAGAAGGAAAGAAAGAAAGAGAGAGAAAGCGAAAAAGAAAGAAAGAGAGAAAGAAAGAGAAAAAGAAAGAAGGAGAGAAAGAGAGAAAGAATAAAAGAGAGAGAAAGAGAGAAAGAGAATACGAGAGAAAGAAAGAAAGAGAGAAAGAAAGAAAGAGGGGAAAGAGAGAAAGAAAGAAAGAACGAAAGAAAGAGAGAGAGAAAGGAAGAAAGAAAGAAAGAAAGAGACAAAGAAAGAGAGAAGGAAAGAAAGACAGAAAGAGAAAGAAACAGAGAAAGAAAGAAACAAAGAAAGAAACAAAGAAACAAACAAAGAAAGAGAAAGAGAGAAAGAGGGAAAGAGAGAAATAAGGAAGGATAGAAAGAAAGAAAAGAAAAGTAAGTAAGAAAGAAAGCATTTTAAGGGGAAAAATTGTGTATATAGGAGTCGTTTGAATACCAAATCATCTTCCAAGGATGAGACACGAAGATTTTGAAGAAAATTCCTAAACCCAAACTACCCGTACATGTAATATTTTTCGAAAATTTTATTTTCGAAAAAGTGGCTCTAAAGATTTTGATTAAAAATTTATATATTTAAGATGTTTTAATGGCAAATAAAATGTTGACTTTTCTGCTCAGAAGATCTCTTCACTGTGGATGACTTACACGTGATAAACCGTAAGAAAATGGACAAAACGTAACGTCACAAAATATGTAGATGTTGAAACACGCACTTTATATCAGATAAACTTTTTTATAGAGTGAACCGATTCCGAGATGTTCCTTATTATTTCACTGGATGTTCCAATATTTTCACTTTTCTCAAATGGAAGTGGCTATTCGAGGGTGTATCCCCTGGTCATGTACAGAGAAAATAGGATTCCAGTGGAATCACTTAGCAAGCAGTTGTGCTTGTTAAAACATGTTGATTTACGCTGAAATTCTACCGTACTCTATATACTTTTTGGAACTACAACAAAAATAGAAATAAGATAATTTCTGCAAATATTCATCTTAGTTAAATGAAGTAGGTAGTGGTGCAAGCGGTTTTAAAATAGTTTGTACATAAAGCAATAGAGAAAGTCATATGAGTAACCTATCAGTTTTATTTTATTAGAGGTTGGGATGAAAACTCAAGTGTATTGTGACTGTGGGTTTGTGGGTTTGTAAGATTAAACCTCTAGTTCGCATAAATTCAAAATTCCCTTTATTTCCGTAGAAAGACAGTTTGTACAGCCCTTTGCAGCAGGATGACGTAACACACGAAGTCTCTCGTGGCTTCACCACACGTAAACAAACAAAAGAATTCACGTTCAAATCACTACACGATTATCAGTTTTCAACTTGCAACTCTATACAGTTCAAATGCCCACACAACTCACACACTGCACGAAAACTGACCATTGACAACTGCAACTCCTCTCTGCTGCTGCTTCGCTGCTTATTTATATCCCTACCATCGTTTCTCGAAAGTTACAGAACTAACACAATCTTTCACGGTGGCAAGGGAAGGAAAAGAATTATCCAAACATGAATCCATCTCTTTCCCTCTTGGCAAGTGTTGAGCACTAGTGCGCGCGTGGGCGTGGCTTGGGGCACTTTCTGTCCCTTTCTTTCCCCGCTTATCTCTCTCTCTCTCTCTCTCTCTCTCTCTCTCTCTCTCTCTCTCTCTCTCTCTCTTCGTCTACACATGAGCCGGCAGCAACAAAAACAATGCTTGGCGACAGTATTAAATACCAGTAGATGGCCTTTCTGACGTACGTCTGTCAATAACGGTCCGCATATCGACGTGGTGATATAAAATAACACGTTATAAAGCTTTTTCAGTTCCTATTCATCTATAAAAAAATCTGCAAATAAATATATCTATTACGTTTCGTTTAATTTACATTTTTATATTTTATTCTAAGTCTAAAATAGGATAAAAGAACATTATAAAAAATAAAATATAAAAAATATTGAAGGTACAAGGTTATTTTGGTTTAACAATGGCGTGGGCTGTTGCTGTCGTCACATCATTATCATCATCATCATCATCATCATCATCATCATCATCATCATCATCATCATCATCATCATCATCATCATCATCATCATCATCATCATCATCATCATCATCATGCCCGCCTCGGTAGCGTAGATGGTAGCATGTCTGCCTCACGTTCAAGAGGTCTCGAGTTTTATTATTTATTTATTTATTTATTTATTTATTTATTTATTTATTTATTTATTTATTTATTTATTTATTTATTTATTTATTTATTTATTTATTTATTTATTTATTTATTTATTTATTTATTTATTTATTTATTTATTTATTTATTTATTTATTTATTTATTTATTTATTTATTTATTTATTTATTTATTTATTTATTTATTTATTTATTTATTTATTTATTTATTTATTTATTTATTTATTTATTTATTTATTTATTTATTTATTTATTTATTTATTTATTTATTTATTTATTTATTTATTTATTTATTTATTTATTTATTTATTTATTTATTTATTTATTTATTTATTTATTTATTTATTTATTTATTTATTTATTTATTTATTTATTTATTTATTTATTTATTTATTTATTTATTTATTTATTTATTTATTTATTTATTTATTTATTTATTTATTTATTTATTTATTTATTTATTTATTTATTATTTATTTATTTATTTTCAGTTCAGTATAGTGTTAAATACACAAAAGAACCAGGTCATATGAATTTATACAGTTAAAGAACACAGCTATACAGGTTGTGTGATATAAATAGAATACTAACTTACTTTAATAAATCCATACACACTAACAACAATAATAATAATAATAATAATAATAATAATAATAATAATAATAATAATAATAATAATAATAATAATAATAATAATAATAATAATAATAATAATAATAATAATAATAATAATAATAATAATAATAATAATAATAATAATAATAATAATAATAATACTTTTACAAGCATTGTTGAAAACAGCCAAGTTGTCAATGTCTTGTACACCTAATACAATGTCTAGGGTTTAGTCATTGGTATTGTAAAATAAGAAACTAGCACTCAAACGATAAATTTTGAAGTTGTAGTCTTAGTTTAGAAATTCATCAAGTGAATAAAAAAGTTCGAATCTCGGTCAGGGTGAGTTGCCTGGATAAGGTTTTTCCAGGGGTTTTCCCTTATCCTGAAAGACTAATGTCGGGTATCTCTAAGCTCCATGGACCCTGGACACATTTGAGATCATTTCACCCAGTTCATTCACCGTCCGATATGACTTAACATTGGAGGACGTAAAATTAAAAAAAAAAAATCATCATTATTACTATTACTATTATTATTACTACTATTACTATTATTATTACTACTACTATTACTATTATTACTATTATTATTACTAATTTTCAAGATTTTGATGCTGTTGTTCATTGATTTTCGTCTTAATATCGACTGCATTTTAATTTAACGTTAAAAATGGTTTGATATTTTTGTCTTTTGGAAAGAGATAGAATAACCTAATGTACACTCTTTATCTTTAATGAATGTTCTTCAAAGGTCGAATTGTCTATGGACAAGTAATTGTGCTACATGACTAATACATTTCTGAATTCATTAGGATAGAGAAAGGCAAGTTTCCACTTGACAGTTGAAGCCAGTTTTAAACACTAATATTTTCTGAGCAAATTTTGGAGGACAAATTTTACTGTTGCACTATCCACTTGCTTCTGCAGAGATTCTTCCCTGATAAGCGTATTTCTTTTATTTATTCCTTAACGACGTCATATATTTGAGCCTTATCTCCCAAATTATCATACAAGATAAGCCATAAAATCAAACATCCACTTTCTTTTTCTGATCCATAAATAGATGTGATTACTGATTATACACTAAACCGTAGATAAGCGAAAGCTTGCAAGGTTAACTAGATTGAAAAAATCTCGAATGCTGACGAAATCGAGCTGAGGATAGACTACCCTACCGAAGTTTGCGAGTTGTTGACAGAGAGTTTTGTTTATATTTAACGTTTTTGACGCCATTGGGAAACAAATGTGATGAGCAATATTCATATCACTTTCTGTTACCACAAACACACATTTTCATGCCTATTCTATAAATTATTCCAATATAAGAATAAGCCCGGGCCTTAAAGTACTTACAGCATAGTAAGTCGCCATTAAGGTAGTTGTCTCATGTGTTTATGAGAACTCCTAGTGGTTTACCGGAAAAAATACGAGTCAATTGGAGAATTTAATGTCATGTCGGCACGTTGGCCATAGTACCTCAATGGTTAGAAGATCCATGGTTCAAATCCCGGCTATGACATTGAATTTTTCAGTCTGGCTCAATCGTTTCATGGTACGTCTTACACACGGCTAGTTTGAAAGTACAATTAATTTCCAATATAAGAATAATTCATACCTATTTCTTGCTACGAAAAACAAAGAAATAGTTTCATTAATTATTAATACGAAAATGTTTAGGATATGCACCTTGTGATATATTCAACATAGATGTACAGAATTATGTGAGAATCTAAAAATGCAGCAAATCTTTACCATGGAATGTCCATCGTTTTCTCTCTGAAAACTGTTGTGGTCTTGTGGCATACATCAAATTTTCACAGTTGCTTATCATTACAGCCAATAGGTACGTCGTAATTATTTGTTCAAATTATTATTATTATTATTATTATTATTATTATTATTATTATTATTATTATTATTATTATTATTATTATTATTATTATTATTATTATTATTATTATTATTATTATTATTATTATTATTATTATTATTATTATTATTATTATTATTATTATTATTATTATTATTATTATTATTATTATTATTATTATTATTATTATTATTATTATTATTATTATTATTATTATTATTATTATTATTATTATTATTATTATTATTATTATTATTATTATTATTATTATTATTATTATTATTATTATTATTATTATTATTATTATTATTATTATTATTATTATTATTATTATTATTATTATTATTATTATTATTATTATTATTATTATTATTATTATTATTACTACTACTACTACTTTTATTTGCGCAAAATGTTAAGAGTTTCATATACTCCTTGGCGTTTGGACAATCCGTCCTGCTGCAAGACACCAGCGTAGACGTCTGGTCTTTCACTCCTGAAGCAAATGAAAGAAAATGAACGTGAATAAATCGGAATGGATAGGAAATTCGCGTGTAATGAGGAAACACACGAGTATTTATAAACCAACTCGGGCAAACCACAAAAATATATAAATAAAATAAAAAAAATAAAAACCTTTGGTCAGAGTAGCCGAACCCAGGATCTTCCCCCACGCGTCACTGTACTGCTACCTCACTCCGTGTGGTTTATTATCGAGTAGATAGAATAATAAGTTTTTGTAAGAATAGTTCGTAGAACAGTAAGCAGACCCGTGCATGTAAATGTTACGCATCCGAGTTCAACACGTGATTCTAACAGACATTTTTCCTTTCTGCATTTAATACCTTACTGATTGCGAACGAATAAAATTTAATTACAGTGTGAATTGCTACGGTCACCTTAGCTTACCACTTTATTTTCCGTTTCAGAAGGAAAGGAATGCTGGAAAAGGATTCTTTGGAAAATAAGCTCCAGGTGGTTTATTTCTCAGTTCTCGTACACCACCACAGTGAAATTGGTGGGCAGAAGTTGGGCGTGAGTCATTCATATATGACAGGAAATGCCAAGCTGCACCTAAACCAACACAAACAGCTTCATTTAAACTGCATGTCAAAATTCCTTGTGGTTACTAGTATCCGAAGAAAACTTGCGTTGCTTAAAAAAATTACTACTAAAATTACTACTTTAAAGAAACCAGAAACTACAGCTATATATACGAAGTTTTCTTACCATTCTTGGGCCTTCAACAAATTTAAAAGAATCTTCCAAAACTATAATATAAAATTAGCTCCAAAAATAACTCCAGTCTCAAGAATTTACTTAAGAAACCTTTAAGCAACACCATCGATAAATTAAAATTATCTGGAGTATACAAAATACCGTGTTATAACTGTGAATCATATATACTATATTGGAAGAATTAAGATAAGTCTTAAAACTCGTCAAATGGAACATTTGAGAATCATAAAACTTAAATAGAAAACTCAGCAGTTGCCAATCACTTCTGGAAATGTAATCATGAAATTGGTCAAAGCATACAACTATTAAAACATGTACGAGCTGTTAATGAACTGGATATTTGGGGAAAAAATTATATTCTAAACAGTGAAAAAGAAAAAAATTTGAATTTTGATATACCAGCATTGAATAGTGTTCTACAGTTTATTAAACAAGTCAATCAAGTCAACACCGATGTAGCTCAACCCATTACTATGAATAATATAGATAAAGTTAAATTTAACCCAGATTTCAACCAATCTAGGTTACCCAGGAAGCAGATGGAAGAGGAATTACATCTACTTCAACAGATAACTGGTAATCAGGATATTGTTCCAGAAACTGAGATAGAAGAGGAAGTATATTTGCCACAACAAACATCCAACAGTTCAACTTCTTCGCATCCAGAGATGAAGCAACTCACAGGTGACAACCAATCATCTGTATCCAGCCCCAATGTTCCAGTTCCAAATGTTGGTATTAAAAATCAGGAGATCTTCAAGGGGAGAAGTCTTAATTTTCTTGGAGAGTCAAGTGGTCGTCTGCCGACAGTAGTTGGAGCAGCATCCACTGAAGATGGTCTGAAGCAAAGACCGAAAAGCGCTTTTGGAAGAAATGGTGAACACCTGCCCAGTCTGACTGAGTAATCTTACAAATTAAGCATGCCAGCTACTCATATTTATATGAGTTTAGTTTTCTATCTTCTTGCTAGCTTTATTATTCAGCCTGTTTCACAAAGCATGGACCATGTTCGTGGATAAAACATAGATACAAAGCTAGTAGGGAAACCCAGGGCTTCTAGAAAACTCTAATGTATATTTAAACTGTCATGAACGTATCTTAACCTACTTATATTGGAATTAAAGTTATTAGAGAATTTGAGAACATTAAATTTTACCTTGTAAACATTTTCTATGCAAACAATAGTTTAGAATGGGGGGGGGGGATCTTATTTAAAGTCTTCGTATGCATGCCCATAAGATGCTGAGCTTAAACAACAATTTGGTACTTTCAAATATAGCTATTTGCTAAAAATATTCTTTTTTTTATTCAGAGTGTAATATGAAACCTTCTCTACCAAGTAAATTCACGCTAGAAAAAGCCATCTTCTTTCTTCTTAATCTAGAATTTGAGAGTATCTCATTTTTCGTCGGTCCCCAGGAGGTCTTTTTCCCTAATTTCTTAATTTCTAATTTTATCCCTTCTAATATTTTTTCTTTACTATCCTCAGGATATTCATTTCATTTGTCTCCAGGATTTGTCTTAGGCTAGAAAAAGTAACAAGATATAACGTTTACTTTTTATCCTCCAGTTAATATAATTCTAATTTTTGTATTTGAGGTTGTTTTTTCCTTTCACGTAACGATTTAGTGAAAATTAGGAGTTATCAGATGACTGAGTACTCATAATGTGTGCTTTTGGTATATATATTTCCTAAATACTAATCAGACCGTTTTCACAAGGTTTCCGATAATGACTAGACTGACTGGACTGGATTGACTGGACCGGACTGACTGGACTGGACTGGACTGACTGGACTGGACTGGATGACTGAATGAATGAAAAAATAAATGAATAAATAAATAAATAAATAAATAATAAATGAATAAATAAATAAATAATGAATGAATAACTGGACTGGACTGGATGACTGAATGAATGAAAAACTAAATGAATAAATAAATAAATAATAAATGAATGAATAAATAAATAATAAATGAATAAATAAATAAATAAATAAATAAATAAATAAATAAATAAATAAATAAATAAATAAATAAATAAATAAATAAATAAATAAATAAATAAATAGATAAATAAATAAATAGATAGATAGATAAATAGATAAATAGATAAATAAATAAATAAATAAATAAATAAATAAATAAATAAATAAATAAATAAATAAATAAATAAATAAATAAATAAATAAATAAATAAATAAATAAATAAATAAATAAATAAATAAATAAATAAATAAATAAATAAATAAATAAATAAATAAATAAATAAATAAATAAATAAATAAATAAATAAATAAATAAATAAATAAATAAATAAATAAATAAATAAATAAATAAATAAATAAATAAATAAATAAATAAATAAATAAATAAATAAATAAATAAATAAATAAATAAATAAATAATAAACAAATAAATGTGCGATCCATATAAACCTGAACCATTTCAATAGGCCCTAACTTTTGAACCAATAATAGGATACATGTGGCTCTCACCTAGGCGGCCCGGATTCGATCCCAGGGGACAGCAAATTGGGATTTGTAGTGGACAACATGGCGCTGGGGTGGGTTTGCTCCGAGTCCTCTGGTTTCCCCCACACCATCATTCTGGTAATTGCTCCATGATTCATCTCTTCATCATCCCAGGCTTTGGGCTGACCCCTCAACCCTAGGTTCAGGTCAAATGCTTCTGTTTCCTCGTCTGAGCGACTCCTAACACCAGCATTTTTGGGGAACTGAGACAATATTTATAATATATAATAGTAATATCCGAAATACAGAACGTGTGAATCAAAATCGTTGGCCATTGTTAAAAAATCAAAACACATGAAGGTTTTGCCGTGTAAGAGTATCAGGTCTTTAGAGATCACATGAATTTTTTCCCTTAAAACATGCGATATTTTTCAACTTTTCGTGTTCACTCAAAGACTTAGCTTGGGCCTATAACATCCAACCTCCTATCTCTTTCTTTCTCTCTGTCTCTTTTTCACACACATCGTAACCCATGGAGTAAGAGCCTGCAAACGGGTCAGAACCTGCCAAACCGAATACCGTCTCACGTCTACATACAAAGGTGGGTGATAATCCAACCGATATGGGGAGATGTCAGCTTCACGGCAACCCCAGCCGGAAAGTTGGCTTCCTAGACTAGGGTTCGCTACCTAGCGTAGCTCCTCAATTTCCTCATGATGCTGAGTGAGCACTGGTGCTATACCCGGGACTTAAAATCTACACCCCCAGGGGTGGGATCGATCCTGAGCATATTCCGTAGCAGGGAACCAAAGAAAAGCACAGGACCTCACACATATCTCTTTACTAAAATATTTTTTATACATTGGGAGACAAATACATTTACTTTCGTGAAGATTAACATTTTGCTTTCAAACAGAATACTTCCTCATAGGCATAGTTGCAAGTCTAAGTTATACAACGGAGGAATGCCTCATGCACTTAGACCTATATAGATCCATTGGGGAAGGGAAAGTGATGAAGTTAAAGAATAACCGGGGCCTAGGCCACAGAGGCACAGTAGTCTCTAACAGTACCAGCAACCTAAGTGCGTGATGAACGTCCTGATGACCAAGCAGCCCTCAAGAGTTCATGAGTACTCTTTCCTTTGAGCAAAATCCGCCATACGCCACGATATTTAGAAATACATGTGAAAGATGAAAAGGAAAACGCAGATGAGAAAATTTGACTACCTACCACAGAAAATTACGAAAAAGTAAATTAAGAACTTGCGATCGAGACTTAAAGAGTTGACCAAGCTACTTTTTTTCATTTTAGATCATAGGCAAAACTGTTTTGGTTTCTTCAGTGATTTAATTTATTAATTCGATTTAGAAAAGCTTTTCCGACAGCCATCTGATCCGATGATCACAGATAAGCGGCAGCGAAATTAAAACATATTACTATGTTCACTGCTTATGGGCAGAAACGGTGAGTAAAGAAAGTGAAACCGGCAAATCTACTTAACTGCACACTGATGGCCTTTTGAGATATACTGGCCTGCCTCTCTGTAATCTGCTTTCCCGTTAATTTTCTCACAATGAATTGCTTTTCGCGCCCTTGACTTTGCTTGAAACTGTACAACTCTACCTAATCGTAAGGCTCTAGCCTTACGCGGATAATGAGTTCGTTTTTTTTTTCCTTTCTTTCTTCTTCTCCTTCTTATTGACTTTGCATCAACTAACCTGTCTCCAGTAACCTTAAACTTTAGTTACATAGATACAATGTTAAATTGCGGCTTGCTGGCTACATCTTTCCCACATGTTTTCGCGATAACGGATTAGTTTTTTGACAAGCTGTTCAATTTTATATTAAAATGGAAACATAACGAGATACATTTACCTCAATTGTAGTCTGATTTGGTATATTCAACTTTATAGCTCATTTGTGAGACAAAATCTCGAATATGCGTCTATTATTTGGAATTCTAAGATGATAATGCATGTCAACGCAATAGAAAAAGTACAATCAAAATTTCTAAAGTACATACTATTTAAAAGAACTAGATATTACCCTACTTACACAAATTATGAAACCATTTTGGAAATATTTAAATTTAAAACTTTGAGTTTTAGAAGAGACATTGCGGGGTTAATATTTCTGTACAAAATATTACATTCAATTGTTGATGATATTAATATCACAACAAATATATTATTTTATGTATCCAACAAAATAAGCAGATTCAGAAGGTGTTTTTCACCTCAAAAGCAAATACAGAAATCTATAAAAATTCACCATTACACAGAATTATGTATTTATATAATAAACTTCATCGCTTCGATATAGATATTTTCGACATGTCCGAAACTCAATTCAAAAATGCTATAACTACTAACTATTTATTCGCAGATCAGTAAATTACAAAAGTTGGCAATAGTAGTATCGTTACTGTAATTAGGAATAGTAAAATAATTACTTACCATGCCACCTTCACTTTCTTTCTTTTCTATTTTTTTCTTTTTATTGTTTCTATTACCTATATTTCTCATTCTGTATTACTTTTTGTTCATTTATGCTTTTTGTGTTTTATTTGAGTAGGTATATTATTATATGTAAACACCTATGTATGATGAACATTGTAATTGGGCTACAAGACTGGACAACACGGCGCTGGGGCGGGTTTTCTCCGAGATCTCCGGTTTCCCCCCGCCATCTCATTCCACCGGTGCTCCATCTTCATCTCATGTATCATCAGGTCATTGCCTGCGGTGCCGTATGTAGTAAAAGCGGGGGTTAAGCACTACACATTGGGCTACAAGTCTGTTATGTTCATAAGAATAAATAAATACCAACGGTTCTAAAGCAGACAATGAATCAGGTGCTGGAATACTGGGGAGGTTACAAAATGCAACACTTATGTTGTTCTTTGTTGTAATACCAGTATAACACAAGCCGAAGTATTTCCAATTGAAACCTGTGTGAGGGAGAACCTAAGGAAAGCCTACAACGGTAGCGACTTACGGATTCTCTGTGATAGTCAAGCCCAGAAAATGTCTTCCTAAAATTAATTTAGTTAGAAACCTACTGTCTCACATTAGAGGTACTGGAATATTTAACTAAAACTGTAAAGTGAGAAGATAATACAACAAACCTTTAGGTTTCAGTGTGTGTTTTTTTTTTTTTTAATTTACGTCCTCCAACGTTGTCATATCGGACGGTGAATGAAGTGGGTGAAATGATGCTCAAATGTGTCCAGGATCCATGGAGCTTAGAGATACCTGACATTCGTCTTTAAGGATAAGGGAAAACCCCGGAAAAACCCTTATCCAGATAACTCACCCTGACCGAGATTTGAACTCGGGACCTCTTGAACGTGAGGCAGACATGCTACCACCACGCTACCGAGGCGGGCGTTTCAGTGTTAAGGGCATAGAACCCGGCTTTTATTTTATAAGTTAAGTCAAGTGGATTCTCGGTGACAGCCTCCTATAAGCATAAGTTTCCCCCTCTTGATTAGCGAATGCTGAGGTGGTCTTCGTTTACCACTACTTTACTGTCCATCATTTCTTTCATTCATCACTGAAGAACCAGAAAGCTATGTTCGGCTTGTTGGGCTCAACAGTAAGAGGTGCGCTTCGTGAAATTTTCTCTGACGTCAATTGAGGAGCCCATGGATTTGCCTCCCCGCCTCTGTCGTGTTTAGTTTATCCCACAGTTTTTACAACAAACTCCCTTCCAGCTTCAAAAACCTAATCCGTGACCTGGAGGCATATGATCTCGACCCCGGTGAAACTTACAAGCGACCCAGACTAGTGCTAGCCCCACCATAAACCACTAAAACCACACCACCAAACCAGTAAGGGACACTTTCCCGAAATGACAAGATGTCGAAGGCCCCCTACTCTGAAGAGGAGGTTCACCCTTCAACGACACCGCTGCTGCTTGCCTGTAGTGTGGAGAGTCGCCTTTTAGAACAGGCCTGGGGAACACTATTCCGAAGGGGTGAACACCTGTCCTTAACTGGAGTATCTACTAAGACACATACACACACTTTAGGGGAAACTAGGTTTCCCCTACTCGTGGTTGGCTGTGCATGTACATAATCATGTTTGGATACATTTTCTTTATTGGCGTAGGGGACTAAGGCAGCATGCCCTGGTCCCTGGCCACGGAAAGCGGCCTGGGTTCGATTCCACCCATTTGGTGGGAATTTTAGGTCCCGGGTTTAGGACCGGTGCCCACTCAGCATCTTGAGGAATTTGAGGAGCTTACGATAGGTATGCGGCCCTGGTCACGAAAACCAACGTTCCGGCTGGAGGATGCCGAGATGTTGACCACATCTCCTCCCCGTATCGGTTGGATGATCGCCCATCTCTGTTGTGCGTAAGTGGGAGTTAGGCTGGCAGTCGGGTTGGTAGGCCTTGGCCCTCTTAGGGCTGTCGCGCCAGGGATCTATCTATCTAAATACAATATTAATGATTTTATTTCTTTTTTAGTTTTATTAGAATTTATCTAGCAGCAAACATGTAATAAACAGTCTTACCAACGAATGCATGTAATGAAAGCGTAACCAAAATGTTGTTTCTTGGTAGTTATTTCCTATTCATACACTTTGGTTTGCTCCTTGTTTTTTTATTTTATTTTTTTATTTTCAATAAGTTTGCTAATGTGGGACTCCATGCTTGACATTTCTTTATAAACTCGCTTTCTGAAAAATGTACGTTTGCTGCTATTATGTTTTTAGCCATTCTGTAGCTAGCGTATGTAGTCATGGTGATGTTTACAACAGAGGAATATGCACCATCTAGGCTGTTTTACTTCTAGATATACGGATTTTCGTTCTACGAGGTCAGATCAATAAATACCTCTCCATGTAAGGAATGAAGACCAATGGTTTCAAACACAATTTATTTACTTCTCGACATATTCCCTCTGTACGGATATACACTTCTCTCTGTGGGCGGCCGGAGACTTTGATATTGACCTTCTGTGCCTATGCCTTCCGAGAGGGGCCGCCTAGAGGAAGGGGTGAAACGAAAGGAGACAGAGAGCGGCCTAAGGCAGGGTCCATAAACATACAGATTGAGTTCGTCCAATTCAACCGGCAGCCGGGCACGCCCTCCAAGGAGCTAGAATCCGGAGACCGCACCCCCGAGAATGAAGATATAAGTATTGTCGTGCTGCTCGAACCGTTACCATGGCTTTATCTTTGTTAATAGAAACCTCTCAGACAACGCACTGATTATTCTTGTAAGAGTGAGAGGGGAACTGCTGCGCTGCCAGCCCTGTGCTAAGTACCAATGAACGCATCACTTCAGTCAATGGAATTCACAGGAATCACAAATGACAAATAGATTTTCACTCCACGTGGAGTAATCAGTGTGTTATCTGAGAGGTATCTATTATCAAAGATAAGTTTATGGTAACCGTTCGACCAGCACGACTTTACCGCAAATTTCCCGCCTTGTAGCAAGGGAAGACAATGAAAATAAAATGGAGGGAGGGGAAACTCGGGGATGTACTGTTTACCACATCAAAGAAAGCTCCCGGAGAATGAGACGTAGGGGTTTGGAAAAGGTTCCAACACGCCGCCTCGGCATGTTTATGCCATTTGATTCAGTTCAGTTATAGGCAATTCAAAAACATTATGACACCCTCTACTTTTGTGAATAAATATTCTCGAATTTAGTGTACTCATTTGTAACAACAAAATTGGCGAACAAATGTTACCACGTTGGGGCGACAGTTTGGTACAATTTAATTTTTATGTTGGGTGGCGCACAGTTCCACTTTCCGCTACAGTTTGGTACAATAATGTTTAGCTCAGGGTAAATCAATGAGGTTTATCTCCGGGTATGCGTGGATATGTATGAGAAGGATGGTTTTAATGACACTGGAATGCCCGTATCAAACTGGTTTAATGACTGCTTCTTTTATCAGAACATCGAAATTAGGGTTGCCGACCAAGGATTACCAATATCACTGCTTAAAGTTACTGAAGGCATAGTGCTTATTACTCGATAATACTTAATTAGTTACGTATAAACCGACAAATATCTTCTCTCATCACTTCTGGTCTGTCCTCGACCAAGACAGAAGAAGAGGACTGCCCTAATCGGTCTGACGCCGAAGACTGAATGACCACACAGCTGCGTGTGGGGGTACATGTGACTTTCACTTTCTCGAAGCCCTTTATACACACAAAGATTCCCTTTGTGACTATTTTGTCATGCCATTATTAAGGGTCCGAAGAATGCCCTATTCACAAAGTCAAGTACTACCCTTTAGAAATCTGCTAAGGACACTGTTTATTTCTATTTGACTGAACTACACCTGCACGTGTTGTAACAAAGAACAAACATTCCTTTTAAATCCATCATGATTCTTTATACATTGCAATTCTTAATTTCGGTATCAGATTGATTAGGCCGCATGTTTTTAACGGTTCTACTCGTTCTGTGGAATACATTCTCTGTCACGTACATTCGCTGTCCTTCTCGCACTGTGTAAGGGTGGCACATTCCTCTCAGAGACTTTCTTTGTGTTGACGAACAGTACTGAACCTTCCTAGCAATCTAGCCTAGCGACTCGCGAAAAGCTTGTAAAACCTATGGGTCAGGAAGCTCAAACATGGACATTAAACCCACGATATTTCGAATGCGAGACACAGACGCTATCCCCTTAACCATCCCACTCGGTAAAAAATACAAAGTAAGCATGTGATTTTCTTCAAACTATTAAAAGCTAACAACCTGTGCACAGTATACAGGTCTTAGGAAGCCCTTTTTTTATTTTTTATTTGCGTCCTCCAACGTTAAGTCATTTCGGACGATGAATGAAATGGGTAAAATGGTGCTCAAATAAGCATAGGGTCCATGGAGCTTAAGAGCTATACGACATTCGTCTATCGGGTTAAGGAAAACCTCCAGCGAAAAAGAGAAGACCTGATCTATATTCGAACTTGGGACCTCTTGATCGCGAGGTACACACGCTATCACCTACGCTATTTAGGAAGTATGGCTAAATACAACTTTTGTATGCTGGAGCATTAATAAACTTAAAGAAATGAAGTTAGTAGTTTTATACAATACGTACTGTATATGTAAATTTCGCGTAAAATACGTTAAACCTAGTTTACTTGACCGAACCGTGACTAAAGGTACCCTATCAAGCGCGAAGTGAGCCATTTAATCAATGTTGTCAACCTAGTTAGAGTATAATAATTCCCTAAATGGATATATAAAGTTCGACGTCTCCCAATATTTAATACCTTTTTTATGTATATGGTATGTAATTGTATACTACTTTTCTACGAATTAAAGAGTTACAGAAAAGCAAAGCGAAACTATAGTGCTTTGAGTATCTTGGGGAATACTCCAGTTCCTTGAACCAATTCCCCGCCCACTTCCCTCATCCTTATTGATACCATAATAGATTAAGGGGGAAAAACAGCCAAAACTTCAATATGAAATTCGGCAAGCCCACTTTCGATCATTTAATCCATAGTCATCTATGTGTGCTTTGCGGAGGTTTTATAGGGCATTTATTGATTTAGAGAAAGCATTCGATACAATTAATAGAGAGGCATTGTGGATAAAATTAAATAACAAAGGGGTAAGTTGTAAATTTATTGAAATACTGCGCAAAATATATCAGGATAATGAGTTCTGCATCAAGCTGCAGGGAAACAAAGTAACTGATTGTATAGAGAGCAAGGTGGGTGTAAGACAGGTATATAAACTCAGTCCTGTGCTATTTAACCTTTTTATAGATGATATTCTAGAAGAGATTGACAAAAATATGGTTCACTCACCAGTTATTCATTACAAAGGAATCCCAGGGTTGTTATTTGCAGATGACTTAGTAGTTGGTTCTATATCTGTTGGAGGGCTGAGAAGGGCAGTTGAAGCAATAAGTAGTTATTGCCAAAAATGGGAGTTGAGAGTTAACGAAAAGAAAACGAAGATCATGGTTTTTAAGAAAGGTTATAGATTGCGTAAAGACGAGAAATGGGAGATAAATGAAAGAGAAATAGAGGTCGTAAGGAGATTTGATTATTTGGGGATAAGATTGAGCTGTGATGGTAAATTGACTGAACAGAAAAAATTGACTCCAGCAAAAGGTAAAATGGCCATGAGTATTGTAAGAACATGTTTAAGGAAATTACCTGGCATTAATGTCAAATGGCTGGAAAGGATCTATACTGCCATAGTAGAAAATAAGATGCATGGGGCAGAGATATGGGTAGTGGATGAAGCATGGGAAGAGGTGGATGTTATTAACAGATCTTTCTGTAAATATATTTTGGGCTTACCGGTAGCTTCACCCAATGGGGCAGCACAATTAGAGTTGGGAAGATATTCAACAAGGGTTAAAATTGTCTCAAGGGTACTGAAATATCTATACAGATTTGCTAATTTGGAGGAAAACAATATTATCAAGGAATGTTTTCTTTTGCATATGAGAAGCAAATGGGGAGATTCTTGGGCGCAAAAAGTAAGGGAACTAATGGAACAGATAGGTATGGGACATATTTGGAGAAACGAGGAGTATTATTATAGGTGCTTTTGGAAAGAGGTAGAATTAAGGCTGGAAGATTTAGATAGCCAAGTTATATTTACCAGTGTAAGGGAGAAAATATCATTGAGGACATATAGGGAAATATAGACAGTGTGGGGGAGGGAGAAGTACATAGATGTGTGTAATAAGTCAGGGCGAGAAGGATTTGCCTGGGCAAGGACAGGAGTTAGAAATATGAATGGCATTAGATATGAAAAGGATACAGGGAAATGCCCAATGTGTGGGGAAGAGAATACAGATTGTCATAGTATACTTTATTGCAAATATATGGAGAGAACAAATTTGGCAACAAAAGTCGGATAGTTTTAGTGATGGGAGGAGGTATTAATAATAAAGAAATTGTTATTGGTGAAAGGAGAAAAGAATGTAAGAAATATTGGTGAATATTTAGGGAAAGTTAGAGAGAAATGGTTAAGATTGATGAAGAATAAATAACAATTAAGGGCTGGAAAACTAGAAAGAGGGATACAAGGGAGAGGAGGGTCATCAGTACACGGAAGATCAGGTGTTATGTGTATTGAGACCGAGACTCGAGACAAGCAGGCAGAAAGGGTATATTAGATGTGAATAAGTCATTTTGTTATTGGTTATTGTGTGAAAGAAATGTTACAAATGTCAATGTATCAATGAAATTGTATGTAGAAGAAAGATGAGAAATAAATACAAATACAAATGTGTGCTTTGCAAAGCCAAAGAAATGCAAATTAAATGCAAAAAATAAATAAATAGGCAACAAATAAGGTTTCTTCTGCATAATCTAATCATTGCCAATTGTATTGCTAAGAGCGGGTTAATAGGAAACGAATTCTAATACACATGTAAAACCAGCGGAATGGCTCAGGAAGGGGTGACTGTGGCCTGCATTACGTAGATCGTGGGCTCCATTTCCGTGGCCAACTTTCTTGACTCATGGATTCTTTCGAAGGTTTCCCAGGCTGCTTGACAAAATGGGTAAAGTAATTACATCCCCTTAATTCCTTGTCTCTGAATTTCACCTCACTTCTTTCATCTCATCCTGGTTGTCTATTTCAGGATTTTAAGCGCCGGGATTTTCGAGTACACAGCAGAAACTGTGCTCTCTGTAAATCCTCATACATTGGACAGACGAAGGTCTCTTGATTCCAAGGAAGGAGGGCAGATTGTACGAGCCACCACCGGGTTGTTTAATCCATAGTTGTTAGGGCTCTTACCCTCTACTGTCGTCTTTCTTCAGGTAAAACCACCCTTAGTGTCCTCTCGCGTCATATATCTCTCTCCGCGGGGGTCCCGCCAGTAGTGTAGTTACAAAGATCTTTCCTAAGTCCATATGCTAAGTCCCCGTTTCTTATTATAGAGTCAAGCAAGTTATCATAAAACAAAAACGTAATGTTAATATTGCGAGGAGTCCTCTATTATCTGTATTTTACATGCTCTGGTTTTTTTTTTTTTTTTTTTTTTTTTTAAGATCAATGTTATATCTTTTACAGCTCCAGCATGAACCACATTATTGCACCGTTGTTGGCATAGAGTGCATTGTTTCTTACAGCGCACTGGTTGATGATCTCATTGTAGAAACCTTCGGTTGTTCTGTCTCTCTCGTTTGTCATTGGCTAGGGTACAATTTTCTCTATATAGAGTGGTTATTTATTTTTAAAACGAAAATGGGACTTCTTCGTTGCTACAAATTCGTTATCTTTCTTTGCCTAAGAAAATGTAATAAATACGAAATTAACCAATACGATACAAATAAGAAATAATAATATGTGGGTTTGATTTTATAAACACAAATACCTTGGGATTGTTGATTCTTTGACGTTGGCTAATAGCTTTGTTTTTGAAGAAGAAACTGTAAAAATAAATACAAACCCATAAAAAATCTGTATCTAAAATTCCTAAATAATAATTTGAAATACAATAATTTAATGACGAAATTAGATAACTGATGTTCGCAAAACTACTTGAAAAGTAATAAGAGGTAAGAAAAGACAGGCCTAAGCACACAAATATGAAATTATACCTAAATTGGAATCTAATCCTTGTTTCACCTAAGCTTGCCCTGTATCTCTAAACGGTCACGTGACCTTATCACATCTATTTGGCTGCCATTGCAGTATAGACTGTTATGCGGTAAAAATTAGTTCGTTATTTAACATGGTGATATATCTTTATATGTTGGAAGAGAATTGTAAATTTATATTTTCGTAACTGTTTGAATTAAATATATTACGCAACAGAGTTGATTTATCTGAAATGCATGTTAATTCTTAAACGAAGTAAAGAGGAGGTTCCTTTGCTCTCAAGCACATGACACGATAGCACGTGATTTAGCGGTAGTGATGACATATTTGTTTATATGACTTTTATCACTGACCTTGTTCTGAACTGGATTAGTCATATATCACCATTCGAAGGTGTGCTATGCCGAGTGCGAGAGCTAAATTATTTTATTGATCGTTTATTGCGCGTGTACTTATTATATGTATAATGGCAGAGTCTACCGCCAGCTTTTCGCTGAAGCATCGCTAGGGAAAACCTTTACAAAGCGGCGAAAAAGGAATTGTGGTGCATGTGTTTAATGCACTCACAGAGAAGAATCCGTCTTTGTCAGTGAGAGAAGTCGAACAGCTATGCTCTGAACTTACAGGTGTGAGCGTTACATGCGTAGGAACATCGTGACATGAAATTGAGACAACAGGAAAATTTACCACTCCAGGGTTGATATTGCTGTGTAGCGAAGACGTTATTTAAGGACAATCAGATTGTACTGGGATACAAATCGCAAAATATACTACCTTGACGAGACTTGGGTGAATGAAGGACACACGAAAAGTATGGCGTGACACGACTTTTAAGACTGAAAGACAAGCAGTTTTGCAAGGTATGTGTGCTAGTTTAAAAAAGTCCCATTGGAAAAGGCTGAAGGCCTTTCATTATAAACTTGTTTCAATTTCATTGCTCATTCATTGAGTTTCAACTTTCTCAGTTTCATTATAAACTTGTATTTTTGCATGCCTTTATATCCTTATTTGTATGATTTTATCTATCCTCCTGGCAATTATTATGACGTTTACTGCAGGTATAAATGTGACGGGAAGGCACCGCCTATGGCCTATGGCGCGAAAGCATTAGCCAATTAGAGTGAGGGTAAGGTAGTTGCACGCGGAGTGATACATGTAAGCGGGGCAAGGTTATATGAAACAGAGATTAGTGCCTCCTAGCCAGCTGCCCAAGCCGGTAAATATTACGGAACTGAGCGTCTCTGCCGCTTATGTCGTCCATTACTGCAGGTCATACGTTTCCTGCAGTGCCTTCCACCTCATCTACGTATACAATTGCGGATCAAGGTGCTAATGTCTTCTCCATTAGCTAATCTATCTCTACCTGACATTTATCCTAAGAACTGGGGAAAGTATAAGAACAAAAATCTTAGACCAGAGTGACGAATGCAACTAGATTTGAAACCGCGGTACATGCAACTCAAGAACATTATACAATCACCGGAGGAAACATGATCTCTAATGCTGATTATTTAGGAAATTACACATAAGAATATTGTTCGCAAGCAGCATTTTCAATTTATCAGATGTTCTATGTTTGTCTATTGTTCACATTAATTACTGGGCACTAAAGCTAAGAATCAAGCTGACAGATTGTGATTCACTTTCGAAACATCTCCATTGTTTCCGGCGTTGCATACCGACATTCCAAACACTGGTCAAAGAAATCTTTTTTACAATCCAGTAACATCTTCTGACCTCTAGCCTTTCAGGATTGTTAATGTATACTCGTTTATTTTGCAAGATTGGGAGAGGCTAAGGCGGAGTTAATGTGCATGACCAGGGAGACACCGGTTTCAAGTGCGTCCCTCAGGGTTTAGGTAGATGAGGAAAACTAAAGTGGATATTTCAGACAGTTGTCACTTCGTTCCTTCTCATTTGATTTAAGTTTTTATATGGTGTGTGCGTAACTAATGAATGTAAAACTAAGGAGGATACTGCAAGAAAGGCCAGCATTCCAGAAAACGCTGTTTTGAGAACAAATAAATTACACATACAAGATAAAGTAATTTTAATACATGGCAGGTATTAACTGATGGCTTAATTTCATGCTTCCTGCATAACCACGAGAAAAATAAACAGCCAAGTTGCCATTTGCAAGAAGTGCAAGTTTTTGAGAAGTCAAACTAATAAGAAATAATATTTCAGGAGTGGTTAATGCCTCACAAATTCTTCTACAGCTTGTCATTTGCAAGAAGTGCAAGTGTTTGAGAAGACAAAATAGCTACAAAGAATATTTCAGGAGTGGTTAATGCTCCACAAAATATTGTACAGCTTACCAATTGTAAGAAATGCAAGTGTTTGAGAAGTCAAATCAGTACAAAGAATATTTCAGGAGTGGTTAATGCTCCAAAAATTCTTGTATAGCTTACCATTTACAAGAAGTGCAAGTGCTTGAGAACTCAAACCAGTAACAAAAAATATTTTAGAAGTGGTTAATGCTCCACAAATTCTTGTACATCTTGCCATTTGCAAGAAGTGCAAGTGTTTGAGAAATCAAAGTAATACCAAACAATTTTCCGGGAGTTGATAATGCCCCACAAAAAGTTGTACACTTTAACGAATTATACATCTTTTGTGTAATAATATTTTGTTTCTCTTACAGTTTACAAGCCAGCAAAATTAATTCTTAACGAAGAATTCGTAGACTGTTCTAAGAAAATACAATACACACTTTTACTTTCATGAATATGTCCTAACCATATGGTATTTTAATTAAAACGGTCCATCGTGTAATGAAAAAAGTAATAGAACAATATTTGTATCTAAATGGAAGTTTTGAGTGGACGAATTTCTTGAAAACCTTTATGTTGTATTCTTAGAAAAAAAAGTTAATTTAAATATCAGGATTGTTAGTTAAGCGATTTTTAATTTTGATTACGGCACTGACACACACACACACACACACACACACACACACACACACACACACACACACACACACACACACACACACACACACACACACACACACACACACATCCCATAAGCTCGAAAATGTTTAATTATTTTAAATTTGGTGTTATATTTTTGGGTAAAAGACATTATTTTATATAATTAGTATAAATAAGCAATAGAGAAGATAAAAAAATTACTTAGGAAACGCTCACAGATTTTTAAAATTCCACATTATAAGTTACAGTGCTGAATAATCTCCAGTTACTATGAAAGCGCATCCCTTGCAAACACGTAGTGTATCTCACAGCGCTCTTGTTGTTAAGATGGTTACATTTTCATTTAAATGAGACAAGAAAATACTGAGTCTGAACTCAAGACCATATCTCAGCTTACGTGAAAAATTACATGTCTTAGTACCCACATATTACACACCAGTACAAGCGCACACCCTTGGCTTTGTTACACCATTTTCCAAACTACTACTTCATATTTCTCAGTGACTAATTTTATGTCCGCAATGATTTGTCGTTCAACACGATTTCAAACCTGTTTTCCTTTAGGAATCGTCAACTCATCCTTTCCACTCCTCTTCTACAAAACGTTTTTGGAATGTCCCTTCAGTGAATCACTTAGGGTCAGACAAGCATGTAATTATTCTTTTGACAAAACAAAACTTCCTAATAGCTCTGCACCACCTAACTAATATAGCCCTTCTGTGAAACTAAAGGTTACCTAATGGTTTACAGAAAGTGCAAACAACAGGTGTGATGTCTTCCTCAGAAATGAGGAGTTCATTAAGGATACATTTCAAAGTCTCCTGAAATGTAAAGGCTTGCATCCTAGTTTGGGACTTGCACTGCAAAGAAATTTGAAACTGATTTTTCAGATAATTCAAGAAATTCGTTAAAATTTCATACATGGAGATGTAATGCAAACATGGCCCTCTGAATTAATGAAAAATTGAAACTAAGATGGCTTTGTTTGTGACGCAACAGATTGCCTAATTTTTTTTTTTTTTTTTTTTTTTTTTTTTTTTTTTTGTAATTTACGTCCGCCCCAACGTTAAGTTATATCGGACGGTGAATGAATTGGGTGAAATGGTGCTCAACTGAGTCCAGGGTCCATGGAGCTTAGAGTTACCCGACATTCGTCTTGAAGGATAAGGGAAACCCCCGGAAAAACCTTATCCAGGTAAATCACCCTGACCGAGATTCTAACTCGGGACCTCACATCCAAACTATCACATTTTTTACATTTATCTCCTAAAGGTTTTCATTTTAAGGCGATGTCTAATGCTCCTATTGCTTACATTTTGTAGATGCTCAATTATTGCTACTTTAAATACATACTACGGCTGTTTATGTATCAAGTATAAAAATTGCATACGTGTTGCATACAATCATTTTAGTAAAATTTTCGAAATTATATTAAATAGTTAAACGTGATGCAAATACTGTATAAATGTATTAGTCATACTCTTTAAATTCATGGCATCATAAATATAAAACGTGTAGGAATAAATGCTAGAATATTTTCTTTAAAAATTTAAGCAATATATTGTGACTTTGTGGGCTCGTAGAATTAAAAGGCCGAGTTGCAGTAATTAAAAATCTCCTTTATTTTTGTAGAAATACTCTCATAGATTACAGCAGCATTACGTTACATACACCATCAGTCTACCAAGGTCGATCACAATAACAAACAGTGACAGCAGATTACATCCTTAGCTCTCGTTACAACAACACAGCTGGCTGTCTCTCAGTTCACAACACTGTTTTACAACTAACTCTTTGCAAGCCGTCACGTCCTTAAATACCTATTTCGTAAATTCGAGATATTTCTGGACCAAACAGGAATCGAATGTTCTATCACCTTCTAGGAGCGTAACGCTATTGGTGCCGGCAGGTCTTTTATCTCGCGTTATCATTATTTCTTCCGGCATACTCCTTATCTCCAGGCTCTTTGTGTACACAGGCTGCGCTATCGCGATCAAGTTCGCGACAATATAATCAATATTAATAAATGAATATTATGCATACTCAATATTAAACTCTCGTTACAACCGTCTAAATATTACTCTTGAACCGTAGCAACGTCTCCTAGTAAGCTTTGACCATAACAATACGAGATGAGGATGCAGATGACAGCGTTTTTTGAGCTTTTGCTTCAAAACAAGAATCTTATGGTTTGTGAATCAGAACTGCTGCCAGAAAAAACATTATTCATTTATTCATTTATTTTTTATTTTTTTTCTTTTAACTTCAAGCAGTTTCTTTCTTTTTTTAAATGAACTCCAAAGTGAGTATTTACTATGGTGTGTATAAAAACTGTTTATTTTTGCTTCTCAGAAATATCCTTTGTTGTATTCATTTTTTTTTTTCCATTTGCATTTCTACCCATTCAAAATAATTTAAGAGATTAAGACTTAAAATTGCCCACATACTATATCTAGCAGTTTTTATGAAAGGTATTTTAAGAGAGAGTTACTGAAACAAGTTCTCTCCTCCTCCAAAACATGTTTGGTAAACGATTTGCTATCTCTGTCTACCGATAGAAATATATATGCAGGGAAACGGATGAAGTGAGAAAATACTTTTGACTCTACTGGGTAACATGAATATCAAGATACACAAGCACACATTGAACTTTCCCCGAGTGATTCATAGAAGAGTAAACTGCCAAGGTAATTTCAGTTACTGCGGAATATGGTAATTTGGCCCATTATTTACCGTTAATAATTGTATTTTACTTGAATTTTCTAGTGCCCACGACGCACTTGGAGTTGATATTTTATTTAAGTAAGATGAACATTTAGCGATATATTCCAAAAATCAGAAAAACTAACCAGAAAATTTAGAAATGTTTATGCCGATATCATTCTAAGTATTATTTTTATTTATTTTGTTGAATCGCTTCATGTACAGAGTTGAAGATTTAAACATGACTGCAACAAATTTCTAAATATTATCACTTCTAGATAAAATTAGTGAAAAGAATTAAAGGTATAAGATTTCACAGCTTTTGAGATTTTATTTTTGCCAAAGTATCCATTATTGATACATGTATTGTTGTACATTATTGTACAACTTAGGAAAGAGATTTCTTTGGAAGATAAATGAAAAGTAGTTCAGAGTACATTCACAAATAACTGTGTAACTTCTAAATCTTCGTCTTGTAATTTCGAAATATATAAAAAGCTAATAACTAGCATAGAAATTCTTATGTAGTTGGCTACAAGCTAATTACACTCAACCTGAACACTGCAAAACAACGGAGATCAAGGGTCATCGACTGGCACGTGATCATTGACAAGCTGCCCGCCTCGGTAGCGTGGTGGTAGCATGTCTGACTCACACTCAAGAGGTCCCAAGTTTGAATCTCGGTCAGAGTGAGTTACCTGGATAAGGTTTTTCCGGGGTTTTCCCTTATCCTGAAAGGCGAATATCGGGTAACTAAGCTCTATGGAACCTGGGCTCATTTGAACATCATTTCACCCATTCCATTCATCGTCTGATATGACTTAACGTAGGAGGACGTAAATTACAAAAAAAAAAAAAAAAAAAAAAAAAAAATGACAAGCTGATCCGAATGCTGACTACAAGCGCCAAAACACTAATAAGGGTTGAGGATAGTCTGTTATCTTGAACGCTCGGTCTATAGTTCAATGCTAGTTCTACTTCATCTCCTTCTGTTCTGTCTCATTTCCTTGCCAGCTAAATATAAATACCTATTATAAAATAATATTTTAATATTATATTAGCAGTAATATTAAACATGATATATGGACCAGACATAGGAAATCCTAAGCTATAAAGCCACGGTTGAATTACCACCATGGCTTGCGGGCACAACCGGTAACCATGAAGTATATCCAACAGCCCCATAAAGCAAACCTCCATAATATCCCATTAAGAGTTGTTTAGCCCACCTCAGTAGCGTAGAAGGTAACGTGTCTGCCTCACGTTTTGTTTGTTTGTTTTTTTTACTTTATTTTTTGTAATTTACGTGCTCCAACCTTAAGTCATATCGGACGATGAATGGAATGGGTGAAATGGTGCTCAAATGAGCCCGGGGTCCATAGAGCTTAGAGTTACCCGACATTCGTCTTTCAGGATAAGGGAAAACCCCGGAAAACCTTATCCAGGTAACTCACCCTGACCAAGATTCGAACTCGGGACCCTTTTGAACATGAGGCACGCTACCGAGGCGGGCGAATCTCGGTTAGGGCGAGTTACCTGGAAAGGCTTTCCGGGGTTTTCTCTTATCCTGATAAATGAATGTCAGGTAACTCTAAGCTCTATGGACTCCGGACTCTTTTGTGCATCATTTCACCCATTCCATTCGTCGTCTGATATGACTTAACGTTGGAGGACTTAAGTTACACACAAAAAAAAATCCTCCACACCTGTAACTGTTGCTTTAGATTTAGCCCTGAAAGAAAAAAAATCCATGTTTGCTTTATAATGTTATTTATATTTTAAAATATTTAAAGAACTTTAAATTAAATTTAGGAAAAAAGGTTGTAAAAATAAATAACACGTTTATAGGGGTTTCTACGAGTGACGTAGATATAAAAAGTTATGGTTGCTATGGAAAAGAAAATCAATAATCTCTACACGGATAAGAACAGATTGAGTTTGATAATCGAAGAAGCTGGAAGCTTATTGATTGCTACTACTAATTTTAGAAAGCTGGAGAAATTAATTTCATTTGTGCTATGTTATCTTGTGTTAACTGATCGACAATTAAATTTAATCTAATGAAAATGTTAACAAACAATTTATTTTATTTTAGCAAATAATTTTTTGAGGAAGGAAAAGACATCGGGCCGAAAGGGCGCCTTGAGATATGAATGTTCAAGGCTGCGAAGTTACCTCTAAATCAACTTAAAACACAATTAACAAACCTAGACTGACAAGCTACGAAGTTAAATTCCTACAAACTTCCGACATAAATACTAAAAGGTCTTTAAGGAACGCCCCAAATTAGCTATGGATAAAACACTATATAAAAATTATTTTTCTTTACACTCTTGAATAAACCATCAGCGGTGTACAAGGGCCGTTGTCTCTTCTTCTGCCTCACTCACACTCATCACCCTGGAAACTCCTCATCCCGTCACGAATAACTACACGAATAACACATCTCGGACTGTCCTCAGCCTGCCAACAGATGCTCGCTCGTTCGTTAGGTTGAACTGTTACTGGAGATAAAATGCACTTCTCCCCAACTGTTGTAAAGTGTGGTGTATACTCCATTCACAGACTCAGTGAATGGCGTGGTCGCTCTTCTTTACTTTCTTCGTACTGCTGAGCTAACTTGAAGTCAACTTCTTAAGAATTCCTATGCCTGAATAATATAATAGAGTATATATACTATTAGAGCCATCTATTTGCAGAACAAGATTAATCTTTCGCTCTCATTTATGCAAATGATGACAATTTTTAAGTGAATGTACACAGTGTGTTTCATAAATACTTTGTTACTTATTGTGAGCGCACAAAATGATGTAGTGTCAGCTTGAGGTAATGGAAAAGAAAGTGAACAATAACTGTGTAAGCATATAGGGCATGTTGATATTCCTATACGAAGTGCACCGTTGCAGTATTCGCCCTTTAATATTGTACGAGGCATGTTTCTTTAAGTCAGCACCGTTTTGCGATTCCGCTGCCGCAGCGCTAGGGTCGGCGTTGCGCGCATGCGCACTGGTTATCTACATCTCTTGTCTACGCACTGACGCTATTACAGTCTGATTCTTCATTGTATACCTTGGTTACTGAGTGTTTAAGATGCCTCCGGCAATCGTGAGTCCCGCCGATTGTGAAGTACGGGCTCTTATACGATTTCTTAGTGCTAAAGGCGTAAAACCGATTGATATTCTTCGTGAGATCTGTGAAGTTTACGAACAAAACATTATGAGTGATGGAATGGTAAGGAAATGGGTGAGAGCATTTAAAGATGGCCGCACAAATGTGCATGATGAAGAACGGAGTGGGCGTCCTTCGGTCGTTACTGAAGATTTGGTGCAGAAAGTGGACGAAAAGGTGAGAGAAAACAGACGCTTTACTATTTCATCATTGTGCGACTATTTTCCTCAATATTCTCGTAGTGTTTTGTATCGCATTGTGACCGAGAACTTGAAGTACCGGAAATTGTTTTCAAGTTGGGTTCCGAAAATGTTGACGGATTTGCACAAAACCCAACGTTTAGGAAGTGCATTGACTTTCCTTGAGCAGTACCACAATGAAGGTGAAGATTTTTTAGACCAAATTGTTACTGGTGACGAAACTTGGGTGGCCTACGTCACACCAGAATCGAAACAACAATCCATGGAATGGCGACATTCATCGTCACCCACAAAAGTGGTTGAAGCAAACAAGTTCTGCCCGGAAAATCATATGCACAGTTTTTTGGGACAGAAAAGGAGTATTGCTAATGGAGTTTCTGCCTCGTAATGAGACAATCAATGCAGCATCTTATTGTGAGACATTGAACAATCTGCGCCGTGCAATCCAGAACAAAAGACGTGGCAAGTTGAGTAAGGGTATCGTTTTGCTGCATGACAATGCCCGGCCACATGTGGCTAATCGGACCAAAGATCTCATCAAATCTTTTTAATGGGAAACTCTAGATCATCCTCCATACAGCCCTGATTTGGCGCCCAGCGGCTACCATTTGTTCCTGCACTTGAAGAAACATCTGGGCGGTCAGCGTCTTCAAGACGATAACGAAGCCAAAACAGTTGTGATGCAGTGGTTAACACGTCAGGTGGCAGAATTTTATGAGGAGGGTACTCAAAAACTGGTGCCACGTTATGACAAGTGTCTCAATATTCACGGAAATTATGTAGAAAAGTAGATTAAGGTACAGGCTTTCATGTAAAAATAAAATTATTGCTATATCTATGCACGTCTTTTTAAATTTCAAAACGGTACTGACAGTTTATCTTACTCATCTGCGAGGAAAAGCATGCATTAATCAAAGCTACCAATAGAGTTAAAACTCTCGTCTGTTTCTGTCCAGACAAAAGGACATTTAGCAATGCATCCTAAGTACAGGCATTTGATTTTATTTGGCTGCTAAATCAAGATAAGCCATTATGTAAAGGACTCGGGCAATCTGATGTATGACGGCTTGATGGCCAACAAACGATTTGCTTTGCCGACACAGGCAAATTAATGAATACTGTACCGGGAGACCGTCGCGACCCAGGATTAAAATGCGCTGTCACTCCTCTCGTATAGCCACAGGGCTCTGGGAATTAATTATCCGCGACCTTCCTTTTCCTTATAGATACAACATCACAGTGTAACAACCATGACAAAGAAAGACTACAAGACTACAACTGAAACGTTTACAATATAACAGAAAATGAATGTTTAAATAAACAATGAAGTTTTATAGTTAGAAAAGTACACGTACAGCCACATTATTGTTCTATCCACTACTGTTTATCTTATATAGTTCATAGACTATTCTAACAAAGCATGTCACTTCTTTACTGTATTTTGTAATCGAAATTATCTAATGTACTCCTTCGAAAATTTGGTATCGAGATTTTGAAACAAGTTTTCAGACCCTTTGTGTCTAAAAGGTCCGTGTGTCCTTCATTGTGGATATCCACATATCTGAACAGCATTAACTCGCCAATAAAAAGATGGTGATATATTAATTTTGATATTTAAGTTTAGTATACGAGAGGGGACACGAAAATTTAAGAATATCCCCGTCACCTCAGACTACCTTTTACACAGGATACTTTTCAAACATTTTGATTTTCCCAAAAGTGGCTCATATATTCTTCTTCACTCCAAGGGCTAGGCAATGCTGTCTGTTCCGGTTTAAAACATGTCTGACCATCATTTTCGTGGTCTTCCCGGATGTCTCTTTCCTTTAGGTTTATAGTTTATAACTCTTCTTGGGATCCTATCTCTCTGCAATCTCACAATATGCTCTCTCCATTCATTTCTATAATTTATTATTTTTTCTTCTAAAGAACTTATTTCTAAATCTTCTCTTATTTTTTCATTTGGAATTTTATCTAATAGAGTACATCCCTTTACTGCTCTTAAAAATCTCATTTCGGCAGCCTGTATCTTGTTTTTATCTGCTTTTGTTAATGTCCATGTTTCAGAACCAAAAAGAAAAGCAGGCACAGCCATTACTTTATAAAATTTCATCCGTGTTTCTTTTCTGGTTTTAGTTTTTAGGCTTCTATTTATTATGCCGCATATTTGTTGAAACATTGGTAATTTATTTTTAAAATCATTTTCATATTTATAACTGACATATGTTCCCAAATATTTAAAACCCGTAACTTGCTCTAAGATAATATCATCAATTACTATTTTGGTTCTAATAGTGTCTTTACCACGAAACGCCATTGTTTTTGTTTTATTTGTGGAAATTTTGAAATTATAATTCTTACATAACTTCTGTAAAATATATACTGCTCTTTGCAGCTCGTCTTCAGTTTTACTTATAATTATTTGGTCATCCGCAAATAGCATCGTCTGAAGAGTAAAATTTGGTGCAAGATGAATGCCTCCGTTAATCTTAAACATCCACTCTCTAGTCAGATCATCTATATAAATTATGAATAAGATAGGAGACAAACTGCAACCCTGTCTTACACCTTGATTTGTATGTATCCATTTACTATACATTCCATTTCCAATATGTATGCTGATTGTTGTATCCTTATATATAGATTTTAGAGCTTTAATGACATGATTTGTGTAGCCTCTTCGAGTCATGATTCCCCACAATTTTTTCCTATTTACACTATCAAACGCTTTTTCATAATCAATAAAAGCTATATGTGTTTCCAGATTAAATTCTCTTCTTTTTTCTATTATCTGCTTAACTGTAAAGGTAGCATCTGTACAGGATCGTCCTTTTCTAAAACAGTTTTGTTCTTCTAAAAGTAGAACATCTGTAATGGTTTGTAACCTTTAACTTAAGATTCTTGCATATAATTTATATCCTGGGTTTAAAATACTTATTCCCCTATAATTCTCACAAATTTCTCGAGCAAATTTCTTAAAAATAGATATAATTCGAGCATGTGTCCAGGATCTTGGGATTTGGCATCCATTCCAACAACTATTAATTAAATTCAAAATTCTTTGATTTAGTATCGGTTCACCATATTTCAATAATTCTGCATTTATTGCATCTTCTCCTGTGGCGTTCCTATTCTTCATTTCTTTTAATGCCGTTTCTAATTCTTCTATCGTTATGATAATTGAAATGTGTATCTTCAATTTTCTGTGAACATTCTCAAAAGAGTTCTTTATTCTGAATGACTTTTCCATGTAAAGAGAATGGAACATCAAATACATCACATAGCAACCACATTTTAAAAGATTTGACTATTTCTTAAAGCTATTTTAGAATTCCAAGAGTCAGCGGGAGTTTCGAAGCGCATGGCAAGGAATTTGCTGTCCTTAAATCCTTGCCCTCTGGATCGGAGAAGCTGTTGGAGTCCTGGTTCCAAATGGAATGTGTGAGTCCGCAGGGGAAATGGCAGACATATACCTGAACGGGGAGGTATATGTCCTCCCAGGAATCAAAATAAAAGAAAATATTTATATTAATACGGATGACCAAAAAATATTGATTCATCGTAATGAAAATCAACTGCAAAAATCAATGTATATTTTAAATAATATAGTACAAAAGTATAATTTTAAAATATCAGGAAAAAATTTATGGCTTTTAAAGGAAATGATAATGTAATATCAAAAATTGTTTTAGGAAATAAGATTTCAGAACAAATGTCGAGTTTTAAATATTTAGGATGTAACATAAGTTTTAGAAACAATACTGATATAGAAGAAAAAGTAAACAAATTCCGAGCAATATGTGGGACAATCCAAAGAACTTTTAAAAACAGAGTGAGAAAGGATACAAAAATGAAAATGTATAAGGTAATGGCTATTCCAACTTTACTATATGGAAGCGAAACCTCGGTGCCAAGACAAAAGGATTTAAATAAAATACAAACCGCAGAAATGACATTTTTAAGAAGTTTTAAAGGTTGTACAATGTTGGAAAAAATAAGAAATGAGGATATTAGAAAGGAATTGGAAATCGAACCAATCCATGACAAAATATCAGAACAAAGACAACAATGGCATGAACATATATTAAGAATGGAGGATGGAATATATCCAAATGCAGTATTAAACTATAATCCAAAAGTAAGAAGAGACAGAGGACGACCCAGGAAACGCTGGGGAGATCTGTGAAGCCGGAACGGGTGATATGCCCAAACAATGGAGCGAAGAAGAAAGAGAAGAAGAAGAAGAAGAAGAAGAAGAAGAAGAAGAAGAAGAAGAAGAAGAAGAAGAAGAAGAAGAAGAAGAAGAAGAAGAAGAAGAAGAAGAAGAAGAAGAAGAAGAAGAAGAAGAAGAAGAAGAAGAAGAAGAAGAAGAAGAAGAAGAAGAAGAAGAAGAAGAAGAAGAAGAAGAAGAAGAAGAAGAAGAAGAAGAAGAAGAAGAAGAAGAAGAAGAAGAAGAAGAAGAAGAAGAAGAAGAAGAAGAAGAAGAAGAAGAAGAAGAAGGGGAGGTTCAATCTATAGCGATCAGCTAATCATCTCTCCAAGTCCAGTCACCGTTCTTATCCTCTCAACTCACCTCTCCCTCCAGGAGGACCGCCCGTGAGAGGTACAGGTACATATGATTTCATTTGTGGAAATGCTAAGTCCACCCTAACATAGTCACCGAGTCATTGCTTAAAGTCTACTGTATTCTAATGCTCCCCATGCACCTACAGAAAAAGCTAGCAATAAGATAATTTATGTAAATGTTTATCTCGATTGACATGAAAGAGAGGAATAACCTTTGGAAGAGTAGTTTGTGTAACAATAGACAAAAGCCATGTAAGTGCAACATATTTTTTCTAGCTTTATGTTAATTAAAGTAAACTTGTAAAAATACAAAATTTCATTTGTCCTTTCGTAACAGGTAGGTGCAAAAAAGGGGAACATAGTGTCACCCGGGCGTTGGAACACCCTATGGAAGCAGCTGAGAGCGGAAGACAGGGGAGGTCCGTGTTAGCCACGCCTCCCCCTCGTCCGTCTTATAGTGGTGACAGGGATGGCTGGGGGAAAAAAACATGATTGTGCGGTCTGTTTCTCTTCCACCTGCGTTCTCGAAATTACGGGATATTTCATCTACTGGAACCTTCCTGTTGAAACCAGAAGGTGGCGATATTCCTATAAAAAGGGGCTGCCGTGAGCGAAGTGAAGTCAGTTAGTTAGTTAGTTAGTGAGGAGACAGTCGCAGCTCTTGGTGTAAGAGTTAGTGACGTGTTAATGAACGAGAAGATTGTGCAACGGAAGACTGTACGTAACTGTGTATGTGTATCGGAGTTTACGTAATCGCGAGGACAAGTGGAATTGTAACGGATGAACTGGTGAATTGTAATTGTGTGCAGCACGTAATTCTGTGTAATTGGCAAGTGCTAGACTGTAAGTCGGTGGAAATAAAGAACATTTTTGAGTGCTGAAATTGGACTTTTCATTTCACGAACCCACAAAGTCACACTGGTGTCAGGAGTGGGATGACAACATCACCGATTATTACGGCCATGGAATCGGCATTGGAAATGCTTTTGGCGAAGATGAACGAGTTAACAACAAAAATAGAAGCGGCAAATAACAACCTGGCCGCAAAGCTGGAAGAAATGAAGACGGCTAACGATAACCTCGCGGAGAAGATGGAGGAAATGAAGGTTGCGAACGAGGCCCTCGCCGCCAAGTTTGAGGAACGGTTGGCCGGCGTGAGGGATGACGTCACGAATCTGGGCAAGCGGAAGGGTCAAGTAGACGACCGCCTTAATGATTTAGAGGAAAAGGCCGACAACATCGCAAAACCCCTCACCCGCCTGACGGAGGAAAACCGGCCTATTGTGTGGACGGAGGACGCCGAAGACGCTTTCCAGCACCCGAAGGAGACCCTGTGCAGTGCTCCAATTTTGGGGTTCCCACAACCGGGTGGCGCCTTCATTGTGGAAACCGACGCTAGCGACCATTGCATTGGAGGTGTCCTATCGCAGATCCAGGACGGCCATGAGCGGATGATAGCCTACTACAGCAAGACGCTATCCAAGGCAGAGAAGAACTACTGCGTCACCCGACGGGAGTTACTAGCGGTAGTAAAGACCTTGAAGCACTTCCATAAGCACCTGTACGGTCAGCCATTCCACCTGAGGACTGACCATTCCGCCCTAACCTGGCTATTGAGCTTTAAGAACCTGGAAGGCCAGACAGCACGTTGGGTCCAGAGGCTGCAGGAGTATGACTTCACCTCGGAACATCGTAGAGGGAAGAGCCACGGTAACGCAGACGCCATGTCCTGAAGACCCTGTCCAGTAGAGTGCGGCCAGTGCACAAGAGTGGAAGAGAAGGAGCGTGTGGCAGCAGTCCGAGTAGTTGTGGCAGTGCCTGCTGAAGGCTGGGATAGCGCAGGCCTGAGGAGGGAGCAGCTGGCGGACGCAGACTTGGGGCCACTCTTGAGGGAAGTGGAAGCAGGGATGAGACCAACCTGGGAGGACATCGCACCGAGGAGCGCCACCTACAAGTCGTACTGGGCCCAATGGGACTCGTTGAAGACCAGAGTGGGCGTGCTGTTCCGGGTATGGGAATCACCCGATGGGAAGACGCAGAGAGAACAGTTGGTACTTCCCCGGAGCAAGGTCCCGGAAGTCTTGGAGGAAGTGCACGCCGGTACTTCAGGAGGACACCTGGGAGCGAACCGAATGATTCACAAACTACGGCAGCGCTACATCTGGCTGAGACTCCGAGCAGATGCTGGTGGTACACCTGGACCGCCTGGCACGCTGCGATGGTGCTGTTCGAGACGAACAGCTTTGAGGAGGGAGCAGTGTCACCCGGGCTTTGGAACACCCTATGGAAGCAGCTGAGAGCGGAAGACAGGGGAGGTCCGTGTTAGCCACGCCTTCCCTCGTCCGTCTTATAGTGGTGACAGGGATGGCTGGGGGAAAAAAACATGATTGTGCGGTCTGTTTCTCTTCCACCTGCGTTCTCGAAATTACGGGATCTTTCATCTACTGGAACCTTCCTGTGGAAACCAGAAGGCGGCGATATTCCTATAAAAAGGGGCTGCCGTGAGCGAAGTGAAGTCAGTTAGTTAGTGAGGAGACAGTCGCAGCTCTTGGTGTAAGAGTTAGTGACGTGTTAATGAACGAGAAGATTGTGCAACGGAAGACTGTACGTAACTGTGTATGTGTATCGGAGTTTACGTAATCGCGAGGACAAGTGGAATTGTAACGGACGAGCTGGTGAATTGTAATTGTGTGCAGCACGTAATTCTGTGTAATTGGCAAGTGCTAGACTGTAAGTCGGTGGAAATAAAGAACATTTTTGAGTGGTGAAATTAGACTTTTCATTTCACGAACCCACAAAGTCACAATATTATACTGAATCGATACTCTTATGTTGAAAGCTGTCAGTCTATCTTAACTTTGAAACTAGAAGCTCTTTTCCACGAGTGAGAAACCATTGAATTCCGACAGATCTTCAAGAGAATTACATACTATTGAACAATTCAAATCAATATTAATGGGTATCTGGCTAATGACTGGTTTAACAGAAAAAATTTATATGAAATTAATTGTGATTTGAAACAGATCTACATATTTTCTGCCATACATTTTGCTTTACTTTTTATGGTTTATCAGTTATGCAACATTGTCCAACTTTCCTTCACATGAAGAGAACTTCACAGACCACTTACATCATCCATGCTAAATATTGATATGTTTATCATACTTATTACATACATTTTTCCAAAGGTAAAAATGATAAAAAGAAATTTTCCATATGTAGTTTGGGATGGGACAGATTTTTTAAAATTTCTTTCTCTCCCTTCTTTGGAAGTAATTTAATTTTAATATCAGGTTCAGTATCCCTCAAATATTTCCTTTATGAATTAATGCTGCTCAAGTACACACAGATCCTTTATTTAAATATTCTGGGGTTCAGGAGATCACAAAAACATGTCTATTGTTGTAAGTACGCAGTGGACCAATTTTAGAATAAAGTTTGGAAATATTATTCAGAGAGGAATATATATATATATATATATATATATATATATATATATATTTGGCATTTTAATATACACCTAAATCTGCTTATCAAATACATACGGCACTTAATTGGTACCCTGAAACATATCCAACGTACACTATTACTTATTTATTTGATCGTTAAGAGATAAATAACACCCTGTTAATGAACACAGAGGCCTATCTCTCCAGGATATGGGGAATCCCGGAAAAACATCACCCACTCAAACTGGGTTCACTCAAGTTAATAAAGCAGTTATTAATGCTGACCATTACATCATAGATGCGGGCAGGCGGGCTATATCCATACAATAGATAAACCATAAAGGAATGTTAGACCAATTTGCAGCTAATCTAATGCATTTTTGTGATACATACTCAAGGCTAAAAGATGCTGTATTACAGCTGGAATTTGAACCATGGATCTTCGGTTTTCTGCGCGTATGTAAAAAAACAATAAATTCCTCAAATCCTTCGTGGTTTTTAATTAATATACAAAATACTTGCCTAAGAAATACAAAAAATGTGAAGGAGGCCTTTTTGAAAAAAAAAAAAACATTTCTTTAAAATATTACTGAAGACGAAGTTAATGTAATATTCTTTGTGATGTGTGTCGCTGTGAAGGGAGAAAATTGCAATGATGCGACAAAATGAGGAAAGACAAATGGAAATATTTGAGGTTTAAATTCATGAAGACTGAGGGAAACACATAAAAGAGAGGAATACAGAAGGCTAAGTTTGCTTGAAAAGAATTGCTCGTGTTACAAGCTATTTTCTTATAGTTAAACTATGCATAAGCTGAGTAAAAGTCACCGAAATTTAATTTGTAAATATAAATGGCAAGGAAAAGTAATAGAATTCCATGAGAGACATTTAAAGTGCCCTAGTTAATGCTGAATGATAAACCACTAAAGAAATCTATGCTTTGCTTTAAGGATACTGTAGATTAAGATGTTTGGAATAATATATTATTTATATATAATGAATTCCCGTGCTCATTTGCTGTCTGTTGAATTCTGATTACGATGAGGTGCATAATTGGTAACCAAATTAATCAAATTGTTGTAGTCGCGATATGACTTTATTGTTAAAGTGACAATAATAAATTTAAAAAATGAATATAATGCACTTGATTACTTATTGAAGACAATATATTTCTGAAATTATTAGAACTGAAAGGAGAAGATACAGTAATTTAAAATAATAAGTTCTATATTTTAACCAAAACGTTTTTCATTTAGAGGGTACTATCGATTGTGGTGGTCTTCCTAAAAGTGTTTGCCTGAGCATTCATAACTGTATCTGGCTGAAGTGTGAAATTTACAGCATTTTATCTTAGGTTTCGGTTTTGAATTATACTGTTCAGACACGGTAAGCGTGCCCTGTTTCTGTGATATGCACATTGAAATCTGGGAAGAATCCGGTGCACCCTTCCAGCTACCGATCCATCAGTCTCCTCAATCTCGGTCAGGGTGAATTACCTGGATAAGGTTTTTCCGGGTTTTTCTCTTATCCTGAAAGACGAATGTCGGGTAATTCTAAGCTCCATGAACCCCGGACTCATTTGAGCATCATTTCACCCATTCCATTCATCGTCCGATATGACTTAACGTTGGAGGACGCAAATTACAAAAAATAAAGATCAGCCTCCTTTCCCCCCTCTCTAAAGTTCTCGAGAGGTTTATTCTCACCCGATTGTCCCCCATTCTGGGAGACATTCAAGCCATCCCCGAACATCAGTTTGGATTTCTTCCTGGGCACTCGACAGTCCAGCAGTTACTGCGTGTGGGGGAGACAGCCGCCCTGGGCTTCCAGGAAGGCGCCTTCACGGTTGCGGTTTCGTTGGATGTCGAGAAGGTCTTCTCTACGACATGGCATGACAGGCTCCTTTATAAATTGATCCAACTGGGGCTCCCAACACAAATTATTAACATTCTACACAGCTTCTTGCGACACCGCACATTTAAAGTCACAGTTGCGGGGGAAACATCAACACTTAGACCGGTGAGAGGCGGAGTCCCTAAAGGCTCTGTACTATCTCCCACCATATTCAATGTCTTTATGGCATATTTTCCCACAGAGCCACGAGTCGTAATGGAACAATACGCTGACAACGTGCTTCTGTTCTTCAAAGACAAACACATCCTCAGAGCCTTCAACCCAAAACAGAGACACCTCCGTCTTACACAACAGTGGTGTCGCGTTGGCGGATGTCCATAAATCCGAATAAAAGCCACGCCATACTTTTTACAAAGCACCACCCCCCACAGACTGCCCCAAATTCAGCTTCCGAGTCCGAAGAATAGAGTGGACTAACTATGTCCGGTACCTAGGAGTTGCATTGGATAGAGGCCTAACCTTTCGCCAGCACATCAGGGATCTAGCGGCAAGGGTTCAGGGAGCAATTGCTTCCCTGTATCCAGTGCCTGCGAGATCTGGAGCATGGCCGCAGATAGCTGGTTGGCATGGCTCCAACGTGCACAGAATAGAGGACTACGGTCTATTTATTCTGTGGGTCGCTGCTTTCCCACCAGGTTGCTTCACGAAGCCTCGGGTCTTCCATACGTGGAGAATGAAATTAGGCGCCGGGCAACAAAATTATACGCCAATTTATCAAATCATAGAAGCGCTCTTGTTATATCATTGGGAGATTATGACCCCACTAGACGCCGCTCTAAATTACATCGGGTACCCCGCATGGCTTGCGGGCACCCAAGATAACCCAGGAGCTAATCCTATCAGCAGCTAAGGCTGAGCTCCACATAATTCTCCTAAGCTGTTTGGCATCTAAATTTTTCCCAATCTTAACCGAAAAAAGCACCAGTGTGCTAGGCATTGCATCCTGTCCTTTCAACCCGAAGGCACAACACTATAACCTTATAAAATAACACAAACCTAAAAACCTACATCTCACCCTACAATATCCCGAATTCAATACCTTACCTGCGGTAAAACCCTTAACGGGTGGGCACGCAGCAAAAACCTTCTGGATAAGTACAGCCAGGCAGCACGACGAGCGAGCGAGTCCTGTTTCTTCTTAAACCTCTAAATAGGATATCATTTAAGTTTACCTACTCTCTATCATGCACCTTCAGAGAAATCGTAAACGCAATACTTACAAATGCGTGTTATTTTCTTACCTCCAGAGGAAGAACTGGATACTACTAAAAATTGTTGTTATAACTCTACTCACAAATTTGGAGATATCAAGTTTCACATGTTCTTGGCCTCCTTCTCCCCTCCTTCAAATAGAAAACGTTGGTTTCTGCCCCCCCCCCCTCTCTCTCTCACTGTCTGTATGTGTGTGTGAGCGTGTGTGAAAGAGAGTGAGTAAATAATGTACCTGAAAAACGAAAAGTCTGTTAAAAAGCTTGGTGTTTAAGTTTTAGGTCCTTCAGAAATGTGACATAAGGAGTTCAAGAAGAATTCTCTCGATCGATACCTCCTTTTAACTGGAAAGGTTTTCCTTATTTTTAAATTTCGTATTTGTACTGGCATTGGTCCTGATTGAAATGACTGTTGTTGAAGATGATATTTGCATAACTAATAACAGAATGTCTAGAATTTTCTAGGAATTGTCAACCTGTTTATTGTGAATGAATTTTGACAGTTTTCATAATTCGTAAACTGTAAGAGAAAGACAAATACTTGTTGATATGATGTTTGATATTTATTTGTACAGTTTTCATTACAACTGGGATATATATATATATATATATATATATATATATATATATATATATATATATATATTCTCCCTACCCCATTCTGTCTTTAATTGCTTATAAAATTTCAAAGATTTCTTTTCTTCTATACTTTCCCATATCTTTTGCGTATCTATGAAATATTTTCTACATTGCGTGGCATTAATCATATCTGAGATATTGGTTACTATTGTCGTGAGTTTTTCCAATTACATAGTCAATTCATATGTATTTCCATCTGCCGAGTTCAAAAGTCACTAAAAGAGATGAAGAGACATTCCATTTTTGGTGTCAACATTTTCAATTTGAGGGTTTTGGGAGTTGTTACACCTGTCAAATAACAAAACACATGAAGGAGATATATGCAAATATGACAGTCGTCTTGGACTCACTCAAATATCACGAATACAAATGGAAAATCTGTGGAGATCTAACAGGCATTGTCATACTCTTAGGAATGCAACTGGGTTACATAAAACATTGCTGCTTCTTATGTATGTGGAAAATATAGAAAGGAAATTGCATTATATTAAAGCAGACTGTTCATCAAGAAATCTTAACATAACCAAGAAAATGTCGTGGACCCAAATGATGTTCTACTTCCACTCCTGCATATCAAGCTGGGTTTGAAAATTCTGTCAAATCTATGAAACAAGAACGGACTTACAACTACATAAGAGAGAAATTATCGAAATTAACTGATGGAAAAGTTATGGAAGGCATTTTTGTCGAGCCACAAATATAAAAACTTGTAAAGGATCCTGCTCTTGACCAAGTTTTGGAGGTGAAAGAAAAGAACGCTTGGGAAGCCTGCAAGAGAGTTTTTCGTAGATTTTTAGGCAGCAAAAGAGATGATAAATACAAGCATTTGGTGACATTGCTTCTGCAAATATACCATAACCTTGGTTGCAACATGTCCCTTAAAATCCATTTTCTCCACCCTCAGCTAGCCTTTTCCCTATTAGTTGTGGAGCTGTTACTGATGAACATGGGGAGACATTCCATCAGGACATTTCGGTTATGGAACAACGATATCAAGACCATTGGAATGAGGCGATGCTTCCGGATTACTGTTGGTCTTTTTGTAGGGATGCTCCCGAACTCCCTTTGAAGAGGCAAGCTAAAAGACGACGATCTCATGAAGCAACCACATTATTCTCTTCAGACATGACCATCTGAGAAGTAATCTTCCAGCAATTTAGAACTCTTAGAATGTAAATACCATTTTAGGAAAATCAAATGCACTTTCAATTTTGTTAGCATATGTAATTAAAATTTATATTTTTGTCTTAATCGCTTAATATTGTGACTTTGTGGGTTCGTAAAATTAAAAAGTTCAATTACACCACTCAAAATGTTCTTTATTTCCACCTTATTCTAATGTCACAATTACAGTTTCGTAATTTACACAATTACAACTAAGCCAGTTCGTCTTTCCACGTACACTGGGCTCTCCTTATGCACCGCACGCCACAACACACTCCTCTCAACTAACTGTCGCCTCCGGTATTGATCGGCGGCCCGAAGTTTCTCGAGTTGCCTTTTATGGAGGGGGAAAACATTCTCGAAACTTCGTGTTCCTTCGAGTGGCAGAAGGAGGGGTAAACGAAGACCCAGCCACCCCTGCGTCTCCCCTCCCTCCGCCGGCCGTCATTTATTGATCGGCATCGTAGGCTTGCCGTTCGGGTAACACCCGAAATACTTCCACCTAGTGTATATTACAAAAACTAGAGCTAAGAAAATTTTTCCACTGTCACATTCGTTTTTCTCAACCCAAAATTAGTAAGAATTTGCCCGCTTCGCTAGCGTAGATGGTAGCATAGCGTGTCTGCTACACGTTCAAGAGGTTCCGAGTTTGAATCTCGGTTGGGGTGAGTTACCTGGATGAGGTTTTTCCCGGGTTTTCCCTGATCCTGATAGACGAATGTCGGGTAACTAAGCTTCATGAACCCTGGACTAATTTGAACATCACTTCACCCATTTCATTTCTCGTCCGATATGAGAACGTTGGAGGACGTAAATTAAAAAAAGCCAGACTTGACTAATGATGTGCTGAAAACATTAAAAAATTTGTTTGTATGGCCCATTGTTAATTTTACTTCTTTTTAACTTTACATCGTACTTAGAAATAGAGAAGAAATTGCATTCCATTTTTTTTTTGTAATTTACGTCCTCCAACGTTACATCGGACGATGACTGAAATGGGTGAAATGATGCTCAAATGAGCCCGGGGTCCATGGAGCTTAGAGTTACCTGACATTCGTCTTTCAGGACAAGGGAAACCCCCGAAAAAACCTTATCCAGGTAACTCACCCTGACCTAGATTCGAACTTGGGACCTCTTGAACGTGAGGCAGACACGCTACTATCTACGCTACCGAGGCGGGCATATTATCGTGCTGCTCAAACGGTTACTATGGTTTTATCTTAGTAGAATCCTCTCATAACGCACTGAAACATCTACCTGTCATTTAAATTACAACAACAACAAAAAAAAACAATCGGGAATAATCAGTGCGTTATCTGAGATGTGTGTATTAACAAACATAAAGACATGCTAACCTTCTCAACAGACAATAATACTTAAACTCTGGTTCATATAACCTTGCCCCGCTGACATGTATCACTCCGCGTGCAACTACCTTTCCCCTCATCTTAATTTGGCTAATGCTTTTGCGCCATAGGCCATAGGCGGTGCCTTCCCGTCACATTTAAAACTGCAGTAAACGTCATAATAATGCCAGGAAGATAGATAAAATTATACAAATAAGAATATGAAAGAATGCAAAAATAATGAAGTTTATAATGAAGATGAGTAAGTTGAAACTGAATGACTGAGCAATGAAACTGAAACAAGTTTATAATGAAAGGCCTTCGGTTTTTTCACTGGGATTTTTTAAACCAGCACACATACCTTGCAAAAATGCTTGTCTTTCAGTCTTAAAAGTCGTGTCACGGCATATATGTGTGTCCTTCATTCACCCAAGTCTCGTCAAGTTAGTATATTTTGCAATTTGTATCCCGGTACAGTCTGATTGTCCTTAAATAACGTCTTCGCCACACAGCAATATCGCCCCTGGAGTGGTAAGTTTGCCTGTTGTGTCAATTTCATGTCGCGATGTTCCTACGCATCTAACACTCACACCTGTAAGTTCAGAGCACAGCTGTTCGACTTCTCTCACTGACAAAGATGAATCCTTCTCTGTGAGTGCATTAAACACATGCAACAAAATTCTTTTTTCGCCGCTTTCTAAATGATTTCCCTTGCGAAGCTTCAGTGAAAAA
>CM060954.1:49221194-49231194 GCA_030765055.1 Mantis religiosa
GACATGCGCCTTACCTAGAAGGACCATATCACATCAGTGGTTAACAAAGTTAGCAGAAGGATGGCCATGTTGTATCCATTGTACAACCACAAGTCTCCATTGGCTTTAAGAAATAAGCTCCTGCTTTACAAGCAGATATTAAGGCTGGCAATGACCTACGCCTGCCAAGTCTGGGGTGCAGCAGCCAAAACACACCTCCCCAAACTCCAAGTTCTTCAAAACCGCTACCTCCGAACTGCAGTCGCAGCCGGCTGGTATATCCCAAATAACAATATTCATTTATACCTATCCTTCCCTAAATTATTCTATTACATCCTACATCTATCCCACAATTTCTACTCCAAACTTCCAAACAGTTTCAATAAGCTCATCCGTGGACTTGGAGAGTATGACCTCGACCAGGGAGAATCATATAAAAAAACCAGACTTGTACTATAACCCTCCTAATCTAAATCTCCAATATCCAATATACTTCCAAATATTCTAACTCTTTCCCTAATAAAACTATATCCTAACCTGTCTTCCACCATCTTCCACCATCATTATGAATAAACTTTCTCCATGCCAGTAAGGGACCTGCTCCCGGTATGGCAAGGGTCGAAGGACCCTCCTTTGCGGAGGAGGAACCCCCTTCAACGTATGAATTTTCTCTCAGTTTATAAATAACGAACAGTATGAATATTAAAGTATAATGTCACACGCAGAAGTTATTTAGACTCCGGAGGATCAATGCTCATCCGGAGAGCCAGAATTATTGATTGCCAAACAGTGCGGAAGCTCTGGTAATGTTCTACCAAGTTTCTTATCTTTGATCCTAATCTTCAATTTTTATATAAAATGAACATAGGAACTGAGTTTTAACTTAATTTAGTTAACTGTGTGTGTGTGTGTGTGTGTGTGTGTGTGTGTGTGTGTGTGTGTGTGTGTGTGTGTGTATTTAATGCTCAGAATTTGATAATAAAATCATTTTTCTTCTTGCTTCCCAATATTTGGAGACTAGATCTTTATTTTGGAGAGTTTCACATACAGTTAGATGATCGATGTTCATTTAATTGTCTTTACCACATAAACAGCACTGTGGAGAAGTTGTTAATCCAACCTTGAATGGATGTCCATTCAAACAATCGTAGCCTGTGATTAATCTGCACATTGCTACTGAAGATTTTCGAGGTAGTTCTGGAATTGTCTTTAGTTTGTTTTGGAGATCTTTCCAATTAAGTTTTTCAGAGGAAACTAGATAGTTGTTATATAGTTTTGTGAACATGTTTTTGATTAATCTTTTAACTGTTTCATAGGTATATTTTGTTTCGTTGTTTGAGATATTTTGGAACCCTTCTTGGCCAATATATCTGCTTGCTCATTGCCAGAAATTCCACAGTGAGATGGTATCCATTGGAAAACTATACGTATATTTAAATTATGAAGATGTTTAATCATATTATGAATTTCATTTATCTTTTCGGTTTTTGGGCTGTCATTTGAAATAATAGTCTGAACAGCTGCTTTAGAATCTGTTAAGAAAACTATGTTGGAAAGCTTATTTGTCCAGGCAAATAGACTTTGTAAGGAAGTATAAATTGCATCAATTTCTCCATCAAAACTTGTTAAGTAAATTCCAACATGCTTATAGAAAGAAAAGAATTTACAGGTAGCTCCTGCTCCATCTTCTTGATTGTAAAGAGAGCCATCTGTGTAGATGTGTGTCCATTTGTCAACTGGATATCTTACATTTATGGTTTCAAGGGCATATGCTTTAGCTTCTGTAGATGAGTATTCCCTCTTTTTAAAATCTGCAAGTAAATCTAGGTAGTATTCTAATTCAATGAGGTTCAGCGGATTATTAAGAGACATGAAAGGTTCTATTTTGGATGAGTAATTTAGTTTATCTCTTAGTTGTTAAACTTTCTGTATGAAGCCTAATTGAGTTTTCAAACTGAAGGTGGATGTGTGTTGTTTTACCCATTTATTATTCTCTGGAATTCTTGAGAGCTTTTCATATGTTAAAAGGGCTTGCATTTCTAAATCTGTCATTATGGGTCTGTTACATGTAAATGCTTGTAAGGTTATTATAGGAGTAGTTTTTATAGCTCCAGTAATTAACCTAAGAGCTTGATTTTGTGTGCCTTCCAGTATCATGGAAGTTGAAGGTGATGATGTTATCAGTACTTCTCCACAGTAATTAAGAACTGGCCTTATATATGTTTTATATGTAGTATTTAATGTAGATCTTGAACAACCCCATTTAGTTCCTGCAAGTCTTTTTAATATCTTAAAACGGTTAATTGCTTTATCTCTAATTTTTTTCCATATGTTTTTTCCATAAAACAGTAAACTATGATTTAGTTAACAGTTGACATGTTCATTTTTGTTGCCTTAGTGCGAAGTTACATATAGTATAAGCATTTGCAGATTTTCCATTCAACATAAAATTCTAATAGTCCCTCTTCGTCCTATTGGGTGGAGAACTCATTAGGTCTTCAATTTTGCAGCTTGAGCCGATGCATTTATCAAACTCTTGACTAAGAATTGCAAGGAAAAATTCCATTGGCTTTATACCCCGCCTTTTCTGAACATCTGGGCGCAGAGATGATGATAGGGTAGCCAACTTGATTGCATAGCGCCTAGGGTCACTAAACTGGCTTTTGATTAGTGGGAACTCTTCCTTAATCATTCTTACTACTTTGTTTTCCACAAACCCGAACCAACAGTTAGGCTGAGGCATTTCCACGCATTTTCATGTATTTGCTGTGAGCCATTCTCCATAAGTGAGAAAATAAAACACCCCTGCACACGCAGAGTCTAAGAATTTCTACAGAACAGTAATCAAGCCACAACTATGAGCCAGCAAGTAGGAATGGTTGGTTCCAGCGATGCTTCTTAATTAAATAGCAAATAGATGGTTACTCCCGCAACACGTCCAAAATAGGATCACGTGGTGCGAATTTGCTGGAGAGCAGCTTGATGCGAAGGGTGAGGTAAATGTTTAAGCATTACACTGTAAGTGTGCATATGGCAGGAATCAACAACTTCCTTAAATCAAGGTAGACAACAGCTCGATAACCGTCCGAAGTTTACCGCTCGACCACTGCATCTCCCACCTCTGGTCACATAGGGTGTCATGAGTAGCGTGCAGTTCTGGAGGATGGGACGTGGTTAGCGTCCCAATCCCTCGCTGTTCAGAACCAGCATCTGTTAATTTTTTATCAGATAGCTCGTCGTCGACAGTGTTTACATGCTGAGTGCATCATGGAATAGGTATTCCAGTGGGAGAAACTCGTCACGTCAGTACCGTGAATCGAACTGTGGAACATCTTTTAATTAATTTCACAAATTAGTAAGAAATTTAAACGGATTCGCAGTGCCCTTATATTTTAACACCAAAACATTTAAGTTATGAAAAACATGCTGGTGAAAACGACTTTGATCTTTGAGTTGCCATGGAGCAGCAAATATTTGCTATTACTCCATGGATTAAACAAGTAAAATACAACAAATATCGAAGATGTTTCATTCAAAAAATATGAATGTAGATTGTCACGATGTAGCAATTAGAACACAGCAAAACAAAAGAGAATAGAATCCTCGTTATAATGCTACATTAACGATGCGACTTCAGTTTTTGTTTCTTTTTTGTTTTTTAGTTTACGTCCTGCAACGTTGTCATATTGGACGATGAATGAAATGGGTGAAGTGATGCTCAAATGTGTCCGGGGTCCATGGAGCTTAGAGTTATCCGACATTCGTCTATCAGGATAAGAGAAAACCCCGGAGAAACCTTATCTAGGTAACTCACCCTAACCGAGATTCGAACTCAGGACCTCTTGAACGTGAGGCACACACGCTACTACCTGCGCTACCGAGGCGGAAGCGACATCACTGCTAACACAGACAAATAATATTTGCCAAAGAGGTTAACTTGGTAGCCTTAGAATGGAGATCTTAAATTCACAGTCATAAAGACATCAACAGCTGTTTCTCAGGTCAGAGCTCTGTTATGATAAAGTAAAAGGGAGTGGTACAAATAAAGGACAACGAAAACAATTTGTTAATTCAGAAAGGATCGTGCATTGTCAGTGCCAATGTAAAGAAATATTTTAATAATACTCCCCCCATTTTAGGTTCATTTCAAATATATAACACGTAGTTAACTAGCATTTAATTCATAATATTTAGACTAAGCCTTCGGAGTTCATTAAGGGGATTGGTTACTGCACTTGCTGGCTAAAAGCCAGAGATTGTAATCATTCGTTTCAAAAATAAAGTAATAAAGTTTCATTAGTGTTCAACTGCATTCCGTCATATTCCCTAAGCCGTAAAAACGTTAACACATGACCAATGAATTATACGGGCATGCAATTTGATAGTGCGGTGATTTATTGCCTACAAGTAATATTCAATGTGGGTGGATCCAATGCAAATCTTAATCTCGCTGATAATATGCTGAGAGTGGGGAGGATACTGCAGTGCCAAGTTCCTAGTTTGTATTGGTATGCATAGTCCTCGCATGGTTGCGCTGACCGCTTGTAAATAATCAACGGTGGCGGCAATGCACCAACAGGTGCGACATGTAAGAATTTGTTTCTATTGCGATAACGTGTGTTACATCGGTCTCAGATGTTACTAGGGGCGTTCAAAAATGATTGGCACTACAACTATTTTTTGTTTACAAGAACCATTTATTGAACAACTTCATTCAGTTAACATTATAAATACCAGAGCTGTTCAATAAAAAATGATCATAATTTTTTTACGCTCATAATTTTTCGCACTGAAATTCAATCTTATTATATTCTGTTAGCTTAATGTAAAACACACACGCCGTAGTGGTTTCATTGTTATTACTCCTGGTTTCCGCCTGTGAGAACCAGGCAAATTCAGACATGTTTAGTATCGCCTACCACTGCAATGGCGGTAACACACGAGGAACAATATACGGCTTTGAAATTCTGCTTTCGTCTCAACAAATCTTGAGTTGCGGCCTATAAAATGTTATAGGAGGCCTGTGGAGAGTCTGTTCTTCCCTACAGCACAGCTCGAAGGTGGTTTAAAATGTTTAAATAGGGGAGACAATCAATTTCAAAGGAAGGTGGACCCGGTGCTCCAGTTAGTGCTCTTACGGAAGAAAACATCAACACTGCTGTTCCATTGTGAGAGAGGTTCGACGAATTACCTTAAGATCACTTTCTGAAATACTGGACATTTCATTTGGTACCACATTTCCGTGAAGCAGGCTGGATGCTGCACCACGATAATGTGCGGCCGCATATTGTCAATGTTGTTGCTGAATATCTTGAAAAAATCAACATGAAGGGCATCCCTCAACCTCCATATAGTCCAGATTTAGCCCCATGTGACTTTTTTCTATTCCCTAACTTGAAGAAATGCCTTCGTGGGAGGCATTATCCATCATCAGAAGCAGTGGTAAAGGCTGCGGAGGCAATTTTGAAGAATCTCTCAAAAAATGGTTTCCAACATGTCTTTGAAGACTGGCAGAAAGGCTGGGACAAGTGCATCGTATTCAGGGGAGACTATTTTGAGAAGGGTCATCAAAATTATGAGGATGAGTAAAGGTAGGTTGTTAAAAAATTGTAATCATTGTTTATTGAACAGCCCTCGTATTCCCCAACAATGTCTCTGCACTTGTTCCATCCTTCTGGCAGCTTCCGTATTTGCGTAGCAAATGTGCTAAAGTGTACACAAATCTTTTCATTATAACAGAACTAATCACAATTTGACCACAAACAACACAGAACCCGCACTAGCAACGGGCAAACATGCTCTGATGCGGAGAAAGCCGGGCGCCAGGAACGGTGAGAAGCACTGTGCGCATGCAGCTACCTCCCGGCAGACCGGCCACCAGTGAAAAATAATGCACTGTAAAATTTGTCTTGCACACGAACACGCACACTGAAATAGCTTCTGTTTTTAAATCAGGTAGCCTTAAAGGGTATATTTCCATTGAAATGTATATCAACTTCTTGGGGGAATGCAATACTTTCCCTACTTACTGTTAAGTACATGGTATAGAAAGCAAAAGGTATGAGCATGTATTTAAGATATTATTTAAGATACTTAACAGATTTACCATAATCAAAATGTGTGTCTACATCTTCTGCAGTCTGAATACCTTAGCTGCTTATGCTCCCAGAGGTTCTCAGGAATATTTTTTCCCTTCATGTTTGCTTGCACTCCGTAAAACCTTACCTTCTTGGGTTTGCCCCCTTCATTCTGGTGGGGAATTCCTCTGAAAATCTTTAGAAATCTACTACTTACATGACCATCTCATACACGCCGCTATTCTTTAATTTCATACGTTGTAGGTGTTGCTCTTCCATTTGTTCATAAATTGAAGTTTAATTCTTTTCATCCCACAAATTATATTTTTTCTTAAAAACTCAATTTTATTTATACTTATTCTCTTCTATGTATCAGCTAAATTTTTGAACCATATGTTGGTATTTTTAAGCAATGAATCATAAATATACTGATATTTCATTTTCGTGCTATGTCCATCCCATAATATCTCAATGAGAAGGAATATTGTTCTTCCACTCTATTTGTATTTTGAACTTTTAAATCCTAATGCTTAAAATTTTGCACGAGTAGTTCTGGTTTTTTTAATAATCAAGTTATTATATGGTGTTAAATTCGGTTGAACTTCCCATATCTGCACGTGTATCCTGTTTTTCTTTTTTAACTTCTGTTAAACCATCATATGCTGAATTTAATTTTATCATTAACATAATCTAGTGCCATAATCCCTTAGTTATTCACAATGTCTTATGTGTAGATCATTTATTGATATTATTTTGGATTTACAGCTCGATTTTCAATATTTTTAAAATATGTTCTGCAAATAAACTCTGAATACCGAACACTAGTTCTGTTTCTTTTATTTAATTTTGTAATAACCTATCGCAGTGACTAAGAAACTACTGGTACTTAAGAGATCAAGTATACAAATATAGTGGTAGAAGGGTACCATTAGGAAATGTACATTTGTTATCTGAAACCTAAGGTCAGGACCTTGAGTGTCAGGAAATGCACTCACTTGGCTGAGTTTTGTGCACACACCATAACTCTGTGATATATGATATGTTTCTCATTGAATTGCTGGCTGGTGGTGCAATTTGGAGCACATCTAACACGTTTGCAATTACAAAAGGTGTGTGTATCTAAGGCTAATCAAGTATGGTCCGTCTATAATTGTTTATAGCCATTGCATTTGATGAGGTAGTTCTGTGTAGGTGGTGTTTCATTGAATACAATTTTTTTAAATAATTCCATTTCATTTTTAAATATATCGAAAATGGTGTTAATAATAGAATAACATTTCGCGAAAAAGAAGGGGGAAAATGCATTGTAGTGTCATTCGAATGTTAACGATCTTAAAACTCAGTTGGATGCAAAATATTAGCTTCCTACAAAATGAAATGCTATAAATATAAAAGTTAGGTGATTAAAGATAGCGCTAGAGTTAATGCGAGGTTTAATAGAAATTACGTTATTTTTTTAAAGGATGGTAAGACAAGAATATTTAACTTAGCTGTGTATTTCACGTCACCGATTATAACGTAAGATTACGGTGCTTCGAATCACTGAGGATCTCTTGTTGGGCGGTACCGCGGCCGAGTAATGGGATCGTTAATCTGCACCCGGTTCGATCCCAGAGGATCGATGTGGGATTGTGGTGGACAAAGCGGCGCCTAGGCGGTTTTTCTCTAGATTTCCCCCGTCTTTTATTTTACCAACTGTTCCATTATTATATTTCCTTTCATCTATTTGACCGCAATTTCATACGATGGCTGTTCAATAAAGTATGATCATAATGTTTTTACCGTCATAATTTGTCGCAGTAAATCTCAAACTTATATTCTGCTAGCTTAATGTGAAACAAACAAGCCGTAGTAGTTTCATTGTTGGTAATCCTGGTTCCCGCCTGTGAGAACCAGGCAAGCTCAGATATGTTCAGTATCGCCTACCGCTGCAATGGAGGTAACGTGCGAGGAACAATATGCGTCTTTGAAGTACTGCTTTCGTCTCAACAAATCTTCGGTTAAGGTCCATAAAATGTTTCAGGAGGCCTATGGAGAGTCTGTTCTTCCCTACAGCACAGTTCGAAGGCGGTTTAAAATGCTTAAAGAGGGGAGACAATCAACTTCAACGGAAGGTGGATCCGGTGCTACAATTACTGATCTTACGGAAGAGAACATCAGCACTGCTGCTGCCATTGTAAGAGAGGATCGACGAATTACCTTAAGATCACTTTCTGAAATACTGAACATTTCACTGGGTGCCACCCACACGTTGGTGACAAACATTACACATGAGACATGTATGTGCGCGATGGGTTCCAAGACGGCCGCATATTGCCAATGTTGTTGCTGAATATCTTACAAAAATCAACGTGAAGTGCATCCCTCACTCTCCCTATAGTCCGGATTTAGCCCCATGTGACTTTTTTCTATTCCCTAACTTGAGGAAACGCTTTCGTGGGGGGCATTATCCATCATCAGAAGCAGTGGTTAAGGCTGCGGAGGCGATTTTGAAGGATCTCTCAAAAATGGTTTCCAGCATGTCTTTGAAGACTGGCAGAAACGCTGGGACAAGTGCATCGCATTCAGGGGAGACTATTTTGACTATTTTGTCAAAAAAAAAAAATGATCATTATTTATTGAACAGCCCTCGTAGCATCTCCTTCGCTTCCATACCAGGTATTAGGTTGAATCGCCTTAGATATTCTCTCTGATCACACCTCCTTTGCTCTGCGACAGGTGTCTGGCCCCAGAGCTGATCTCTCCTGGGGGTGTAAGTCTGAGAGTAAATAGAAAATGAAGATCTCCTGCCAATAGCTTCTAAATTATAGTGCAAAAAGAACCGTTCACTTTCCCATTTGTAATTGGAGGCCATAAAGACTGAACAGATAGTTAATGCCATTAATGTCAGGGGTTCTACTCCCATTAGTCCTGGACCCGTAGGACCAAGGACCTGGGTCTCCTTCGACCAGGGAGTTACCGAGCTGTCCCAAAATGGCACCCAGCGCCTCCGTGGGGCTTTCCATAGGGCAAGACCTAGAGACAAACACCCCCCCCCATCTGGTCCTGTGGACTCAAGACGGGATGGAAGTGGATACGCCACTTACGCGCGGCAACTCCAAAATGGGAAGGCTACCGATATGACCTCGGTGGGGCCGCCTGGTGATCTAGCACACCTTCTAGTAGCTATGATGACTAGTACGCGGTAATATTAATGGCTTCCCTCTACCCCGTCTGGAGACATACCCGTTCTCCCACGGGTATCGGGAACCACTGCCCCCTCGAGCCCAACCCAATCCGAACAACTTCCTATCAGGGAGGGGCCGAATGTTCGGCCCGAGGTTCCTCTAGTAACGTCAGAGGTACCACGAGTGCTAGGGGTTTGCAGCGCCCGCACCACGGCAGCTGAAGGGGACGGATCCCCTCCCCTACGGGAAGACCGAACGGATAATCCATAAAGTCCATAAAGCTGGTTAGGCTTAAAGTATGAACAGAGCATGCAGAACTTAGTTAATAGTTTTATTGCTATTCTGTTATACATGGTGGACTTTGAAGCAGATTTTAATATATGAATTCTAAGGAACCCAGGAAAGTAGTTCGATACTATGACGATATAACTCGGGTGGTGGGACAAAGAGGTGGAGAAATGTAGCCCTCTCAGAGCGAGAAAAGATGGCTAAAGGAAAATGAATGAATGAAAAGCCTCTAAAACCCTAAGGGAAAAGGCCCCCTACTGCGCAGGGAGTAGCAGTTGGGAAGCTTATTAGGGTTGCAACTACTAAGAGCCTTGTGCAGTTGATGCGCTCTAGTAACGGCGTACTTTCGTGTCCCTAGCACTTTCATTGTTTACTTCAGACACTTAACATATACGCCATTGATGGAAATTAATCATGGAACGTAAGTACTTACACCATAGTAAGTCGCCAAATGCAAGAAAAGTAGTGTTCCTAAATGAATACACGTTA